>JAFIDM010009631.1:45923121-45961110 GCA_023159025.1 Thereuonema tuberculata | reverse complement strand
ACTTTTTGATGCTGAACACAATGGTGAAGGTTTCGGTCCCCTATGTTTTACAGGAAAGCTGTAACCTAGGGGCCGCTAACATTGCTTTTATGTTGTCTGGATGGCACACTCTGTAGCGGTCAAACGGTTAGACGTTTAAAAACGCCTTTAAAAGACAGAAGACTCCCAGGGAGTGGTCCTAGAGGTCTGATTTTTTTGGACGTGGTCACCTACTTTTTGATGCTGAACACAATGGTGAAGGTTTCATTCTAATATCTCTAACCGTTTGGCCGCTACAGAGTGTGACATTCAGACAGGATAAAAGCAAGAGCGGTCTCCTAGCGGTTTTAAGGCAAGCTGTAACCTATGGGCCGCTAAAAACTCAGAGCCGTTATTTATTCTATTAAAAATGCATAGTTTCCACAGAAAATTGCAAAAAATGAAAACAACTCAAGGCCGTTTTAACAACCGATCTTATGAAATTACTGAGCAGTTTCTAAGCAGTTAAAGGTGACAAGAATGATATTTGGACTGCAGCCTAGAATCTCAACGGGATTTACGAGCAATTCAGTGATAATTAATAATAATAGTATTTTATATACTTCTAAGAATTAGAAGAACAACATACGTAATTTGATGTAGAACAGTAGGTTACGATCTTATAATTCCGAATTACTGAAATTGCTTTGACAAATAATTGATTCTATGATCTAATCTATGAATTATTAGGAAAAGAAATTCAAAAGATATTGAACCTGTTGTTCCTATTACTGTTAATAGCAGTTAGATATTAAGTTAACCATTCATTTTGTCTGCTTTACAGGGGGGGGGGGGGCGCGCAACAATACCTACAACTGACGAGGACAGAAATTAGAAGAGTTCATAAGAAACATTCGGGAAACACTTAAGCAGTTGGTAGTTAAATAACAAAGTAGAGTTCGGATTTTATTTTTATTTTTTTTACAATGAATATCCATTAAACATATATTCATACATAAATATGCAAAAACTAAATTCAATGCTTAGGGATATCTTTACAGTGGTACAATGAATATCAATTACAAAATTAACAACTTCTCCTTTATTATAAATACTGGTACAAATAACATGTACATCACTGAAATGTACAAAACTCGGAAGTCCGAAACCTACTAATCCGAATTTATAGATAATTCGACAGCTGCTATTGCTGTAGAACTTTTGTAGTCCAAAACTAAGTCATTCAGGCTCTACTAAACGGAATCTCTCTACTAAACGTTAATCCGAACTTATCATTAACGAAATGTGTTAGAGAACGCAAGCGAGGAGATTGCTGAGGAAGGCGACAAGGACAAAGTCCCTAATTTCACTGATATGCATTTTTTACCTTTCAGTCTGCTTCACGAGATAAACAACTGATTTTAGTAAACTCAACTATCCTGAATCCGAATCTATATTCATAATTTTTGTATCAGGTCTAGTTTTTTTTTGTAATTTGCACCTTAAACTAAAAAAAAACAAGAAATTTGGCAAACTTCATAATTAAAAAAAAATTAATTAATGGGATAATCTGAGTTATGAAAGTGTCAAGACAAGTGAAAAACCTTAACTAACTAGTATAAAAAACTTACATTGATTCTGCTGATATAAGATTGGTTAGTTCTCTCTCGAAATCTTTCGCCGTTTTGATGCTGTGCGGTGACTCTCAGAAGATTCCCTTTTTCTGCACCAACAATAATCTGCCAACATAGATTCATTCCACTTGCCCTGATATCTCATTTCCAATGTTTTGATATCATGTTGAAACCTTTCACCTTGCTCCTCACTCATAGCACCAAAATTTTCAGGGAAATGATTGATGTGACTGTGTAAAAATGAAGTTTAACACTCATTTTGGAACCCAGTGTTTTGAAGTTTGTTAACATTTCATCAACAAGTTCTTCATAATTTTCAGCTTTATTGTTTCCTAGGAAGTTTTCAGTCACGCACTTAAAAGACAACCATGCAGGTTTTTCTGTTTCATTCATGGCGGTCGTGAAATTTCTATCAGATCGCGTATCTGTGGTCCTTCGAATATACCAGCTTTAATTTTTGCCTCGATCTTTCTAGGAAATTTCCGTTTTAGATACGGAATTATGTTGCTTTCATTGCCAAGACTGGTAACAAATTGCTTCATGATTCCAAGTTTAATATGAAGTGGGTGTAAAAGGACTTTTTCTCCAGGAATAGGTGATTCGAACAACAAATTTTTATATTTTTTGGGTAATAAGTACAAAAAAGGCACATGCAATTATGTGAATTGTAAATTTTATATTTAATTATAATATTTTATAGTTCAGTAATGCCAAAAATTATAATTGTAGTTTAATTATGTATGGATATATGTAGTGGATTTTGTCATCAATAAGCATTCCAAGAAATTCCGTAAAATCATAATTTCTCAAAAACTGGATCTGATGAAACAAAACTAAATATGACTTTTGTGTTTACCCACAGTGCGGAATTGAAAAGTATAAATAGTTTCTCTGAAGCAAAATGGTTGCATATCAGTATTATTAATACTGTATAACAAGGAAAATCTAGGATACACTTATTTTATCAATGAAGCATCTGGAATAATATTTTCTCTTATGATTATCTTATGAAAAAAAGAAAATGAATGATTGATTACAAAAGCAATAGCAAAATTCAGAAATTTTTAAATATAAAAAATAAAAATAAATTCTGCTAACAATAACTAAAATTTCATTTTGAGATTCGAATAATTGTATGGATAGGGCCGTATAAAATTTCTGGCCATCACTGTAGGAGAAAGGATTATATAAGATTTATGGATATCTTTAACATTTATGGAAAAAAGGTTTATGGATATCTTTTACATTCCATTAAACGATATTTCTGAGCGACTTCTGAATTACTTCCCGCCAACACAGCATTCCTAAGTGTTCGATGATAACGTAAAACAAGTCAAAACAAAATTTTAATTTAAACATTTTCTGTAAGGAAAAATCTTTATTATTTCCTTTAGTAATACAAAAGGTTATTATACTGTAATAACAATGTAATTGTGATAAACCAATAAACAGATAAATTCTTTAAAAGTTTTTATTCAGCAAAAATAAATTTCTTATTTATTTATTTTCTTCAATTGAACATTCCATCCAGAATTTTTTCAAATTTAAATCGCAGTAATTCTGACTTTCTGTTCTCCTAAACTGTATAGGATTGCCTTTTCCTTTTTGGCTTATTTTCCTCGGAAAGTGAGGTTCATCAAATCAGTCAATCTCTATATGAATGTCCATGTACTTAATAACTGTCTAATAATCATTAGATCACGTGATCTGGATGGGTGTTCTTGAAACTTGGTATGGATATTCAAGGACAAAACACGATCAAACTTTTACATGTGATTTTTTTTTTTTTTAATATAGAAAGATTACAAATGAAGAAAAGATAATTAGTCTCTCGGTTTTATAAGGTCAATGATAATATGCAATTATTTAGAAAAATCAAGATACTTCTGAAAGACAAGAACAGTCTCGATGTATCTAGGAAAGAAAACTTTCAGTATCGAATTTGTTTTTAAAGCCGTGGATCAAAATTTGTAAACTGCTTTTCTCTCTCTTCATGAAATCTTCAAAAACACACTTGCAAACTTAATAAATCAAAAAATAATTTCAATTCAATTTGATGCTTAGAAAACTTCAAAACTTATTCAAAATGAACATGATTAAGAAAAAATTTAAGTTAAAAACATTAGAATCCAATAACGATTTTAACATATATTCAAATTAGATACATCTAATTACATCTTTCTTATTTGTGTGGATGGTCTTACATAATTAATTAATAACATTTAAGATAAAATAATTTTTTTGCACATTAAATTTTAGATAATTATTGTGTTTAAAATGATTTAAGTCATTGTAATGTTGTTGACATAATTTAATAATAATATTAATAATAATAATAATAATAATAATAATAATAATTTTGAATACATTGTTAAGAAATATCAAATGACTTACATAGTATTGTTTTTTCAAGTGATTTTTGTCAAGTAGACCGCTAGGTGATAATTTTCTAAAATTTTAAATTAGACAGTAACTTGATTTAAAAGTTAAAATAATTTTCTGATTTAACTCTATATATAATTATTACATTTGTATATTAAAGTTACCTATGTTTAGCTTATTTTTGTCGAGTACAGTAAGAACTATTAACAATAAATATTAAGGACATTGGTAGTAAATTGAACAAAATACTTAAGTGAGATATTACAAACAGGATTTACAATTACAAAGAAAACAATTGAAACAAAATAAATTCATATTAATTACATTTTATCAGCCACTTTTTTAATAGTTTCTTAACATAGGATATTCTTCTATTTTATATATATATATATTTCGTTTTCATCTATAGTGTTGAATATATTTTCAATTATATAGTTAAAATGCCTCTTTCCATAATCATTGTATATTAGTGGATAGGGAAGATGGATATTTTTCTTGTTTCTTAGATTATATGAGGATTTTTGTTTTTCTTCTTTCTTGTGTTCAAAGATTTTATAATAGTTTTTAATTAGTATGTTGTATATGAATTTTTGTTTGGGATTTAGTATTCTATATTGAAGTTTTTTCTGTAATATTATACTTTTATCGTTTACATTTTGCTTGAAGAAAATTAACTTTAAAATTTCATTTTGCAGATTAATTATAGGTTTTAAACAACGATCATTGGTGTTGGCCCAAATGTTAGCAGCGTAATTAATAATAATAATAATAATAATAATCAAAACATAATAATAAACTAAGAAAAGTTACCAGATTAAATTTAAAATAACTCCACAAAATTAGTCTTATCATTTTGAATTTTAATATGACATCCTTATTCTCCTTGTTTTTATTATTTTAAATTTAGCATAGATTTCTTCATGTATTATAAATTGTACTTTTCCAAATTTAATTATTTTGATGTAATAAATTATATGTACATCAATTTGTAATTTATTCTCTGTCATAAACCGGGGTTCGCTTCTCAGGTGCGTTGGGCAGGTTTTCTCGGGGTTCTCCAGTTTCCCCTGCACTTCTCCCACCATTCTTTCTCCGTCTGTCCTCCTTTCAAAATATCTTTAATACAAAAATAAACAAAAAAGAAGTTATTCTTATTTGACTGTTCATTAGTCATTTTCAATGTCAAAAAACCTTAATATCTGAAAACTTTTGTTTTATGGGATGTGTCCTTTACTACTAAGACCTTTAATATTAAAACTTTTATTTATCACTTAATATATTTTAATTCATTCATATTAATTTACATTTTTTAATAACGAATCCATATTGTCAGTGAGTCTGGACTTCCATTGGCTATTCACTGCTCATGATTTGCTCTTCTATGTTAATCTTGTAGCAAATGACTTTGGAGTTTTGAACAATTTGTCAATGGCTACAACTGTTGAGTCTATCCCTTTAGATGGTTACAGTGATTGATGTTATTGATTAGAGCCATAATACACCTTTCTCAGTGATGTCCATTAATGTTGTGGAGTGCAGATCAACGTGACAAGCATTGCTAATCAATAAGTTCTTACTAACCTCCATTACTGAAAATCAGTTACATTAACAAAGACCAAATATTTAATATCTAGTAGTAGAATTTCATATTTATATCATATCGTTTAAAACCCTTCACATAATTGCGCCTTCTTGTTGCTGTTTAGTGAACGTTTTGTTACGGAATGACGGAAAAAAATTGAAACTCGATGAAATGCCTTATGGCTTGTTTCAGTTGAAAGTGAACAACATTATCCAACATAGATATTCGATTAATATTTCTTTGTAAAATATAGATTTTTTTTTAGGTATTTTTTTACTAAACGAAACAACGGAATTATTAATGAAGATTTCTTGAGGGGAATTAATACTGTCACAGCTTTTTTTGTTCCTGTAATCTTGGTTCATATTAAATTGTTTTATAGTTGTATCGAGCTAATTAGTTGTTTGTTGATTTGAAAATGAAAATTTCTTCAACAAAGTGCTTGTGCAGTAACATTAGAAGAAGTAAGTTTTAAGAACATTGAGTTTTATTAAAAACTAGCGTATACGCCCCGTCAACAATGACGGGAGAACAATGTGTCAGCTTTTAGTTGATATAGAGTATTTTAAGTAGAAGTTTTTTTCTATGTTTAAATATTATTTTTAATGAGTTTCGCCTCCTGAGATTGAACATGCGAAGTCCTAATTTCTCATTTCTTGTCTGTACTCGCATCACGCAAAAATTGGCTGGACCGAATTTTAGAAAACTTAGTTCTGTGCTTATTAATGGCCCCCCTTAAAACATGCGTATGATTACTTTGGACTTAACTTCATCCCCCACTCCTGATCTTTGGTACTTTGCTCATTTATGATCGAGCTTAAAACAAGAGCAGGATTGTTTTAATTTCCCCCCATCCCCACCAATCCATCGAAAATGAGCCATCTTCTCACTCTAAAACGGCTGGATCGATTTCCTTAAAATTTTGTCCTATATTTTTTTATGTTTCACTGAAAACTTAAGCACATTTGCTTTGGTTATCTTCCTCCAACCCACAGCTAAAAAGCTGCAACGATTTTCTTAAAGCTTCGTACAATTCTTATTGTTGTACCAACTGAAAACAAAGAGTATGGTTACTTTGGTTTCCATCCCTCATTCTTCAAAAAAAAAAAGTGATATCATTCTTATTTATCTTTACAAAAGGAATACGATTCACTTGATGTCCCCCCCCCCCCCCCCCAAAAAAAAACCCCAATATCACATCTGCTATTGAGTGAAAATTTCAGAAAGCAGAAACGATATTCTGTGTTTGACAATGTGATTATTTTTTATACCATAGAGCCTAATACTCAACTTTTGTTTCTCTTTTATCTTGATAAAAAGGTAAGTTTCTAGAATAATTTATAATATTGATTGAAAGGTATATATAGTCTAAGTAAAAGTTAACCTACTTAATTTGGTTAACTATAGCTACACTATTTGTCCAATTTTATTGAAATTTCTTACTTAGACAACCTATCAAAATCTGTGTTTTTAAATTTTTCATTTATGAAATTCAATTTCAAATACTTATTTAAGTTTCCTACATTTAATAAATTTTAAAATTTAAGAATTTTGATTTAGAATTTTGATTTCAAAATTCCCCGCATTTCTTAATGAATCGCTAAAAATTGCTACACATCGAAATGAATCAATGTTTCGATTTAATGTTTTTTCTATGGGATTTTGTTATAGTTATTCTATATTATTTTCATGTGGAAATTTCTCAATGAAAAAAGTTAGATCATTTCCTAAATGCTTAATTTTAAGAATAGTTATTCACCGGTTGAAAAATTATTTTGTTTAAGACGACGATCATTCTGGTCTTGATCTTTTCTTCAAAAAAATAAAAAATGCCAGAAGTTTGGTTGGTTATTGGGAAATTACAATTTATACTAAAGCAGTGCCTCTTTGAATTCGACGGAATAATTTTGAAAACTAATCACAATTAGGATAAGCTAATATGAATGACGCTTTATGCTCAGTCCCTACGCGATGGATACCTAAATGTAGGCCTATATCTGAAATGTAGCTGTAAACTAAATATTGTTCATGTTATTTAATAATCATATCAAAATTACCGTAATTTTGTTCATGTATTGAACCCAGTGCAAATACAATATAGCCTATAATTCAGTTTCTTCAGCGTCGGAAAGACGGTAATATATACAAGTTACGACCTTATATATAGTCTATAATAATACCTGTGTGCTGCCATTTGTTAATCATAAGCATTAGGCATGAGCAGAACATCATGTAAGTTCGAAGACCTTTATTGATAACGTTGGAACAGATCGCTCTTCTCCATTGTTTTCGATACTACTATCATCTATTTAAACTAGTTGTAAATTGTGGATTTTAAAACGATAATTATGTGAACAGATGAAAGCAAATATAAAGATTAATACACCACATCTGACTGTTTGGTTATGACTACTGAAAGGCACCGAATCAATCTAAGTGAATTTAAGCAAAATAGAGATAACTTTAAAAACATATGTTTAAGTTGGATGAAATTGCATGAATCAGTCTAAAGTCTATTATAAACCATTACAAGCTACTAAAAACATTTACTAAAAACCATTACAAGCTACAGGCATTACAAGCTACTAAAAACTTAATTGCGTCTTTAAAAGGACACTAAAGTCGAAATTACCTTATGCAGTGACAAGTAAGGAATAACTAATAAAGAAAAAAAATGCACATTAATTTTTTTTTTTTTTTTTTTTTTTTTTCATGTTTCATCAATGCATTTTAAACCTCTTTGAAGAAAGAGGTTTTTTTTTTTCTAAGATATAAAGAACAAATAGGAATGTCCTTTCAAATACTTGATCTGAACTTTTTATCTTCCTAACGTTGTAGAAATTTTTTGGTTTTCTTTTTTCATATTAAGTGCGTAGTTTTTCTAAATTTTCATACATTAAAATCAGTTTCTAAAAAATAAACGGAATGAAAAAAAAAAAAAACTAATAACGCCAAAAGAGTAAATTATTAGTGGAAAATAGAAAAAAAAATAACTTTGCAACTTTATTATGAAAATAATATTAATGACCACTTAAAGTCCCAATATGTTTAATATTGATATCGATAAATTAAAGGTTGTCAAATAGGATCCAACAGATTTTGTTATTTTTTTTTTTGCGAAATAAACCAACTCAAGTCGAAAAAAAAAATTAGGTTATGTCAAAATAGAGTAGGAACCGTAGCCAAATACAGAATGGCCAAGCGTTAACCAATGAGCTTCCCTTGTTTGTGCAATGCCTAGGATCCATCAATACAATACGATCGCCTTATTTAGGAAGTTATCTTACTTACAAACCTTGAATTCATACGTTTCATTATTCTATTATAGAAGTATTTATTCAAAGGGACGTTTTATCAAAAGATGAGACACACACCCATTGTACTCTATAATATTAATTTTGTAATATTTAGAAAGATAGATAGATTAGCTTTCCTTTTTTCAACTGCGATTTATTATCAAAATCTAAGATAAATAAGAATTATTGTAAGATTTTATTACAAAAAATTTAGACATAACATACAAGGCAAAATGTAGTCCTAATAAAATATATAAATTATACAATAAATATAGCTTAAAGAAAAAAAATATCATATTACGTAAACTTCAATGGAGTACCATAGACAAAAGGGATTCTGGGGTCATACCTTTCCATTCAAATTCAATGTAATTGATTTTTTTATTTATTATTATTATTATTATTATTATTATTATTATTATTATTAAATACAAATTTTAAAACAGTCATTATCACTCATTATTAAGGAATTAATAACTTTATGTACAGGATTGATTACGTTATAAGTGAAGATTTCTAAACTTTAAAACTTTACGAAAATCCTCGATGCCATGTTCGATCATGGTCTATTTGATAGCCCTTATTTCAAACTATAGCTCTGCATCGCTATTTTCATTCCAAAGGAATCTTTCTGAGAGAATTCGTATCAATCTCCTTCCTACAATCTCTTCACAAACGGTTGCCTACTTTGAAGGGCCCGTTTTAATAACGCAAACCCGCAAAAGTCCATCGGGGATGCGTCGGAGGATTGGACAGGGATGTCAGAAAAAGGAATTGCATGTATTGACGTTTTTTGTTCATTAAGGGTTTTTAAATAATCCACGGTCGACTTAAGAGACGTGACTGAAAGTTTTGTCTTGATGCACCCAAACTTGATTTATGCCTGGTCTACACAGGGAAGGAATTTCTTTGCGGTAAATTGGATCCAGCACGTTTCTCTGAAAGTACAGGGAGTTAACTTTGATGTTATTGGTCACTTTACGAATCTGGAATTTTCTCTTATAGCAGTATCCAGAAATGATCATGAAACCTCTCAGAAAACTTTCCCCAAATTCTCGATACCATTTTTTCACCCCTTGGCCTGTAATATATTGCTCTGGGCTTGTTACAGTCACTTAGGTACACATTTGCCTCTTCCAAAGTCACAACAAATTTTCATTTATCGCCTTATAATAGCGCTCAATACTTTTCGGCAATTAGTACGTAGCTCTGCAACATGCCTCGGCAGCAGCTTATGCACACGGGCGGGATTTGGGACGTTTAAAAATTTGCAGTTTCTGGTGAATTATGTTATGTACCGATAATTGAGAGACCTTTACTTGTCTTGCAACAAACCTTTGCGTTTTCGAATTCTCTCCCGTGACGAAGCGCTTCACTTTATATCTCCGAAGTTTGACGAGGTGCGGGTTTCTGTCTCGAAGGTCTTGGTTCGTCCAACGTTGCCGGTGTTTGACTTCTTCTTTTTCTATTTAATACGTTATTCACACCTGCTTTCGAAAAGTGCAATCCCCGGGTTTTGCACTTACTTATAATCGCAGAATATGAAAATTTGGCGTAGGAAAGGGCAGTAATACAGCCATCCCAAAATCGGTCTAGTTTCCGGGCACTGTAAGTGACACACTATTACCAATTAATGGAATGTTAGCTACTATGCTGCCTTTATAACCCTTGGACTAATCGTGGGTGTACACCTCACGTGACCTGAATTGAAATCATTCACTTGTAGCTTAATCAACCCTCTGCATAAGTATGAAAAATTATTACGTAAGCTTTTTTCCTTACACAGCAAATATACTTTTCTTCAGATTGTTCAAAGTATGAAGAAAATGGGATAGTATTCAATCTGTGCATGCAGATTGAAACATCCTGGACATATGTTTTTAAATGACGACAATTACCTTTGGTAATTTTAGACTTTTTTAAATTTTTATTGGGATTTTTACCAGAAGGATTGTTCAAAGTATGCTCTGAACAGATTCTTGCTTTGCCATTGCTTCAATAAAATAAACTGAATATAGGATAGTTATTATTTTCCAAGGATCTGAGAATGTCTACTTGTTTGTTGATAGCAAAATAGTCAGTGATATGGTCACAAGAATTCCAGCATTTTTTTTCCAGGACAGTAGCTAAAGAAGTTAAAGACTTTGTCCATTACTTTTAATATGACGACAATAGCCTATTATCTGCTTAATATGAAATGAACCTGCAGAGATTTATATACGTTGATGTAGTGAAAGTTATTTTTATTAATGTTTTCTTTTAAGTTGGAACATCGGTAAGTCTAAAAACTTGGATGCTATTTGCACTGTGAAATTTTTTGTGCTTGTCCAGAAATATAAATCATGTAGTTCAAGGAGCATTAGACTCATGTACTCATCGACACTTATTTAAATATTAGCAAAAAACATTTTACATCCAATAGAATAATAATGACTACACAATATGTCAGTTGTATTCATATAAAGTATTATCATAGTATTCTTTTTTAAAATATGTGCAGTGTAATTTTCTTTGCTGCTGTATAATGCAGCAATGTTGTGAAATTTTAAAAGGATTCTCATTTGATAACCCAGAATTGAATATACCAATTATACAGTTTTATATGACATTCATAATAATTGACCATTGTGCATATCGCGACAAGGAACTTTGAAATCAGAAGGTAAATGGTGAGCACGATTGGACCCATTAAATATAGATGAATATCCATGTTTTGCATTTGCACCACGGAACTTTAGCTTCCTCCTGTTCCTCGTGACATTTTCTTGGACGACATCAGGACTTCTTTAGCTTCCCTACTGTGACTGTGCCTTCGTGTCTACTCCAACAACATTTCGCGGAACCCCCACAGTTCGTATTTATTTGTTGTTCAATGACAAAGTGTGGTACGCTCCATTCCGTCCACTTCCTTTTGACTAAGTTCCAATTCGATATCCTCAGTCAGAGCCAATCTCATATTGATCATTCTGATCGGAGTTTTCACAGAGTGACAATGGTCAGTTGCGACGCAGAAGAACGGCGTTGATTCATCTAATGGCTGTCAAACACGGGTGAGTGAAATTGTATTTCATAGAAATCGTAGACTACTTGCCTGTCCAATGCAAAACCATTTTCTTTTTTATAAACTATAGTTGTTAAGTTCCAGTTAGTTACAAATGTAAAAAAAAAAAAAAAAAAAACTAAACTTGTGATTTTATTTTTTATTTTGAATGCCTAAGTTCAGTTGCTTAGCACAGAAATAAATGGATTTTTGTTATTAATTTGTTATAAGAATTATAGTCCTACGAGATTGTATTTCCAATTTGCCTGTAGGTGCTGAGTTATATTGCAATTTTGAATATAAAGAAAGAAACAAAAAAAGTCCATCAAAACACTTGCGCAGTAGTGGTTATTGATTATAAGCTTGACAATCTTTTATTCATTTTTTTTAAATAGGCTAATATTTTGACATAAATTCAATAAAGATTACTTAAATTTCGTTTACTTAAAAAGTCTTAGGTTAAAAAAAAAAGGAGCAGATTTTAAATATATTATTCAGTAATCAGATATATTCAATTATTCTTTAATTACTAGAACTCAAAGAATGAATAGGTGTCTAGGAAAGCCATCTTTTCATCCAAGAAAAACAGATATGTCACTTTCAAATGCTTGCTTTCAAATACACAGTAATTTAAAAAAAAAATCATCCTAGGAATTCAGAAATCGGACAATTAACTAATATAACTGACATTTCATTGTCTAATTTCTTCCGAAATTATTAAGCTGTTTTCTTTTGTTAATCTTCCGGAATGACATAAAACTTTTATTCTTATTTATGTAAATAAACTTCTATTATATTAACTTACCTAAATGCAATGAAAAGAAATGGATTCATTGATTACAAACACTTCAGGGAAAAAAAATGTTTTCAGAAGTGTTAAAGAAAGCTTATTATTAAATAAACTGCTTAAAGGTGTAAAAATTTCATGGAGAATTATGTTAACTTTTGTAGTTAAAAAAATGTACAGCGGATGTATTTCTGTTTTAACATTGCAGTCCCTGAATTATTAGCGGGCGTACATTTGTTTTAATACTTTTGTTTAATACGGCAAAAAGTAGTCATGGTAACAACAGAAAGATATCTGGCTCATTCAAACAATTTATTTTCTTTCAGTCATTATTTAACTATAAGTCAGTCTTCGTGTATTCATATTTAGAAAATCAGTTTGACTTTGTTTGAACAGAATAGCAATTCAAGTATATTCATTTCTTCCCTCTTTTAATATCATAAAAGCTTCTGTTTATCTAACTTAAAATCTGCATTTTTTTCTCTCGCTCTCTCTCTTATTTTCTAACTTTTGACACCTAGAACAGCCTCGATTAAATAAAAAGTTATATCATTATTGTCTTAAGATCATATGTTCCAGATGGGTTCGTTTGGGTTTTGAAGCAAACTTTTTTTTGTGTTAAAATGAGATAATATGTCGCTTAGGAGATATTTTTTAAAAAGCAAACGTTTCAACTTAGTATTCAGTTTTACAGTCGTTTTATAAATTGAAGAAGGATCTCATTTTCAAGGAATAAAAAGTATTTATTCTTTACTTTTCAACAATTAAAAATACTTAAGACTTAACCAAACAACTCAATTTACTTAGAAACAAGTTTTTATTTGTTTCCTGAATGAAAAAAAAAATATTATTTAACTTTGAGATGATGTTTCATCAGATTAGAGAAATGTTTTCCCATGGTAGACATATTTAAAAATATTAATTTCAGACTAATATAAATAACTTTATTCATTTTTTATGAAATTCCTTCATGCAATTAAGTTGAACAATATTTTAAAACAAGGAAATAATAATCAATCCAAAACTACTGGGTTTTTTGTAGTTGAAGGTAATCGACTTAAATAATCTAAACTAATAGATTTTTAAAGAAGTAAGTTTTTATCAATTGATATTCCCAATTAAATTCCAGTTTATTAATATTAAAATATTATGAAAGGAAGTTTAGGAACTTTCTTAAAAAGATAGTAATCAGATTCTCATTTATATAAATTATCAAATAGCAGAAAATGTGAAATAAAAACATTTTTTAATTAAAAGTATTTCGTCATTTGTTTTCGATTCTATCTAAAATAATTTCTGCATTTCTTTTTCATAGTTATAATTTTTGGAAAGTAAAACTTAAAAAAAAATTAAGTAAAACATTTTTAAAACAATAAACTTGAATGACATTCATAAACTGAAGAATATCGATAAAAATTGTCTTCAGTTTATCAATAAAAAATTTTGTAAGTCACATTTTAGTGCTCATTGTAATCTTTTGACTAGCATCCTGTTTACAGTGGTTATTTGAACGGTATTCATTATATGATAGTTCACGTAAAGCGATTCCTCATCTGACTTGTTAAAAGATCTTGATGTTCTTTGGAAATTAGTTGATATTTCTGTTATCATCTTATGAAGAAAAATAACAAACAAACCTAATGGATTGTTAACAATGAGATGCTTTACAAGAATGGAGTTCAGAAGTAACTTATCAATATCTGCTCCAAGATCTGGTTTTGTTAAACACATTTACAAAAGAAAATATCCATTTCTATCATTTTAATTTTTGTAATAGACTTTACGGAAACTTTTAAGTCCAGTTTCATTATAGAAGTACTTGTATAAATTTGTAAAACTTTTAAGCAATGACCGCTAATAAATTTATTAGTGATGAATTTATAAAATTCATTTATAAAATTCACCAGATTGTATTCTAAAATTATGACAATTAAAATTTTGGAAAAATATTTCCAAAAACCTAGAATCAATTAGTACAATATTCGTTGGTTTTCTATCTGAAAATGATAATCCTTTCGAATAAATATAGTACCTTATAATAAAAAGAACAATGATTAGACGAATAACTTTTTTTTTCAAAACGAAGTGATGTTTTAGACGAGAAAACAACTATTAATTGTTTCCAATGGTAGCAAATTTACTTATTATATATTATAAAAGCGTTATTTTGTCTGTCATAAGACTTTACGTTTTTCCAATTTTGTGACCAAACTATAAGAGATAGAGTGGTCATGTAAATGGATAAAATGTAGATCTTTTTAAGACAAACAAAATGCTACAAAAATCTTTCGAAAAAAAACTTTTGGTTTCCAAGATGGCGCCTTCAAAGGGTCCAATTTTGACTTTTTCTCAATTTAAACGAAAAGTTTAAAAGATGGAAGAGAACATTATATTGAGAAAATGTTGATATTTGAAAGTTCTATCGAACGATAAAACGTTATTCTGTCTGTCATTCTGTAAGCAAAATGCTAAATTACAAATTACTAAAATGTTACTGAAATAGAGAATCTATTCATAAAAAATGAAAATATATTAAACAACTGTCCAACTATACTGATTGGCGACGTAAATATAGATATTTTCAAAATGAATAAAAACAATGTAGTACAGAAATACGTAAAACTTATGTGCAATAATGGTTTCAAAAATCGTCTTTACAGAACAACAAGAAACTGTACAATTCATGGAAATACGAAAACAAATATAGATCATATTTTCATAAATAAACATGATATCAAAACACCAAGAATAATATGAAAAGTATTATTCTTGAAAATGAGAAAATAACAGATCCAAATATTAATCTATAAAGAACTAATCAATGACGTTAACAAAACAAATTCATGAAAATCTACATATATAAAAAGAAAAGTCCTGACTCACTCACTCACTGACTCATAAACGCCCACCCCAAACCCTTGGATCTAGAAAGCTGAAATTTTGCACAGAGGTTTCCTTTATGATGTAGACAAGGAATAAGGCCGGATTTTTCGAAATTCGGGATAGGGAATAATCTGGCAAACTGACGATGAAGTGTATGACGGCAACCCCAGGTGTGTGGCGCCAACCCGCAATACACCTGAGTTAAGTGGAGAAGGGCACAACGGGCTGGAAAGTCGTATATTCTCCGATCTCAATATTAATTTGCTAAATAAATAAAGTTTTTTTTTTTTAATGCTGTATACGCAAGGGTTCCGGAGCGAAGCGACGGTACCCGGCTAGTTCTATTATATAAAAGCGTTATTTTGTCTGTCATTGTCATAAGACTTTACGTTTTTCCAATTTTGTGACCAAACTATAAGAGATAGATTGGTCATGTAAATGGATAAAATGTAGAGCTTTTTAAGACAAACAAAATGCTACAAAAATATTTCGAAAAAAGTTTTTGGTTTCCAAGATGGCGCCTTTTAAAGGGTCAAATTTTGACTTTTTCTCAATTTAAACGAAAAGTATAAAGGTTGGAAGAGAACATTATATTGAGAAAATGTTGGTATTTGATAGTTCTATCGAACGGTATAATCAGTCATTAACAAACGTTTCTGCGTTTGGAAGATACATGCAAAAATGAAGTGTTTTTGCGGCAAACCCCCCCCCCGTGTGAGTGCCAACGCGCAATACAACTGAGTTAAGCGGAGAAGCCCACAACGAGCTGGAAAGTCGTGTATTCTCCGATCACCATATTAATTTGCTAAATAAATAAAGGTTGTTTATTTTTAATGCTATACATGCAAGGGATCCGGAGCGAAGCGACGGTACCCGTCTAGTCAATAATAAAACAAATGTGAGCAGAGAAATTATATTTTTTTTTTCAACAGCCATATAAAAAAAAGGGAATTAATATGAAAAAAGAATAAAAAAAAAAAAAAAAGGTAAAATGGTAGAAGGGTTGTCTTACATTGAAGATTTATTTTAAGAAATAATTATTCGAAGATTTTTATTAGTTAAAATATTTCTGTCTGTTCTAGTCTTTATCTCAGATATCTTTTTATCAGTAAATAAATAATGTGAATTATTTCCTAGAAAATGAAAGGAGAAATACTTGAAGCAAATAATTTATTCAAATCGAGTTTATGGATAAGTTTTTTAAAAGTATTTTGTGTTTGTTGGAAAAAATACATTGAAAATAGTTTATATTATTTTTTCTTCCCTATAGATCTGGAAGTACAAGTTCTCTCTTTACATCTGGGAGCTCCACCCCAGATTCCGAAGATGTGGATACCGATGACAATGTTAGCGTCATCGTACGGTAAGATTAATACGATTACTTTACTTCATCTCTTTCACTTAATTAAAATAAAAACTAACATTGTTTGGAAGCATTGTTTTATGCTATGAGCAAGATTATCCAAAGAGTGGCACATAATAATTGCCATCAAATGAAAGCAGTTTAAGGGGAGTTGATGCTATTTTGTGACATCTATTCTCCTTCACAAGTCCAAGCAGGATGTATGTCAAACTATTCATTGATACTTTATTCTTCAAGGTATCTGTTGGTGAAGTTTGCTAGATGTGAACATACATAACCACTCGTAAAAACAAATCCTCACCAACTTCAAAGATGTGATGTATGACATTCCGATTCTATCCAGAGACTTATATATTTTTTTTTTTTTTTGAGATTTATCCGTGAAAAAAAACTTTTGCCCCTCATTGCATTTCGATACCTTTTTTTTATATAAGAGTGTATAATTTTTTTTTCAAAGCTTTATGGTGCACTTAGCAAAGATCGAGACAGCAGTTAAGAATTTCTGTCTTATAACTTTTCCTAATCTAAAAATACGGAAATAACCTCTCTCTAAATTGGGAGTAAACTAGCAAAAATGCCATTTTTAAGCTTCTGATACCGTGACGCCTTATATCCCCGGTTTGACTGTCTGTCTGTGGACAAGTATCAACTCAGCAACCACGAGGGCTAGAGACTTGATTAGGGTGTCGTTGAAAAGGTCTTGCCAAGAGTAGTTCAGAGCCGTAGAGTGTGTGTCTCTAGCTGGTCGGGCCCCAAGGTAGTGATAGCGTTCCACCAGGTATGGAACGTGTCTCGACGCAGTCTAGTCTAACGTTAAGGTGACTCAATATGTATTCTACTTATCTTTCTTCAGTGTTCATGAGCCTATTGTGATGGATTTTGAATTGTAAATTATTCAATAAAAACAGCTTGTTAACTTATTATAACTTTTGAATAATTTTCTTCATTCACATATCAGAAGCCGTTGCGAAGCATTGTGATGGTTCACTAATCGCTATCGCTACCTTGTTCTTTTTTATAACCATAGACCTTTGCGAGGGATTTAGATAAATTCCTAATTTATCTGAAACTTTGAAAAGTACCAAGTTTTTATTATAATTCCATGGAAATTTAATTTATTATTTTTACATTCATTTGGAGTAGTACGTAAAGTATACTTGAAAACTTTTCTTTATTTTTTTAATTTTTTTCCTTCATTTAGGATCCGTCCGCTGAACAGTAGAGAATTAAGTCGTAAAGATACTATTGGACTCCAGTTTCCAGGAGATGGGAGAATAGTGGTAAGTTAATGATAGTTTTTGATAAAAAAAAATACCCTCAAGTCAATGAATAGGATTAAATAAGAGAACGATAATTATTAAGGAAATCAAATTGATGATGAGACTCACTTTGAAGAGAAATAATATTATGAATCAGAGAAAGGTATTTCCCTAACACCCTTTCATTTTTACAAGTTTTTACAAGTTGATGGTAAGGGTGAAAATGATAGGTTATTGTTTATCCAAAAGAGAATTAAGATATATTCCATTATACGAGGAATACGTAAGATATAATTAAGATATAATGGCAATTTGCAAAACACAAGTTAAATAAGTTTGAATTTGGACAATTAAATGATCGAAGATTTGGTTGAACTTAAGCTGTTGATTCTTGAACAAGTCGTTAAGTGCAGAACAAAGATATTTCCCCGCCCTTTTTAGGTAGCACAGAGTTTTAAATTAGCAGACTCATGATGTAGGCCTTGCTTTCAAAGAAAAAAAACAAAACACTATCATCCCCACCTTCTCAGTTAATCCTTTGAATGCCTTTTAGAGAAATCATTCCTTTTCGTCTTTCTTGTCCGATAAACTTCTTCAAAAATTGATCCATTTGGAACAAAGAATTCAGTCTTTTGCATATTTCTAGAGCATTTTAAGTAGGGAAAGATCTTTCTTTTGTTTCGTATCTTTTAATCTTAATATATAAAAATGAATGTTTCTTTGTTTGTTTACATGCGTTCCTATACCATTCAGATTGCGATGAAACTTTGGTGAGTTGTTGTGCGGACGCCCGCAAAGGTTTCTGAATTAGTAGATTCATTTTACAATATCTGATGCGCTAGTCGTTTCAACAAATGAGTGTATTTCCGGTTTCAACGTTTGCAGTTTTAGGTGCGACTCGCATTTGCAATGACCATCAACAAAGCACAGAGACAACACATGGACAGCTATATGTGGCCTGCTCACGCGTCGGAAAACCTTCTGATTTATTCGTGTATGCACCAGACGGAAAAACAAAAATATTGTGTATCCAAAAGCACTTCAATAAACAGAATTAAAACACAAACACTTTCTTTCTTTGAGGGCATGGGCATTGCAACGCATGCCGGGTACAGCTAATAACTTAATAAAAAGTACATTGAAGAGTGGATAAAATCTTCCCAAAAAGCACTAAAATATGGATTGTAATTGTACAGTTACACTAATTATCTTTATCTATTAGTTTTATTCTTGTTCAGATTTTATGTAATAACGATGCAATAACTGAAAGACAAATATTCATTTAGTCATTTAGACTTTCATATAATCAATTATTTCATAAATCATTAAGAATGAGATTCTAGATATTTTATGCTTTGTATGTTCTTTCTCCAATTCATCTAAAGGGAAAACAAAACCAAGTATTATTATGATTAAATACGTCAAATATACATCTATTGTAATCTTTGCATTCCGATAAATTCTATGTTTTTAAAGGATCATTATCCTATTGGAATTTAATTACTAATAAAATTATTAGCGTAATGATGTTTTTTTACTAGTTATTCATACATTAAATCTATTAAAAAACATAAAAACATTTATTTAATGATAGAATTATAATAAAACTAATAGGATTTATCGGAATAATGAATTTTCCCACGAAATATGTTTTGGAAATTATAATCAATGACTGGCTTAACTCACAAGTCAGGGCAGTGGCATTCAACGTTTTTTGTTCGCATACCGTCACATATACTTATACTAGCAAGTACCCTCAAGGTTATTAGTGCATAATTCCTAGTATTCAATTTACCTATACATAAATACAATTCAAGGTCAAAGGACAAACATCTAAAATAAATTACATAATTTATATCGTATTAAAGTTTAATACATTTAAATTCAATATTTTTAATAATTAACCAAAAAGTTTTAATTTTGCAAATACATATTATTTATTTTAATATTGTTTAAAATTTATTAAATGAACAAAGATACATGTAATTGGTAGCACTTTGGATAAGTATAAGTTGTTTTACTGACAGTGCATTGGCAGAGATGTTTTTTTTCCACGTACTCTCTTAAGATATCTTGTCGTAATCCAGGTCGAAAACACTGACTTAAAGAATATCATATAACTGCAGGATAATTTTAGCAGATTAAAAAAAAAAGGAAATTTTTAGGAGTAATTTTTAGAAATCGCGGTGAGCACCATTCTCATTTTTTCTTTAGAAGTTTCTCCAGAAAATCGTTAGACTCCAGCGCTACAGATTCGATTTTGGACATCTTTAAAAAAAAAAGTATTAGTTTTAACGTGTGTGTCTTCCAAATTAATCGAATGAAATCGAGGCCACCACACTTTCAATGTAGAACAAAATTTATAAACTTAACAAAATAAACTACATTACACTAGTACTTTCACAGTGTTGACACTGCTTTCTCAAGTGGACGGTTACAAATTTAAAAAATGAAAACAACAACGTTGGGAGTCGCAGGAGAACAATTGCGTCACGTGTGTGTAAAATGTATAATACTTAACAGAATTTTAAAGAACATTTGATTTTTTTTTTCCAAATCAACAAAATTTAAAAGTCGCCTTTCATTTCCAGCACAGGGAAATAGGGAAATAAAAATACATATAGGCTAATAGAGGCGCTCAATAAATAAATAATAATTGCCTTAGGAGCTACATTATGACTCAGGCCGGCTCCATCTGAGTCAAAACCACATCTCAGGCCTCCACTGAAGGACGCAAAAAAATCTTCGACATGGCTCAATATTGTTCACCAGTGACCGCAACTGCACTGCTATCTTGATTTTCCAAGAAGACTCTCTTTGATGTAATACCACACCAGGGGGTGCAAGTAAGGGGGTGCAAATTACTCTAATAAATAGCAGGATTCTCGGAAGCTCAAAACCTGCAATTCTGTTTACTTCAGGTGAAAATGGACTTATCGTTTATAATTAAATTCGTTTTCTTCTCTAGCTAACTCTAGAATGAGGACTGCAACATTCTAATGTTACCGAAAATCTATCAGTTTCAATGCTTGCATCAACTGCAGCTTGTAGGAGTACTCAAGCACTTCAAAATGCGTTTGAGACATCCCCACTGGCCAGAACGTCTTCGTCTCGATATTCCTGAATCTTCTTGAATTCTCAACTGTACACTTTAATATTTTCCTCATGTGAACAGAACGTGGTGGCAAGTAATTTACTTAACCCTGGAAACGTCCAATTAAGCGATGAATCATTGATTTCAAGGATGAACACCTGATGAATATCTGATTTTGAAAAAAAGTTCAACGATTTTTGTTTGTTGTTCAGTTTTGAATTTTTTCATAATTAATCAAACTGCTGCTTATAAATTTTTAAACAAAAATTTTATAAAAATTAATATGTTAGACAGTTTAACGTGCATTACATTTAACATGAAAAACGGAAAAACGATGAAAATGCACAATCCTTAAGCCTTCAGCCGTTATCGATGGGAATCTGGAACAGCCGTTTTTCGTCCTTTTTTTCATCAGCCAATTTCCCTCCCCCACCCAAGTGTAATTGCTAAAGCAGTTCATTTTAGCTCTTTCAGCAATGAAACTATTAAAACCTCGAGATCCTGGTCCACTCTTTTTATTTTTCTTTGTCGGATAAAGTACTACAAAGGAATAAAAAAATACAAAAATACAGGGGGAAAAAAACCGTATCCCTTTGAAAGTAAATGAATCGACGATAGTTTCCAAAGCTAAAACGATGCTTCCTAACATCAGTTTCGGTACGGCTCCATTTTTAAATTTTGCACAAATGAATGCACTTAGTTAATTCATATAAAATTCTGAACAAATACAGTAATAAAAAAGCGGAAGTCTATTTTATTCTTGTGCTGTATTCTTAAATTGACTAATTGGCAGAAGGTTATTAATGCATTTTTGCAATTTTCCCCCATTTATTTCGCAATATCGTATCCAGGACAAACACCGAAGGCAAAAATACCACTGGTGGTTGATATTCAAGATTAGAGTGGACTGCGTTTAACAGTTTATGCTAATGCTTCCAAAGGCGATCCTTTATTATCGCTGGGACAGTAAAGTGAATAGAATTTGCTATTTGGACGGGATTCATCCATATTTATATTCGCATTCCCTCGCGGAATTAACAAATAAATAACCTCAAAATGGTAATCCAATCCCACTATAATTCCAATTCTCGGTAATTGAAACCCGAAAATTCGAACTTCAGTTAATCGAATCTAGAATGTTCTCATTCATTGAATATTGAGAAAACACTGAGAATATGATTTTGGTAAATCGAATTTTTAGACCTCATTCATTCTTTTATAATTGAGAGTGCTATATTTTCAATTTCAGTAGGTCCATGCGCCAAATTTGAAATATTTTATACTCCGAACTTCGATAATTCTAATTTTGATAAATTGAAATGATAATCATTTCGAATTTTAAGTTCAGCAAATTCTGAGAGATTGAGGGAAATCCTTTAAGAGCAAACTTTGTCCAAATTTTGTCGAACTTATTTTCCGGATCAACTGCTGCCCCGAAAAAACTTTCAAAAATATTACATAACAGCAAGAAACAAATTGAATGTTAGTAGATTCAAAACTCAATAATTAGAATAGCAATCTCTATATATAAAAATGAATGTTTCTTTCTTTCTTTCGTTCTTTATACACTCCTAGGCCCTTTGACCTATCTGGACCAAACTTTGCAGAATTACTCTTTAGGACCCCGCGGAAAAGATAGGCTACCTTAGATCCTGCCCCCCCCCCCCCAGGGGTTGAAAAGGGGTAAAATCCATTAAATAGCCAATACGCACCTGGTGGTGGCAATGAGAACTACATAAATATTGTGTAAAGTGATCCCTTATGGGGGCAGGGACACCTTACTTCGGTGGGGGGAAGGCGACACAAGGGCCTAAGTGTCCCACCCCCGACCGACACCGGGCCCATATATTTAGGGCCCCTTCTCGGGCGCCCAAAGTCTATTGCAAAAAGTGAAAAATTGGCAGGGACACCATACTTGGGTGGGTGGAAGGCGACACGGCTACCTAAGTATCCACCCCGACCGACACCGGACCCTTTCTTTCTTTGAGTGGCATTGTAACTCATGCCGGGTACAGCTAGTTAGGTCTATAAAAATCAACTTTGGAATTTCATTTTTTATACAAACATATATATATAGATACTAAAGTATCATCCCATCATTGTTGTCAGTCTTCCTATATATATAACTTTAACCGTTCAACCAAAACCAAAAGTCGTATCCTTTTCCCAAATAAAAGATATCTTTTCAACCAAAAATACAAATCCAAAATGATATATTTCTTTTATTTTAGGATGCAGTGGGGAGGGGGGGGGGGGGGGGGTTAAACCCCTACCAACTCCCTCCCTGTGAGTACGCCAATGCTTACTGCAGGAAAACCCCGATTATCCGAGCCGCGATTATCCGAGTTTCCGCTTTAACCGAGCTATCAAATATTTCTAGGTTGTTTTTTTTTCGCAAATTAATCTTCGTTCGTCTAGTCATCTGACCCCCTATCTGGAATCGGGGAATGGTTTCGACACCAACAATCCTGGGTTATCCTTAAAAAAATGCCGAAACATTTCTGCAGACAAACGCCAAAGTAATGTAAAACAAAAAAAAATTAAGGACTTTTTTAAGTAAAAGAACTCTTTCAATATGAATTGCATGTGGTGTATATGTAGCCTATAACTTTTGTATTTGTTAAAATATACATTTAAACCTAGACGATTTATTTTATTTACAGTTTTCGGTGTAACCGAGTTTTCGATTATCCGAGTAAGTCTTGGTCCACATTAACTCGGATAATCGGGACTCTACTCTTTTTAATTCATATACAGTATGGTGCCTGTCAATTTTTTCTGATTTCTTCTAATGTTTTTGACGCTTTAAGCAATCTGACTCTTGTTTTTGTTTTTTTTGTCTTTTTTCAGGTCGATAGCTTCCAGAACAACAATAAACCTAAGTTATTTAGTTACAATGTCGTTTTTGAACCTGGTGCTACACAGGAAGATGTTTTTGAACACAGTGGTATTAAAAAGCTCATCAATATGGCCGTTGACGGGTAGGAAACTAAATTTGCTTATTCATTTTGTAAATGCCTTCCAGAAAGAACTTATGAATTAAATCCTGTTTTTTTTAATACTCACTCTTTGCTCTTTTTAAATTTTTCCAATATACGAGAATTACATCCAACAAAACAAATTTTTTCTCGATTTTTTTTATGAGTTTACATATTTTCTGCAGATCTCGCAACGGAGTAACAATAACATTGATTAAGGACAGTTGAGTTGAAGCTCAAGTCTTTTTGACTTTTCATGAAATAAAAATATTTAAGGAGAATGCTAAAATATGGTTATGCAATGGATCATTATTAATTATTAGTTTAAAGTTTAATACTTTAGCAGATACATTATTCAAGTTTATATCATTTTGCTTTTATTTGTTTATTTTTATGTAATATGCATTGTAGAAAGCAGATAATGCATTGTTTGACAATACATTTCCCAATTACAAAAGCTGCTATCATGAAACTTTCAAGTATTAGTGAAGCAACTTGATAAACATGTTTGCGTTCTATCCGTTGTTTGAGCCGTGAAATGTAGAATGATGCTAATGAAAGGCCATCTTACCTGAATAGCCCGTTATATCTACTTTCCTTTATGACAATATTTTACGAATAAGTAAACCAAATTTCAGGCCATGTGAAACTATTTTCGATGATTTTATTTTTCGCCCGAGCAACGCTGGATTATATTTCTTAGTATAAAATATTAAAATTGAAATGTATAACAGTTATTTTGTGGCCATCGGAAATAGTTTCTCTTTTGTTTTGCTTTGTTTTTTTCTTTGATTTTACAGCGGCCATATTATTTTTTCAAATTGGAAATTTAAAAATTAGAATATCTTTGAATTCTCTCTAAGACTCCTTTGAATTCATCTCAGCCATTAATTTAGAAGAAGTTTTTAGATATATAGATTGGTTACATTTAAAATAAAGTCGTTTGCTTATAAATAAACAATTTAAGATTTTAAATTTCTTAAAAAAAGGCTACTTGCGAAATCCAACTCGAATCGTATTTATATCCATTTTTGTACCACAAAAATTCTTAGCCGATAAAATTCAAAAATGTAATATAAATATTTTATTGATTTGAAAAGTGTAACAGAAAATTAACTCAAAGATCTACTTAACATAAAAATCGAAAAGAAAATCTAGGAAAAACCTAATCAGTTTAGTACAGTTGTTGTAAATACTTTTTTTTCTGTTGCAGGTTTCATTGTACAGTATTCGCTTACGGGCAAACAGGATCTGGTAAAACGTATACACTCACTGGACCTCCGTTTATGGTAAGCACTAAAATTATAAAATTCTGTTGATAAGTTATTTTAAAAGATGCAGATAAAAAGAAACAATCGACCCACTTTTTTTCCTTTTATTTTTTTAATTTTTATTGTAAGAAACTTTTAAAATCGGTAGTTTTTATTGTGAAAATGTGTTATTATTTATTTAAAACTGTCTTAAAAATTAATAATCATTATAGGCTTATAGTATTGAAATTGATTTTCTTTCTTTTACTAAATGATTTATTTTAAGTAAATTTATTTTTATTTTAAATAACTAAATAATGTTAAACCTGTTGCAACCCGTGAAATATTCACGGAAGTAAAACAAATACCACATTTTTGAAATACCGTGAAATTTTATTTCAATGTGGTCAATCTCATCAAAGTAATCTAACATTAAGACATACCTTCTTAAATGTCTCGTATATAACGTGAGAATGAGCCACACAAAATGAAAAAAAAAAAAAATATTGTCAGAAGTGGGATTCGAACCCACGCCCGGAAGTCCGACTACGACCTGAACGAAGCGCCTTGGAACGCTCAGTCATTCTGACATGTTTAATTATATTATTGTTCTCTCCGACGCTCTCCGCTCTCTCTACTTTGATGACAAACATACATCCGTTTTTTGCCTATTAATAGTATGATGTACAAAAGTTTGATAACGAGATTTAATAAAAATATTAAATAACAGTAGGTAATTGTAGAATTTTACGATTAATTCATTTTTTCTGTAACTTCTACTGAAATATGTTCATTTTTCTAAATCCTGTGAAGAAAATCCTAAGAGATTGTGGCAATTACAATAAATCTTGGTGAATGAACCATTATATGAGCAGATGAGGTTTAGATCTCCTTTGCCACATCAGTTCCTGAAATAAAATATAAAGATAGATATAAGTGATAGATAGACGAAAGGAAAGATTCCACTTTCCGGGAAGATCAAGCGACATCGGAACGACAAGAAATGGCATCAAAAACAACTGATCACTCGGATAGTTTAGTATTCAAGACGATTGCATTCACTTAACCTTCCGAGTAGGCCTATGTTTTGAATATATTATATAAATTCTTAATTATCTCTTTTTCATTTCTACACAAGTTATTTTCAACAACCAATAATCGTTTCATTGTTTGCTAAGTATGATCAATAATGGCAATAATGATGAGTAGGGGTAACTGTAAAGTAAAATCTTGGTGTTACAGGTTGGCCCATCTTTTCGAAATTCCAAAATATAGTGATAGAACGTATTTTTTTTTTTTTAACTTGACTTCCACTCAAAAAAGAAAATTCTTTCTACATTTGTTCAGATACTCTTAATCTTGCAACATTCTTGATAGCTTTATTTGAATGAAAGATTAGATACCATGAATTTCATGATTCTTATTTCAAAACATCTGTCAACAAAATCGGACTAAAACATATAATTCATTGAATTTCAGATCGATCAATTAGATCCCTACATTTGGAATTTTTAAAAATTACTATCAAATTTTGTCACCTAAAAACTTCTAGATACTGATTTTCAGCAAAGTAGGATTGAAATCAATACGTCAAATGTTGGAGCATTGTTCTGAATTTTCTATTTTTTTTTTTTTTTCTAACCTTGGGGATGGAATATCTGATTCAGCATCTGTGATATCCCCAAATTTCAACTTTTTAGGATGTCGTTGATACACTATACAGAACCAACTAAACAATATACACCTTTAGCCGTTTATATTTTCTCCACTTTTCTACCTTGTGGGCGTGGAATGTATAACTTGGATCGTCATTGTATCCGACCACCGTCAACAATCTACATAGTTCAAAATTCTCATTCGCTGAGAGCTAATCATTTCACTTTGAAATTTTATTTCTTTTCGATCCTTTAAGGTTAAATTTCTGGTTGTCTGATTTCTCCTAAACAGTTCAGAGGCCTCTACAACATTCCCAAATTCATTCTTTACAGGTCGTCAGGATGATTGGAAAACAGAAAGGACAGGAAATAATTTATTTGTCTTTTATATACTGTATATATCTACATATATACACTCTTTGACAAAAAAATCGACCTATCCAGAAAAAAATAATCCGATAGTAATGAAACTTCACGTGCAAAAACCTTTTGACCGAATATGCAACTGATCAAAAATTCGCACCAAATGAATGAATAGCCGGAGCTACAGCTCATTGGAACTGACCATCGTGATGGTATATATAAAGAACGAATCTCGCTTTCAGGAACAAAAACATCAGTGGATTGTGACTGCGTTTTCCGATCTTGACAAAAACAATGTCTCGCCGGCAAATTCGAGGCCACTACGATCATATGACGGAGTTTGAAAGAGGACGTGCCATCGGACTACAGAAGGATGGATAGACAAATCGACGAATCGCTCGGTATTTGGATCGGAGCGATGTGGCAATTAGACGATGCTAACAGAAACGGGTCTTGAACGGCCGATTTCAGCGATAAGAGGGCAGCGGGCGGCCTAGGGCGACGACAGAAAGGGAAGATAGAGCGATTGTCAGAACAGCTATTACAGCACCAGATTCATCGCCACCAACCATCCAACGTGTGACTAATAGTGAACTGACCACTGGAGCAGAATCTATGCTCACGGCGCCCATTACGCCACCTACCACTGACCAGTACACACCGTCAAGAGCGATTGCAGTGGTGCCTGGCACTATCAACGTGGAATTGTGCTGATTGGGGATGAATTGTCTTCAGTGATGAATCCCGTTTTGAACTGATCCCCGACGAACAACGCAGACGTGTCTGGAGACGGCTCGGACATCCTCAAGATCCCGCTCTTACTGTCGCACGCCACACAGTCCGACAACAGGGAGTTATGCTCTGGGGTGCCATTTTGTTTGATAGCCCTTGGTAGTCCTCCGTGGCATCTCACACAGCGGTACGTTAATGAAATTCGACGAACCGTTGTGTTGCCGTTCCTTTCGCGACACCCCGGGCTTACTTTTCAGCACGATAACGCCCAGCCATATACGGCACGCCTCTCCAACTGTCTTCGTGGTTGCGACACACTTCCTTGGCCAACCAGATCGCCAGATCTCTCTCCTATTGAGCACATTTGGGATGTGATGGGGCGTCGCCTGCGACCATCCCAGAATTTCGACGAATTAGCCCACCAATTGTAGGCCGTTTGGCAAGAAATTCCGCAGAACACCATCCGCCAACTGTAATCAATGCCACTTCGGGTAACAGCTTGTATCCAGGCCAGAGATGGACCAATGCCATACTGACCTGATCACTTTATGTAGCTCTTTGAGTCCAACAAATCATACAACTGTTCTGAAATTCTAATCATTTCGTTTTCCGTACATGTACATTAACTTACCGACGTTTGTCTCAGTTGGATAATTCCTTCTTGGTGCATATATTTTTTTATCAAAGAGTGTACATATGTCGTAGCCTCATGCTGAAACTTGACATTTTAGGAAATGCATAGGCATTTCTTGAAACGCCAGCACATCTTTAAATGAGGCTATGACATATATATAAATATGAATATGTAAATGATAATATTTAAAAAAGTATATGTAAATGTAAGCCATACTTTATATTTATAACAGTAATTCAGAATTAGTTTTGATTAGCGTTTTATTAATTCTCAGCAAGATGGCCATGAACATCCATTCGAACATCATGGACTTATGGTTCGTTCATTTACATATCTGTTCAAGCAGTTACAACTTAGACAAGATACAACTTATGTTATTCATGCATCCTTTTTGGAGATTTATAATGAACAAGTAAGTTTAATTTTTACTTTATATTCTTTTGCTTAAATTTCTAGTTCTAACTAGAAGCTACCAATTAAAGCTTATCAATCTGCCAACTTCAATTTATTTTGAAATATTTTTAGGTGTTTAAAAAATAAGAAAGAAGAAAAATCTTAATAAATTTATACTTCTTTTATTAAAATGTCATGTTGAAATATCAGAATTTCGAAGCAGCAACAGTAAACTAGTGAGTATGGGACAAAAACCAATGTGTCTTACCTACAACAAATTCTAAAGTTAATTTAGGCTTTTCCCTGTGTCATTTGGATTTCTTGCACAAAAATAAATTAATAAATAAATAAATAAATATTTTCTGACTCCAGAATTGAATCTCGATCTCTTTTTCTGGAAAAAAATTGCACTACTTGGCAAATGTGCCATTTTCAACCCCAGCTAAATCCGAAACTACAGATTTTAATCCAGCCTATTTAAAATAAATAACATTAACATTCTCTACATTATATTTTTGTTTCTACATTTCTTTATCCAAGTCATTTACATAATGAATTCAATTTTATTTTAGACTTGCTTTGTTTTTATTTTCTTTATCCAATTTATTTACGTGACGAATGAAATTATTTATATGAAATCAAATAGCTTGATTGAAAAACTGTATTCAAGAACGTCAAGGAGAATCTACTTTTTTCTGAAGAAAAAAACAAAAACAAAACGAAACGTAACTTGTAAAGGCAGGATAATTGTTAGGCAGGATTCTGAAGTTTTGAAGTATTTTTTTTTTTCATTGAAAGATAGAATTACTCTTATCTACTTAAAAGGGCATGTAGTTTCGCAAACTGCACATTCACCCTAGATCAGTAAATGCCCAATATTTGTAAAACCCTTGGGGGGAGGGGGTTGATTATTTTTACTAAATCTTCCATTTTTTTATCATTTTGATGAACAGTTAATTTTGGTGTCTAGATGACAACAAAGTTCCAATATTGAAGTGTTTATTATTAAGCAGGTGCACTGCATATAACATGCATTATCATCCATTTAAAAAGCAAATACGATTTTTTTTAGCAAGAATTTTGCAAGTAAATTAAAAGAAATGAATTTGTTATAATTCTATTTGAAATTTCATTATAAAGTTCTTCATCATTTCTATCAGGTAGCAGATCTTCTCAATCCTGGACCTCAACGAAAATATCTCCAAGTACGTTGGTCTAAAGATAAAGGATTCTATGTTGAAAATTTATTTATTGTTGAGTGCGTTGAGTATGATGATGTTCTCGCCGTTATGGAAGAAGGTATATTTATATTTTATATTTTAATGAAATATTAAATTTATAATACAATTGATTGAATAAAGATGTATTAATTTGCTTACAGTTTGGATTAGACATACAAATGGATCTGAATTACAATTCTCATAAAAAATAATATTTGGATGCTGAAAGACACATTAATTTTATCCGAATTATAAAAACAACTGCAATTTAATGTCTTTCAAAACTTTTGGAATACGAAGCTTCCTTTTAGAATCCAAGGATTGCATTCAGGTTTATGTGATCTACGCAGGATAAGAATTATTTGGTAAAATAATTCACACTTTCCGCTTGATTAAGCTGATCCAATCAGCAAACACCCCGAATGTGCTAGAAGGTACACTAAGATTCAGAAATAAAAGACAACAAGGTAGACAACATGTTTATTAGCCCAATGTTTACAATATGATAGTAAGGTGTAGAGGTTCACACAGAGCCGTTTCTAAGTGTTCTGCCACCCTAGGCGAGAACTGAAAAATGCCGCCCCCTCCCTTTCAAATGCGGCCCCCACCAAAAAAAAAAAACAAAATCTGCAATTCAACAACCAAAAAAAAAAAAAACCACAATCCTATTTTAACAACCAAAAAAAAAGAAAAACCACAATCAATTCCGTCCTTTGGCCGCCCTAAAATCTTGGCGCCCTAGGCGGCCGCCTAGTCTTGCCTAATGGTAGAAACGGCCCTGGGTTCACAGTAGGTTCTTAAAGTTCCTTCCACCAACAGCAATACGCGCCTCACAACGTCGACGCATGGATTACCGAACATGTGCAAAAATGTGAGGCCTCTTGCGCTCACATCCAACTGTCACAGTAACTCTTGCGACGAGGTCAGCGTCAGAGGCAATGGGGTCTTGTAGACGATGTCTTTGAGGTAACCTCAGACAAAGAAATCAATGCAGGACAATGTTGATGATCGTGCATGAGGGTGCAGGACAAGCGTCCTTTAGCACATTCTAGCAGGACAAGCGTCCTCGTTTGCGGAAATACGTTCCATTACGAATACGGTTTGTTTTTGTATTCCTGACCTATCTTTAAAGTTTGTACAGAGAATTTTGAAACACCCTGTAAATAAAACAGCACCATAATGAGGTGAGTGAGGAGACGAGGATAAGGCCACTGGCGGCACTTAAAAGGTGGCAGCAAAATGGGATGTTATGGCTTTTTTTTTTTTATTTGGAAATCAATGTTTTTGGTCTTGGGGCGGCATTTTGCTGAATACGATGATGTTCTCGCCAGGCGCCAAAAAAAAAAGCAAACAACCTAGTTACACCACTGACCCATAACATCAAACCTATATAGCATTTACATTAAAACATTTGATTAACTCCTAATTCGCAATTCCATTCTTACTGGTGTAAATACAATCCTAATCTAATGAAAATTGTTGTATTGGAAGATGAAAAAATAAGAGGGTCGTATACAAGTGAAGTAAAAATTGACTTCAAATAACATTTAAAAAAGAATTCTTAATTGATTGCAAAGCTCTTTTTTAAAACTTGCAAAATAATGTTAAAAGGAACAGAATTTAGGCCTACCAAGACACCTGGTATCTAGATATCGTATGTTGAAATTGAAGCTGTTCGATTTGTAAGCATCTTCAAACTGATTGCAAAACTTTTTCTTCGATTTAATCAAATCGAAAAAAAAAGACCTATAAAAAATTTGTATGTTTTTGTTTTTTTTATATCAATTTCACTAATTAAGTATAGCTATTTCTGATTTGCAAGAAAAACTTAATTTTTCATTAATTTAAATTTACTTAGGCCTAAATTTGATTTTGATTTAAATAAAATTAATTTGTATTTACTGAGAAATAATGTAATCTACCAAGCTTTTAAATTTGAATACAGCTATTCTATTTCTTGAATTTTATTATTATTATTATTATTATTATTGTTTAGCTAGCTAATTTTAAATCTTCTACATTATATTTTCTCTCTCTCTCTCGCTCTCTTTACATTGCATTGTTATCTAGCTTTTTATTAGTGCAAGAAATTTCTCTCATCTTTAATACAACTTATGTAAATCCTAAAATGTTAATTTCATTTTTAGGACTTCGAAATAGACAAGTTGCCGCCACTAATTTGAATGAAAACTCCAGTCGTAGCCATTGTATACTAACTTTGTCAATAACCAGTGAAATTCGTGATCCAGACGATGAAAACACATATGTGACAAAACACGGAAAATTGAGTTTTGTTGATTTAGCTGGAAGTGAAAAAGTAAGAGAAACCCACAGTCAAGGAGGAACTTTCAACGAGGCAAACAAAATCAACAGAAGTCTACTTACTCTTGGTAAATACTTTCAAATAATATAAAACAAAGTATGTGTGTTGTTTGTTTGTTTATTTTATTTTATTTTTGAAGTACAAATCTAGTTCACTTATTAGGAGGAGACATTGGTTGGGGGAGGAGGAAAGAAAGTTTTTTCTGTTAGTTTTTTAAATTTAATATACAGTGCAACTTGGATAATTCGAACGTCTTTAATTCGAAATCGTGGTTAATTCGAAGATTTCTTTTAGTCTCTTGAATTTCTTATTAAATCAATGTTAAAAAATCGTGGATAATTCGAAGTTCAACTTCCTTAATTCGAAGTTTTTTATAAAAAATTTCGAACCATTACGACTTTTCGGCGTTTCATCGTTAAGAAATTCGACATGTGACAACTGAAATCCCTTCCCGCCACCGTTCGACATGTGACGCTTCAGACGCCATTCGAGCTTCCTGCTGTCAGTGTCACCATGTCTTTCAGTAAACCACGCGTCTACAAGAATTTAACGTTCGCTGAAAAGGCCGCCGTCATTCGCGAGGTGGAGAAGGGTGTGAAGAAGAAATGCCAAATCGCCCGAGTACGGGATAGCGCCGAATTTCGTCTGTACATTGAAGGACAAACCAACGTAAGTGAAGCTGTTTTCCGTTCACTAAACATGCTTGATGATTTTGCTAACCTTAAGCGACTGAATTCTACAAAACAATCAGACATTGCACAATTTTTTGAAAAACTATAAATTTCTGTATTGAATGTAATATGTACTGTAGCTTACGTAATATAATTCTTATTTTGTTTACATACATATTGTGTTTAAGTCTTTCATACCATGATCTTTCTGAATAAATATTTACTTATTGACAGAATAATCTTTTCAAGGTTCTATTCTGGACCTGAAATTACAGTTAAAAGATGTTAAAGTTAGTTAAAGTTAAAGTTGCAATCAGGCCCAGAGGACCGCGCAATGCAACTGGAGGGTAGGTTCCAGTGTTCAGAACCTACGGGACAAAGTTAAGGACGGGGGGGGGGGGGGTCGGCCCGTCGCTCGCCCGCCTTTAACTCCCGGGAAAGAAACCCGGTACCCATTCTATAGAGGGCTGGGTAGACCCTAGGGCCCGTTTGGAGGAGAAAGAAGCGTGGAAAAATTCCCGTCGTCCGCCGAGGCCGGGAATCGAACCCGTCACCTCCAACCCGCAGCCAAGCGCCCTTACCCACTCGGCTACCGGGCCCACAGTTAAAAGATGCAACTTGTTTAATTCGAAAACTTGGATAATTCGAAGTTTTGTAGTGGTCCCTTCAGCTTCGAATTATCCAAGTTGCACTGTATTTATAAGATAAGTAACTAATTATGAACTCATCAAATTTTCAAATTAATTATACTGTGGCCTTATTTTATTATCTATTACGTCTTAACTTATGAGAAAACCATTAAAACCTTTCTAATTATAAACTACAATGATAATCACACAATGAAAAATATAAGAAAGAGACGTTATCCTTTATAAGTATTTTATATTTACTGTAAGTTTGATCTTAATTTTCGTTTGATCAACATGACAAGAGATTTCAAAAACTTCAATAGTTTGTTTTTTTTCTAAATAGTTACTATAAAACAACAAATGCTGTGTAATATATAATATTGTCGTTATAATATATTTGAATTTCAGTAACATGTGTCTTTGTTACTGTGCATTTCAATATTGATGACATCTCAATTTCTAAATACAATAAACCCTTTCAAATCCGGCCTAATTTGGCGCCCAGTAGGCCGGATTTCAGAAAAGCCGGTCTACCGAGAGTATTCTTAAAATAACTCAATAGCTCAATTTTTGTGAAGACATAATGCCAGGTTTAATTAATTTAACCCCATTTTCATAATTTTTCACTCACATGTTTATTAAAAACAGGAAAATAGAGAATCAAATAGGAAATCAAAATAAGGAAACGAATTTAGTTATTAAAAAAAAAAAGGTACTCAGGACCAGGCCGGATTACCGTGGGTGCCGGATTGTTTCTTGACCAACGGGACTAGGTTGAGGTCGGGAGGTCAGTCCGACTCCCGCCCGCCTTTAACTCCCGGGAAAGAAACCCGGTACCCATTCTACAGAGGGCCCGTTTATTTCTAAATATAGTATATATATAAAATTATTATTATTATTATTATTATATCGAAAAAGTTTCAAACCATGGGTTTCCCCAGCTAAGACAATATGGCGGGTCAAGAACCAAAGCACATATTGCCAAGTGTAAAAAAAAAAAAAAGTTTGGAAGAATAGTTAGGGATGTGTGGTTGCGTCCATAAATTTCCTAACTATGCGTGTTGTGTTGTGTATTACAGCATTCTGAAGTTGTGCATAAAAGTTTATGTGAAGTCCTAGTGTACTGAGGCTGTAGTGCAATGTGTGAGGCACCAGACCAGTGGCGGACAAGACGATGTGTACAACACGTACTCGGCCCTGCCTCCACTGCTTCTGGAGCTCGTGTGCTAGATCGGTATATTTACTGATCTTGTCTGCGTGGGTTTTCTGCATGTTCTTGCTGATAGGCACTGCAATATCAATGAGATAGATCTGCTTGTTGACCTTATTAACAAGTGTGATGTCAGGTCTGTTGTGATGTATAGTTTTGTCTGTGTGAATGGGGTGGTCCCAGTACAGCTTATGTGAGGATGACTCTAATACGCTTTGTGATGTGTACTTGTAGTATGGGACCGTGTTCTTAATAAGTGAGTGTTTGAGTGCTATCTGATTATTATTATTATTATTATTATACAGGACACTACAAAACAATGTGTATCACAGCTGGTGATTTTAGCTGGTGTTGGCCTTCAAACGCATCGAATTCTTCCCAAGAATCTAGGATGTCGTAATGTATCGGCGCAAAATATGTGCTGATCCAAGCAGTGCGGCTTTTTGGAGTTGACCGATGGAGATTTTGTCAATATTTAGATCTTGTAAGTGCTTACCAAGGTTTTTTGGTATAGCACCCAGTGTGCCGATAACCACTGGAACCACCACTGCCGGCTTGTGCCATAATCGTTGAACCTCGATTTTTAGGTCTTGATACCGTGTGATTTTTTCCAGTTCTTTTTCTTCCACTCTACTATCACCAGGTATGGCTATATCAATTAGCCATATCTGTTTCTTTTCTATCACTGTCAAATCTGGCGTATTGTGTGCTAAGATCTTATCTGTTTGAATTCTGAAATCCCACAGTATTTTCACGATATCATTTTCAATCACATTGTTTACTGTATGTTCCCACCAGTTGTTTGTTGTTGCAATGTGATAATTTTTGCAGATGTTCCAGTGAATCATCTTTGCAACTGCATTATGCCGCGTCTTATAGTCCGTCTGTGCAATTTTTCCACATGAGCTGAGAATATGATCCACTGTTTCATCAGATTCTTTGCACAATCTGCACTTTGAGTCCATTGACGATTTTTCAACTTTTGCTTTAATTGCATTTGTTCGTAAAGCTTGTTCTTGAGCAGCTAGAATTAAGCCCTCTGTTTCTTTTTTTAATGTTCCATTCGTAAGCCAATACCAGGTCTTATCCATATCTACTTTTCCTTTGATGTTTTTAAGAAATTGGCCATGTAATTTTTTATCTTGCCAGCTTTCTATCCTTGTTTTAATTACATTTTGTCGATAATCTTGTTTTGTTTTATTTACTTTTAGTAAATTTTGTTTTGTAACTGCAATAAGCATTTGTTCTTGACTGCTTTGAACATAATCTGCCAGTGCATGTTTTTCTTCTTCTACTGTTTGTTTAACTTGCAGTAATCCTCTACCTCCAGTTTGACGGGGTAGGTATAATCTATCAATGTCACTGCGCGGATGCAACGAATGATGAATTGTCGTTAATTTTCTTGTTTTTCTGTCCAAAAGGTCCAATTCAGCTTGAGTCCAGTTGATGATACCAGCAGTGTATCTTATAACTGGTATTGATTATTATTATTATTATTATTATTATTATTATTACAGTTCAGGCTTTTGCTTTTATTTAAAATCAGTAAAATTTAAAGGTATGATAAACTAGATTTTAAAGTTTATCTCTGTGTAGTAACATCAGTGATTCTCTACAATACCAAACATTAGAAAGTAAATTAAATCTTAAAGATCGCAGCATTAAACTTTGTACTTGATCCAAAAAAATAAATAATAAAAGTGTATAAGGTTCACCAATAAAATAATGCAGTAGTTGTACATTCTCTCACCAAGAGCTGTATTATATAGTAAAAAAAAAAAGTTAGATTTCCAAGATGTTCTGTATGTCGATGTTACCATGCATCGCCCTCCTGATATTCAATAGCCTACATTATTTCATTCTGCAATGATAATTGGCAATTTATTTATTTATTTATTACTTTCATATTTTTCTTAAGCTCAAAAAAATTCATTAAAAATAAATTTCACTAACTTATTGTGAAGGAACTAACATTCCAGTGATCGGAAAACAGGTTGCTTGGAAAATTTAAAGCAAGTCAATAGGATGTCATTTGACAACTAGTTAGGAAGTTTCAAATCTTTGTCTCGCTCAACTGACAGTCATTTATTAATCAATGAGAATAACAGAAGAAATGTGGAACCATCGTTTAAATGTCTAGAATTAATTAATTTATGCTTCTTAATGTCTGATTTCTGAAAGAAATTCCCATACAAGGAATCAAACATATTATAATCACAGAGACCATAAAATTTTAACAAGTAGTCTATTATATAGTTCCTTGTATTTCTTCAAAAGGCCACTTCTGAAAAGAATAAAAAACTAAATCAAATGAAGCAAAAGATAGAAACTGAGTCAAAGACATTTTATCAACTAGAATAAAAGAAAATACTGACTGAGCAGAAGTATGAAAAATTATGAAAAATTACATAGATTTTAAAAAGGGATAAGTCTGTAAGGTTAATCATAACTCCATAAAAATAAGGAATGGTAAAGAAATTACCATCCTTTTGTCAATGAAAATATCTGAGCTGGATTACATATGAAAGATTGAAAAATACAAGAGATAAGTTATCCGGAATTTTTTTTTTTTTTTTTTTATTTTTACTTATTTCGCATTTACTTTTTTTTTTTTTTTTTGTTTTATTTTATGTATATTTTTTTTTGGTAAAAA
>JAFIDM010009631.1:45874062-45923021 GCA_023159025.1 Thereuonema tuberculata | reverse complement strand
TCAAATAAAGCAAACTAATTTTTTTCACTTTGTTTAAAATGATTCACTGCAGCTCAAAGTAGATGCACCATTTCTTCTGAATCTAACTCAGTGATGGAAGATGTTTTATCACTAAAATGCTCAGACAACTTTCATCTTTGGAATATTACCAGGACAGAGCCGGAATGACTACTGTCAAGGACAAAGCGGAAAAAATCCGTACCTTCGAGATTAATTCTAGTTGTTAGCATTCACCATTCAATTACTCAACCTGTCTATTAGATTGTGCTTACAAGGGAACTTTTGATTAATTCATTTTTTTTTTCCTCTCTCAACCTAATAATGATCCGAAATTTTTGAGCATCCAAAAATGAAAAGTTATTGAAACTGGTAAATCTGAAGATTTATTTCGAGTTTCCATTAAATTAATGAACAGCAAGACATGTTCGTAAATCTGTACCTACAAACGAAACTGACAAGGGAGGAACCCTCACATATGAGAGCTACTTCGGATCAGCTTATGGTGAATCGTGTAGTTGGTGGCTGGGTATGAGAAACACCCAAGGCGTTTGTCTGCCAAATGTGCGGGGGCGCCACAAGAAATTTTTAAAGTTTTTTCCCGTTTAAATGCGGTGCCATTAGTTTTGTTTTGTTTCTGCTGCTTTGAATAACGTTTTATTATTTGTAATGTATTAAAATAAAGTAAAATTAATAAAAAGGCTTTATTGAAATTAATAATTATTAAATATTGAAACAAAATTACAATTTATTTATGTAATTATTTTAATAAAAACATTACTTTTTAATAATGAAAATGTTCAAAAATATGATAAATACACATAAAATAACTGCAAAGTGTACATTTACTAAATGCATGTTCATTGCAATCAGTAATTAAACATAATCTTGAGCCAACGTCAAATAAAATAGTCATAATACACTGAAGCTCGGTTATAACGCGATCTTTCGGATCCAAGATCTCGAAGATCGCGATATAACCGAACTTTTATTACTTCGCGACGTCAAATGTCGTATATCGCACCCTATTATCGCCCACACGATTCAAATCGATTTAAAATGGTCATTTCGCGATTACCTACATCATTCAGAGATATGTGAGAGAATTTTATATTTATAAATACATAAATCATTACCTTTTCAACACTTTGATGGGTTGTATTAGCCAAAATCGATTTGGCGCCGCCATCTTGGCATCTTGTACAAACGACGAGTCACGTGGATCGAAACTAGGTATTTATAAGCCTATTAGATTACATGGGCCTCTTTACTGGTTGTCATTGGCAGAAAATAGATCTCGATATTCATTTTGGTTAAACGAAAAAGTCCGCGATTCTGGTATTTTTTTAAAAATATAGTATATTTGACGCATTTTCGTGACATTAGGGTGGGTGTAGAGTCTCAATAGCTGTAAATAATAAGGAAACAAGCATATTAATTTACATTTGATATGATTTGATTTTAGGCGAAAAAACGGTAAATTTTGCAATTTTAGAATTATACACCTTTTCCAAAATAGAAGGGGTCCAAGACCAAATCGCGTTATATCCGAGTTTGCGATATAAACAACCGCGTTATAACCGAGCTTCAGTGTATTGTTAAATTTTTTGATATGCTTTTCAACATAATATCCAGCTTTTTGCCATTCATAAAATTAATATTTCATTAAAACAATCAGCTTGTAATTGATTGCATACAAATGAATGCATTTTCAAGATAAATATATGCGATCATTAAGTTATTTGTTTGTAATTTCATCAGCTTCCGGAATATTAATTGTTTCAAATTTTGCAGCTCATATTTTAATGTGATCTTCACTTGTCTTAACAAATGCTTTGTAAGGATTGAAAAAGTAAATGTCCAGAGGTTGAGCAATTGAAAGAACAAAAAGAGTATTATACGGCACCCGCCAATGAGATGCTTCGTAAGGATATGTGCTTGGGTTGGTTTCCAGTTTCGTCATAGCGGAGCGATACACACCACGTGGTTTTCATAATTTCTTTTGTTCTCACGTGGTTTCTTTTGTTCTTTGTCTTCAAGAGGCTGCCAACAATGGATGGTTCTGAAGGTTGTCTGATGGTAAATGTGATTTTGTTTATCTTGCACTGTTGAAAGATGGATGTAAGAAAGATGTGATCGAATTTTGTATGAATGTTGGTCTAATTGCGAAACAGTATTATTGTCCTAAGTGTGGTGAGAACATGAGTTTGACTGAAAGAACGGATGTTACTGATGGATATAGCGGGGTTTGTCGTGTGAAAGCTAGGGATAACAGACATTATGTTCGAAGATCTGTGCGCAAGGGTACATGGTTTGATAATATTGAGTATGAGTGAAATATTAATGATTACATACTACAGTGTATCCTCCAGACACGGCCGACAAAGAAACATAAGGTAAGCGTAATTATTTCATGCAACCCTCGTATCGCCTTCGAAACAACTTTCATGCTGATGAGGTCCGAAGGACCGAAGCGTTTACTCCAATTAGGTGTAGATTAGGTTAAGTTAGGTCTGCTTAGCTGCAGGATGTCTTTATTTGTAAATTTCGAAACAATTTTCACCCTTTCAAAATTTTATCCCATTCATAAACATTCCAAACGGATTTCTTGAATATAGTGCTAACACACCTCTGACGACACAACTTGAAAAAAAAAAGTTCGTTCAACGGGGGTGCCGCATTCTACTCTTTTACCGAACTTCCTTTAGTTTTAAAAAACAGCAATGGATGAGACCAAGTTATTCACAAGTGACATCCTGGAACAGCTGTTTCACGCTCGTTGGCGATCATCAGCCAGGAGAAGTCACTGTAAATAACAAGGTATCCGTACTGTGGCTAGTATAAACAATACATCGGAAGCGCAGTGGTGCTTCAAGGAATAAATTATACAAAGAAAAACTCACTAAAAGAAAAAACGAGTGAGAAAATTCATGTGCCACGACGAGCGGCCTCAATGAATTTTTTTACAGTATAAGACTTCAAACTGCGCATTTATAACGTTAAAAAACAACAATAGATGAGACCAAGTTGATAAAAATTAAAATAAAGCATCATGTACTGTATAACTTTTGACATGTTACAGGTACCCGTTAAAACGTACGGGTAACATGTCAATGCTTTATTTTCAATCACCCTGTATAAATGACGTTTCGAAACACTAACAGCATTGTTATAATATTTACTTAAAACATTAACCTATATCTATTTTGCATTATGTTGATTAAATCAATATTCAAAATTTATAAATAATTTTTAGAAAATGAAACTTATGAAATAAATATATATTTCCCTACAGCAATTAAAATATAACTATCATATTTGATCTGTTGGCTTGTAGAGATTGGGTGGTAGAGATATCGATTCTGATGTTTCTTTAGTCAATCAGAATGATAATAGTTTAGAAAGCTAGCCAATTGCTTGACCACCTCTCCCCCAAGAAAAACCCAGTCTACTTTACAGAGGGCACGTGAACTCTAGGGCCTATATTTTAGAAGAGAAATAATCTGGGAAAAATCCTTGACCTCCATTGGCAGCAAACCCACATCCACCTACATATTGCTGGGCTGGTCTACCTGTACCGCTGAGTCACTGGGTCCATATCTTATAAAATTTATAGTTATTTCAAGTACATTTATTTATTGCATGACTTTTTTTGAAGAACTTTGGTTGGAAATTGCAGGTCTGTAGTTACCAGAGCTCCAAGACATCCCATATTAAACTGTTGCTTTCCACTGCCTATTTCTGCTGGATTATGACAACAAGGTGATTCCTCTCGGATTTTATTCTGACACTCCACACCAAGCTGAAAACAGAACTTATTCAAAAAGGCAATTTTTCCAGTTTTCAATAGACCTTTAATGCTAATTAGATGCAAGTGAAGTGTAGTTGCTGATGATTAGGAATAAACCTGAGTATCTTGACTAAGCAACTACTTTAACAGTTCATACTGAAGAGGGTTCTTTAGATATATGTGGTCACTGTGAAATTTTGCCATTTGTACTCTGATTAAATATCATAGTCAACAATTGCAAAGTTTTTAGTGTTGTGGCTGGTTGACAATCATTCATGGAAGGGTCACTGTCACCTGCCTATTTGGAATGCTGTGCATTAGAGAAGATATTCAAAGTTATGCCCCTCTTGTTCTACCCAATAGTGGTATCGCGGAGCAGTGACTGTCACACTAGTTTAAAAATGCCAGATGTAGTACGAATGGTGTTGCAGGTTTCGGCAATTCATTGACGCAGTTCATTGACTCAATTGACAGGTATGGCGTACACAAAGCTCTTTACATGGCCTCAACAGATGAAGTCAATCGGATTCAGATCTGGCAGTCGTGGAGGTCATGGGACTTCTTGTTCATGGCCAACAGCCCCAACACTAACGACTGTAGTGCCGTATCGAGGCAAGACTGTACACACATTTCTTAATGAAAACTGTTTGTTTTTGTACCTCTATCTACCATATTTTTCTGTAACATAAGTTCAGAAACACCCTGTATACTGACTCACATTGTGATATGATTGCCATGCAGTAAAGTGAAATGACCAGGGTGAAAATAAAGGGACTTTCTATCTTAAGGAGATTATTGTTTGCACTGCTGTACAGTGTGATATCTTCCTTCTTCCTTGATAATAAAACTCAGAAATGTAAAGCAGAATACCACATCTCAGCTGGAATTGATGCGATCTGAAACAATATAAACTGTTCATCCTGAACTTCAGATATTCCCAAAGCTAAAAACTATATAGGTTTTTAAAGTTAAGTAAACATTTGCAATTATCTAGTCTTAGCTATGAAACATCTTCAAAGATGTGTTAGTGAATGGCTTCTGCATCTTCATTCATAACTATATCTCATTTAAGGTATTGCATTATGTATGGCACGACAGAATTTTGAAGCAGGCTTAGATATTTTGTAGTGAAAATCATCATTATCTCTTCAAGAAAAGAAGATTCACCGTAAACAAAAAACAAATCCATAACAGTCAGCCTGGTAGTAGAATCTGGTTAAAAATCATGCAAGTTTCCCTGAAGGTCAGATTTGACAGTAATGGATATTTCCAACATTGTCTTACAGCTGTTCAATTAAAATATTGATTGATAAAATATCGAATTAAACAGTTCTGTAAATCAATAGCAAAACTTTTGATTTTCACTAAACTTCACTTGTAAGTAATTTCTTGCAATTTGACAATGCAGATTGTAGAGATTCTAATCTTATTGTTAAGACTTCAAAATCAGTGCCTTCCTAATCAAAACAATATAACTTCATTTGGAAGACAGCACCAGAAAAGCAACTTAAAATGGTCTTCTAATGGAACCTTTTTCAAAACAGCAGTCACAGTACAAATGATACTCTTTCTCCTGAACAAGAAAGTCTTTTGTCTTGCTGTTGAGTCAATATTGAATAGTTTAAGGATGAAAATTTGCTTCAGTCAGTCTATTCTTCTTCTTCTTCACCCTTTTCCAGTTTTTTTTCTAAGTAAGGGAGAATTTTCAACTCAATATTACTTAAAGGCTATAATTAGGATGGGTACTCCACTTCCCAAAGGCATTTTAGAACTACTGCCAGTCGATTTAAAACTAATTTATTGCTATGCTATATCTGATGTTTCTAAAAAACATAAGTACATTTTAAAAGATCCAAGCTGCTAATTTTTTTTTTTTTTTAGTATATATGTTTTATTATTGCTACAAATTTAAAGCAATCTCAGTGAAAATTTTCAAATGTGACTGTTTAAATTACAAAATCAAATATAATTTTAATAAATTTAATTTTATATAAAACTATTTATAATTATTTTAATTACAATTAGACTGTATTGTAATAATTATTAACCTGTGTATAACCTGGGGTATGGAACAGATACTTTATTTACAGCGTGTCTAATAGTGCATACTGTGGCCTTTTGCCCTAAGCACAGCATCCACATACCATGGCATGCTCTCCACCAGTTTCTGATAGCAAAAAACCCACTCTATTTTTTGCCCATTCCTCCTCCAAAGCCTGCACAAATTGGATGCACACGAATCCAGCGCTCCAATTCATCCCACAGATGTTCAATACTGTTGAGGTCTGGACTCTGGACGGACTACTGAAGTTCCTGAACATTATTCTCCGGAAACCAGGCACTGACAACACGGGGCCTTATGGCACGGCGCATTGTCGTGCTGGAACACAAATGGCCCTTCACAGAACTGCGACCACAACGTACGAAGAATGAAATTGTCTAAAACGTCCAGATACTGTGTGGATGCCATGTTCCCCTCGATCACAAACAACGGACCATGTCCAAACCAGGAGAAACACAACCACACCACCACCGCCAAACTTCACTGTTGGGATAACACACTCAGGTAGCAGCGGCTCCTCTGGCAAACGTCACACCCAGGTGTGCCCATCCAATCGGTAGAGTGTGAAGCATGATTCGTCACTCCATATAATGTTCTTCCAGCGGTCCATCGACCAAAACCATCACTCTTTACACCAGACCACACGACGCTGGGCATTTACAGGGGTGATGTTAGGCTTGTGGGCAGCAGCCCGACCAGTGTACCCTAAGGCATGGAGATCTCGATGAATCATCATAGTACTGACAGTTGTTCCCATTGCCTGCTGGAAGTCCTGCCTCCGTTGTTCTGCTGGAACAGCCCTGTTCTGCCGTACCAACTGCTTCAGGAACCTCCGGTCTCTATCTGTCAGCATGCGGGCTTAGCCATCTCCATGACTTCGTGTTTCCACTCCTTCACGTTTCCACTTCGTGATATTAGCACCCACAGTCGACTTTGGCAGGTTCAGTGTCGCTCCTATGGCTCGCACACTCTGGCCACTAATGTGGCAGCCTATGACTACTCCATGTTGAAAATTGCTCAGCTGCTTTGATGGTGGCATTTTACCTCAGCACGTGGTTAGACACCAAATGACTCCAACTACACATGATCGTGTTGTTTTATAACGAATATATTCAATCATTGCCCTAATTTGCATGGGTTGTTCCACTATGGCAGGTGTTCACTTTCAATTGAGCAGTCAGTGTGTATAGTATGTCAGAGATCATTTATACAATGCACATTACTAGTCAGAAATATGTTCAAGCACTTTTAAAGTTTAATTAATTTAATTAATTTATAGCTGTACAGTACTACAGATTTTGATATTCAATCCCATTATTCATACCACTGGCAGCACAGTCTGTTTGCTATGCTAATGAGAAAGCATTGTGACCACTGACTGAATTATGCTTAATGCTATGACTACCACCAGATGCAACTCAAAAGTGTTTCTTAAAGCTCTTTGACGTGAGAATGGCCAAATTGGTCATTAATTTAAGGTCAAAAGTCAGAACCTATCTGTATTGTGATAATTGATGATGGTGAATTAATCTATTCTCCTTTTTTTTGAGTATATATAATATACTTTTGAGGGATGAGTGGGAATTAAGAGGCCCATTAAGAGCCAAACGAAAGAAAGTTGTTAAAGTACATGCTTTTATCTTTTTCTGTTAATTAGTTTAATAAAGCTATAAACAAATACTCAGTGCTCACTAATTGCTTTATGACAACATCTAGAAAAGAATTTCTTTAGATTTTGTTGATCATGACCTTATTTATAAATTATCTTATGAAGATTATTGTTTTCTTATGCAATGCTGTGTTTTCCTATGCAACAGAAATATTGTCTGCATAGAAAACAAACTGTTCATATTTTAGAAGTAATTTTTTTATTATTGTTATTTCTCAAAATAGCAGTAATAAACTTGAATGAACCTAGATTATTGATCTATAGTAAGGTTCATCAAAATTACAAGGTAATCACTGAAATGAATGAATGATATGTAAATTATGTCCTCCAAATCCATGGAAGGATTTGATGTTGAAAAAGCAGAGGTCCAGATAGAGATAGCTATGTAGTTGTTATCATGCAATGACAAATAATAGGTGAAGTGAGTAAAAGATCATATGCAGAAATGTAAAATTAATAGATTTTTTTGAATGAATTTAGTCTTTGAAACATAGTCTTAAAATCTATCAATTTTAATACAACATGAATTTCCACCCACATCCATCTCAGATTAACCATGATATGCAGGACAGCAGAAAGACCTGCATTTACATGGAAATCTGATCTATAGCATGACTTAGTAGAATTTCTTGGATTTCATTATTGAAGGATGGGTAAGTGTATGTCCATTCTTTATTAAGTATGGCAACAAAGACAAGTTTTTAAGATAAATGACAATATTTTTTATGCTTGTACGGGATGAACTACTATTATAATGAGTTTCCAGTTCATTAAATATATCATTTTGTTTTCAAGTAAAAAGTTCATTCTGACAGACAAGATTTTTGGGAGGGGGGGGGGGGGGAGGCACAAATATCAAGTGCCTAGGGGCCCTGGGTGTTTAAGTCCGGCCCTGCTAATAGGATGGTAATTGCCCAAGTCCAAGACGATTGGACTTGGATCAAGACGGTGGTTGACGATCTCCAAGCGGCCGGAATACACTTTAAACTTCAGGTAGATGTTAAGGATGGTAGTGATAACGACCCCACTCGGATCCGCACTCTGCCAATGCCGATAGGTAAGCTATCACTCCTGGGAACCGAGTTCTCACACCTGCGAAGCTTCTGGAGTACTTCCCTTGTGGTGAAGGGGGTGAGGTCGACAGGGGATCTCTCAACGTCGGACGGGACGTATAGAGAAAGGTTGTACTCTGATGCACTCCATAACTCCCGGTAGTGGGACTCGACCTGAGGCTTCTCAAGAGGACAGCGTTGAGATTCCCCGTTCATGATCAGGCACATGGTACATTTGAAATTATCCACATTTGTTATGTTTTCTATGCTTCTGCAAATAAGAAATCATCGGTTTTTCCATTTTTTAGATATTCTCTATCATTTTCAAAAATTATACATATGATTACTCTATGAAAATCTTCCCTCTGAACTGTATCAAGATTGATTCACAATCTGATTATTCCACTGTTGTTGACACAGTGCTCAATTTAACTTACTCTAATAACAAAGAACAATGCTAATCAGCCATGCTTTTTCAGTTTGTGTGATTCTATCTCACCTTCAGAATTCTTTCTTATTTTCATGTCTGTAAACTGAAGTTTGCCTTATGTAGGATTGTATGTTAATATCAAACATTTTTTTTTCTAATATTATTAGTGGTTCAGTTATTAGAGATAAAAAAGTTCCTGATGAAGCATTACTTTTGTTATTCTTAAGTTAAACTTAACCTAATTATTTATATTACAGGCAAATGCATTTCAGCTTTAGGAGATTTAAAAAAGAAAAATGGCCACATACCTTACAGAGACAGTAAATTAACAAAATTATTAGCAGACAGTCTAGGTGGAAATGGAGTTACTCTAATGGTAATGTAATTTATATTCTGCTAATCTGTTTGTAGAAAATATTATTGTCTATTATATTTGTAAATTAACATTTTTCATTTGGATGAAGAAAAAATTCATCTCATAATTATGACCACTAGAATTAGGGAAAGAAAATCAGACTTAGATTATTTTTTAAAATATATAGCTTTTAACAAAGAGCAAATAATAATTAAAATATCTTTAATCCTCAGAAAGAGGATAAAAGTGAGGGAGAATAAGGCTCCTGCAGCCACCAGTCAAACATGATGACGTTGAGGTTGGAGGACTAGTCCAATTCTCAGCATGTACTAAGGATAGCTAAAACTGTTCAAAATGAGACTCATACAATTATATATTTATTACACATTACTAACCAAAGCATTTTTTATAAATTTCTTCCTTTGTTAGAATATATTTTATATATTTGCTAGGTATGTCCCATCAGTTACATTCCTTATTACTTTTAGCAATGATATGCATTTCAGACAACTCTCTAGAGCTAATACTCTCATTTATTTGATGGTTGTAGTTTCTTGTAGAAACTCATTCTAAGGCATCATTCAGATCAGAGGGAAAAAAAGGATTAAATCATAAAACTATTTAAGATTTAAGTAAGCAAAGAAGTTGATATATCACATTATTAGTGGCAGTATGTATTCTCATAAAAAATAAAAATTTAATTTTAAAACTCTTTATGATCACTATTTTACATGAGATAGAAGATATAGCAATGAGAGCTGCTGGAAATATTGCCATTATAAATCAGTGGCATAGCTAGGATTTTTCAAGCTGTTGATAAGTTGTCAAATTGCTAACCCTAGGTCTAAGAATCTATATTTCCGACCACAAAAAAAGCAATAATAACAGTACAAGATTATTTCCCACTTTCCACAGTGCTATCCAGGGCAAGTGCCATTCATGCTGCTCCTCAGCTATGCTACTGTTGAAAATCTCATTTTTTTTAATAGATGAGAAGCATGGCATGCAATGTAATTAATTGACAATGTTCACAACAAATAATTCACTAAAAAGATAAGGAATTTTTCAGAAAGTAAAATTGAAGTATTTGTTGACTAGAAAAAGAAAAGTAAATTTTGTCAACAGTGGATATAATATTGTGCAGTATGCTTTCAGCAAGTGTTATATGAAATTCTTTTACTGTTTATAATTTTCATTTCAGAAATGCTCTTCTTACATTTCTTAAATTTCTTTTTTGTTTCCTGTGCTTTCTAATAAATCTTAAATATACACTCTTTGACAAAAAAAAAACAACCCAAAGTGTTCCCAAAACATTACCAGATCACTATGAAACGTAACGTGCAAATACCTCAGGGCCAAATATGCAAATGATTACAAAATCATGGCCAATGACTAAATAGTGACCCACCACAGTGCATGGGAATGATGCATCAAGGAGGGTATATCAAGAACAAAGCTCGCACACAGGGACAATTGTGATAAGGGATTGCAGTTGCCTAAGCCTCCAAGATCTGTGAGAATGCTTCAACATCAAATCCGTGTACATTACAAGCAGTTGAGCAAGTTTAGCAAGGACATATCATTGGGCTGAAAGAGGGCAACTGGTCAAATTGCTGTATTGCCCATCTTTTGGGACAAAGCAACTCAACAATAGGCCAATGTTAGCATCAGCGGATCGAGGAGGGCACAGTCTAGTAGCACATGGGCAGTGGACAGCCAAGGGAAATGACAGAACATGAGGATCAAGCGATTGGGAGAGCTGTATGAACAGCCCCGAATTTATCGCTCTCAACCATCCATGCAGTGCACAGATCCTGGCTTTACAATGGAATGGCATACAGCTCGCACACCGAAAGTGTCTGTCTGAGGAGCCAGTTCCTGCAATAGCCAGACTCCCTTGGTAGTCCTCCATACCACCCACACAGCACAACAGTACCTTGATAACATTCTATGATCTGTTGCATTGTCTTGGTTCGCAGCATCCCTGGGCCATTTTTAATAGGATAATGCCCGGCCACACACACAGCACAGCTCTCGTAGGGCTGCCTTCGTAATTTTGACACCCTTCCATAGCCAGCTCTATTGCCCAACTCCTTGCTAATTGAATATGTTTGGGCCATGATGGGATGCTGCCTACATCCATCCCAGAATGTTGCCGAAATGGCCTGCCAATTGGACACCATCTGGCATGCTGTAGCAGGACACTATCCATGAACTGTATGCATCTATGCTATGCTGGATAACCATTTGTATAAGAGCCAGTGTGGCCTGAACAACGTACTGACATGTTCCATTTGTGTAGCTGTTTTATCTGAATAAATGGCCCAACTACTCTAGAATTGTAATGATTTCCTTTCTTATACATGTACATTGCACATACCAATTGGCATCTTGATTGGTTAATTCCTTCTGGAATTTTTTTTTTGTCAAAGAGTGTATAATATTTTTTTTTTATTTCCTCAAAGTTCCTGATTATTTTTTTACAAATTGTGTATTTTATTTACATTTTTATATTTATTTGGCTAGATTGCCTGTGTCTCTCCTTCCAGAAGTAACTTAGGAGAAACTTTAAGTACTTTGCGGTATGCTGCCCGAACAAAACATATCAGAAATAAACCTGTTGTTATTATGGCAAGTCATTTTATTGATATTTTGAATAAATACTGTAGTGTTTGTAGAAATATGTAATAATAACAAAAATTTCCATTATTTTTAATACTCTTGGTTTTCCAAAATATTCTTTTAACAATCCAGTTTATTAAATATTGGCATGTAATAAACAAAGATAGAATTGGCATACTTCAAAATACCCTAGACGTATTTGTTATCCCAAATTTCATTATGAATAATTATCATGTAAATAAAGTGCATTCTTGATCAAACAGTTTGGTTCTAAAAAGGTTCATAGTATGATATATTTGGCAGAGTTACATCTGATGATCTTCATTATTACTTTTAAGCTTCTCATTCCTAGAACTTTCTTGAGCTTATGTACAATTAAAATATGTACAGTCCCACTAAGAAGTAAGATGGTAGAGTAAGATGTAATCAAAACCCAGAAATTATGTAAAAGTAACAGAAAAGTTTTTAAAGCCTGCTATGATTTTCACCATAAAGGGCATTCTTTACTTTCAATATGATTTTCCTTAATAAAGAGCTATAGTTGTCTGTGAATAATATCTCTTATAGTAATATAAAGTACAGTGCAATATAGCCATTTTTTTCTGATTAAAATAGCACACACTTATTATCTTCAAAAACATATTGTTAAAAAAGCATGTGTAAAAGGAGATAATGTAGATATAAAAAGATTTTGGAGCCTTTTCCAGGTTCCATTGTCAACTGAACATGATGTTCTTTTATATATGCTTTTCTCAACAAGATGTTTTAAAAATCATATTCTCCTTCTACAATATTCATCAAAGCCTTTATTGCTATAATTCTGAATTCATATATGTATCATATATGTATGTTGACATATGATTATGTTTTAGTGTCAATATATTATTAATGAATTGGGTATTTTTGTATATCTTTTAAAATACGGTTCTTTAATATTTTCCCAGCTGACAGCTTAAAAAAAAAATCAGTTAATTATTATAATACTTACTGTACATTAAAAAGTTTTAATGTATAGTAACATTAAGGTGAAAAGGATCGTGCATTTATGGAGCTGTTTGATTGCAAATGTATAGCAGAGGTGCAACTGCAACAATACAATATTAACTGTTTTCACTTACAAATGACTGAGTTGGCTCTTTAAAAGTCATGATCTTCAAACCAAGTAAATATTTAAATTTATAAATATATAGATCAAGTAAACACAGTATAAATTTTAGTTGTGTTCATGTTCATTAATACAAACAATATAGATTTCTGTATTAAAAAATGATCATGCCTTTAACACAGTAGTGCCTGGCAATGACTGTTGAATTCAGTGGTATTTGAATTCACAGAATTTTTAGAACAAAAATAATAATTTGACAGTTAAAATATGGTTGACCAATTTTTATGCAATTTTAATTTATTGCATTTTAAAAGCTTTTAAAAACAGTAAAAATTGAGTAGTCTCTTTAACACAAATATAACAATGCTAACTGTATGATCAAATGAATAATTTGTGTCAAAGAATAATTTGACACAAAAGAATAGAGCCAACTAGAGAAGGAATGACAGTGGCTTGATTGTTAGATCAGTTGTCTTCATTTCAATTTTCACTGGGATCAATGACTTTTCAAATTGAATTTACTTCCAAAATGCTTCTAGAGTTAATCCATTCTCTCTCAATGAATAGCAGATGTATTTCTTGGGAGAGAAGACTAATTGAGTATGGAAGTAGTCATACTGTCTTTGCGCAAATTCATTAACAAGGGGATCAGATAACCGGATAAAATCTAGTGAACCTCTTTAGCTAAATCAGTTTTATCAGTTTTCATCTAAGAAAGTAAAATTTAATTGAAGGGCTTAGAAGCAAAGGGATGCAATTGCAAAAAGAATTATGTCAAAAAGAAAGATCATTAAAGTTAACAAGTACCACAGACTCTAGCTAAACTGTTCAACATAAAGTCGTTACAGAGAAACAGTACCTGTTGATTTCACTTGCTTTTACCAAGGAGTAATATTATAATTAAACTTATTATTTTTACAATCGTTGTTATTTTATGTTCAATAATGTCATTTACATCCCTTTGCATTGAAACCTTTCAATTGGATAGTCTATTTGTTTTGCATTGATTTTTTTTTTGCTCTTCGGACCTTACTTCAGGCACTTTGCCTATCATATTCACTTTTATGGTGAAAGATGTTGCAATAACATAAACCTTTGTAACAAGTATTGTACTGCTACCTAAGAAGAATTTTCTGGTAACTGAAACTTCTTTTGTCTGTGTAATCAGAAGACATATCCTCATACCCATTGAATTATATAAATTTCTTGTACTGCTCTTGATTGTTGGGATATACTATACCAGGGGTGGCCACAATGAGGCTCGCGAGCCGCATGAGGCTCTTGAGTCAGTCTCGTGCGGCTCTTGACACCAAGCTTAGAGTAAAATTAATTGATATAATTAATGAAACTAACAACATCTCGTGGCCGGCGGCAGTCAGTAGCAGCGATGTGCGGCTTAACATTATTAGTGCTGTAGGTCAGTGGTGAGAGATGGGAGGTGAAGATAGTTCTGGGGCCTTCCGTTAGATGGTGCTTTGAGCGCGAGAGTGTGTCAGTGAGTCAGTGTCGTGAGGTGAAGCCAGTCGCGTTCACATGTAGGCAGTAGAGAGTGCCGATACTTTTCTGCGTGCAGTTGTTGTGTGCCATTTGAGTACAGTTGTGGCCTGGTGTTCGAACAGTTACGATGCTGTCTGAGAAGCATAAATATGAAGAGGAGAATCGAGCTTTTAATACCAAATAGGAGGAACAATTCATTTTTGTAGAAAGAAACAGTTAGCCAATGTGTCTTTTGTCACAGTTCAAGGCCAGTAATCTAAAACACCATCATGACACCAACCACAGCGGTTTCAATAAAGATTTTCCTGTTGGCTCTCAGTTAAGGAACACCAAACTAAATCACTAAAGGAAAAACTTCATGGTCAGAGTAGGGTTATGTCAATTTTTACCAAGGAAGCAGATTTGACAACCGAAGCTGGCTTCATCTTGGCTTTTAATATTGCAAAAGCAAAAAAGCCTTACACAGAGGGGGAGTTTAGTAAGAAGAACATGGCAGAAGTTATTTCTGTTTTAGAACCCAAAAATAAGAAACTGCAGAAACTGATCAACGAAATGCCCGCTGCTAGACACACAATAGAGAGGCGAGTTTCTGTTATTAGTGCGGATATTTTAAATAATTTACAAAAAAAGCTAAGCAAGTGCTCAGCAGTAAGTCTGGCTCTGGACGAGTCTACTGATATCAAAGATAAACCACAACTAGCCATATTTTGTGAGGTATGTGTCAAAGGACTTGGAGGTGGTGGAAGAACTTTTAGACCTGGTTACTTTGATGGATACTACTCGTGGTTGTGACATTAAAGAAGCCCTGAATGGTGTTTTACAAATAAACTCAGTGCCTATCGGTAATATTGTCAGCATTGCTACCGATGGTGCACCATCTTTGACTGGCACGAAACAAGGGCTTATTGGGCTTTTAAATGCTGACACATCATTTCCTGATTTCCTACCTGTACATTGTATTATTCACAGAGAACATTTAGCAGCAAAATATTTTCAGTACCAGCATATGATGCAGGTAGTTCTAAAAATTGTGAACTGTATTTGCTCAAGTGCCAAAAGATACCAACAGTTCAAATCTTTTATAGAAGATATGAGCAATGATGAGCTTCCTGATGATGTATCTTGGTACTGCTTAGTAAGATGGCTATCAGTAAGCAATGTTCTTGGCAGATTACTTGATCCAATCAAACAGTTTATGGAAGAAAAAGTAAAATCTTTCCCTGAACTTAATGACCCCCAGTGGTTGTTAGATTTGGCTTTTTTTACAGATGTGGTCCAGCATTTACAAATGCTAAACATATCTTTACAAGGAAGAGAAAAACTTATTTCTGATTTGGCCCAGACTGTATTTAGCTTTCATAGCAAGTCTGAAGGTCACTTGCTTTTTGGGAAAGACCTTCAGACTAAAACATTTGCTCACTTCAAATGTTTGAAGAAAATTACTGAAAGCCTTCCTGATGTTCAGGTGGAAACTGAAGATTACTTGAGTAAAATGTCTGGCCTTGCTGAAGAAATCAATGGCAGATTTAATGATTTGAGATCACTTAAACCTTCATTTTCATTCCTGGAAATTCCTTTTGCTGTTGATGTTGTGGGCGATGGCTGTCCTGTTTCATCACTAATAACAAAGGATACAGCAGCTGTAGAGTTGGAGCTACTAGAACTGCAAGAGGACGAAGGACTAAAAGGACTCAAATGAAGTGGCATTTCTACCATAGAATTTTGGAAGAATGTTCCAGAAGAAAAATACCCACTCACAAAAGAGTGTGCTAAGAGACTTATCTCAATCTTTGGAACTACTTGTGTGTGTGAATCACTCAAATCTAAATATCGATCTGAACTAACTGATGAACATTTAAGTGAACATGTGCGAACTGTGCTTACCAATTATCAGCCAGATTTTAAAAACTAACAGCAAAAATGAACACTCGAAAAAGCACTTCTCAAAAGTAAAATTTCATTCCTTGATGTGTACCTGAACAATAATGTTCTGTGTAGTGTAGAAAATAAATCTTCCTTCATTTGTTATAAAATGAAAAACGTGTCTTCATTTTATAAACCATTTTATAAACATGCTCTAAATTTTATAGCCTCTTAACAATGCGGCTCACTTCGAAACAGCTCGATCAGTTTGTGGCTTCCGCGGGTAATGTTAGTGGCCACCCCTGTACTGTACAATCCTCTTATGATAGATTTCATTCATTTTTGTTAAATTTTATCTAGTTGCTAAACCAAAGATCTAGAAGTTCATATTTATTTGTCCAATCAGGATCATAAATCTTTAAGAATAATTATATATCAGGATTTCTAATATAGTAGGAATATAAATGGAAATAGTAGGAATATGGATGAACTGATAAAATAGTTAGGAAAGCCCTGGATTGTTCTGACTAATCCTGCAACTGTTATGAATAAAAGGAAGACCCTTGTATTTTGATTATTAGCTCAGATTGTTCATCTTCAAGAGAATCAGATCATCATCTGAGCATTATTATCTATTATTCCAAGTAACAATTATTATTATTCATCTTTATAAACTTCAAATTTCATGGATTGATAACAATACTATCATCATCTATCCATTCTTGTCATTATTATTATATTTACGTCACCTTCTCTATTCTCAAAGGTTAAGATTGAATATATTGAGATCTTGAAGGCCTCATCTAAATTTACAATCAATAAAAATTGGGAACATATTGGATGTGAATGTAAACATGTGAGCATTTTTGAAACAGCTTGCAGCATTGTAAGAAGTTCTGAACTTACAACACTAAACTTTGTTTATTTCAAAACACATATACATCCAAACAAAAGTAATATGTTCTAATGAAATATGGTGAGCTGTTCAAATAGAAATCACAGGTTTTATGCAACCTAATGGCCACTAATCGACCATCATTGAACTAAACAATGTATGATCATTGTAAGTGCAATTTTTTTTTGTAAAGATACTGTAAAAAAAAATTAGTTTTTAAAGCTATTGAAAATTTATCATGGAATATTGCAAAGCATCTAACTGAAAATTCTTCTTTCTAGCCTTCGTTTCCCAAACCTTGTAAAATTAAATTCCATTTTGGTTGCTATGTTATGTTTAATAGCTAGAACAGTAATATCTTTTAGTCCAACTTAAAACAAAGACTTTCTTTTAATTTTTTATTATTTTTAATTTACTAAATTTTGTCTTGTCTTATCCATATATTGATCAAAAAAAATTATTTGATCTAATCTTTGTTTTCCTTATTAAAGGGGCTCATTTTGCAGGCCGTGACTGTTAAGAGCCCTTCCTCTCATGGATCCTTGTTTCTTCTTGTTTTATAATAGCTATGTACAGTTATGATTCTGGAGAACTTTTCAGAATGACGTCAAAAAATAATTTTATTTAGCAGCTATGTTAAAAATATTACTTTAATTTATTTTTGTAATTACTGAATGAGAATTGGAAAATAATGTCCAGATTTTCAATGAACATACACATTTGAAGTTGTTCTTTGTATATCTTTGACCATTTCTGAAAGATATTTGTCTGGATTCAAATCTGTTATAAAAATCTTGTGGGCATAACAACTTGCCTAAAAAACAATAAATCAAATGTATATTAATAGTTTAGGCTTATTTTCTAAATCTGAATAGATTTGCTACTTTAAAGTCTTCTGAACATCAGGATCCAACTTGAGTGATTATTTGTAAATGATAAAACTGTGTCTGAAACTAGATTTTTGCAATTCATTAATAGCATCTTATAAAGGCTTAAAATAATTGATTTTATAAATTATAATCAAGGTAAGTATTATTGCTTGTTCAAAATCGATTATTCAGTCAAGATTGATCTTCCAATTGATTATCTAAAAGTTTTGCATTGCTTTTGTCAAAGGCATCAATCGATTAAATTGAGAAATCATTGAAATGTTGTTGAAGAAATTTATTAGCTTTGCAATAACATAAATTCATTAACACTGTTATTTGATATTTTTTTTACAGCTCTACTATTTAATCTTACCTAATAAAAATAGAAATTTGATGATAATTGACATGCTACTTGTATTTGTGAGCTATACACAAAATTAAAAATAAAATAAATTAATAATAATAATAACAGGTTAAAAGTTTTCTACTAGGTATATTTTAAATTATTTACCGAAAAGAATTAAAAAAGTAGAACTTTTCATAATATAATTATATAAACAACCAACTTATTACACTTAAAAAATTCTTTTTCTAAATAATGTAATTTTTATTTCAGGATCCAAGAGAAACACTAATACTTAGTTTAAAAAGAGAAGTAAAACTCTTGCGAGCAGAAAATCAGTATCTCAGACAACAAGTAAGATTTTTTTTTTTAACATTAATATTGCTTATATCTCCTTGTATTATAACATCTTAAATTTGTAACCGGATAAATATTATTATTGTGGATATTGAATTTATCAAGTTGTTCATTCACAGATTCAAAACATTGTTCTTAAACTAAAAGTTCTTTAATTTATCTCATTATTACTATTTCTTTGTTTTACTTGGAAACACAAATACTGGAATGGATTTCTAAAGTTACTCAAAATTCAGTAATCTCCAGATGACATTAACCATTCTTAGAATACCAACTTTCTGCATTGTTCTCAGATATTCTTGAAGTTGAGGCTTTCATTTGAGCTGTGTAACTATATATCGACACTGGCACCAGTTGTTGAGAGAGCTTAGAATTGAAACACAATGATTACAACATCACAGGAGGACTGTTTGACCTGACAACAAGTTTACACCACCCCTTCAGTAGCTCTCACTACCATCCAGATAGCAATAAAGTTATTGCACCAAAGACAAACCCTATCTCAAACTTTGGCAAGACTTCAACCATTTAGTATTTTTCTACCCCCAATCAAATGACAATAGTTGTCAGCATCTGAAATGGTGCCATGCTTGAATGGATGGGAACATAGAATGGCATATGTAATCTTAACTTTTGTTTGAAGTCCTATGATTGAGGGATTCATGAATGGAAAAGAACAAAATCAAGAGTGATTATCAAGTGATACAGAGAGCAAACAGCAGCTAACCACAGACAGGATAGCAATCCACTGTGACAACCAAACATTTCTAATGTTCCTCACAGGCAATTTGAAAACTCAATAGTTTGTGGAACATAATAATACAGCTGCAGTCCCTTTGTAAAGAGGTGCCTGGTATTGTGTTTCAGTAAGATAATGAGCATCTGCATACAACACCAGGGAATATCTATACACTGTCAAACTCTGTATATGTATCCTATAAAACATGATTTGAATATAGTCAGATATGATCTCAGAATCCATTTGCAACAATGCAGACAATGTCTGTTTTACAAGACTTGATGCAGGATGTGTGGCTATCAAAAGTATCTACAATTTTTTACTATAATGCACTGATACTGTAATTTATTCAGCAGTGCCAATAAAGCTGACCATACCTTTATTGATATTCTTCATTTTCTGTTAATAAAAGTTTTCTCTTTTGAAAATTTAATCATGTCTTCACTGTCTCCCACATTGTTTATCTGTAAATATCAGGTGAATTTCCCAACAATTGCTTAGTTTGTACAGTTCAACAAAGTACAGTAGAGCCCCGATTATCTGCGGAATTGGGTGGCAAGGGCATCGCTGATAACGAAAATCGCGGATAACCCGAAAAAGACTAAAAATGAGGTGTAAACATGAAAAAAAATATTTCAACATTAAAATCTAGTTTTATTGTACAAAAAAATAATATGTAAAACTTTTAAAATAAGTACAGTAAAGCAGAAACCTTTGCTCTATGTTTGCATCCACAAATTCCGAGAAGTCCTACAGGATCACGATGCACAATAAACCTGTCAGTAATTTTCAACCTTCGCACTGTAGGGCCTATTGTATTTTCCCTGTTGTTGGCTTGGATTAAAATTGGTTTTTTTTTTTGAGGTTCGTAATTAAAACAATTTTTCGCGGCACTCGCGGATAATCGGGGCCCCACTGTAATTTAAATTGAAGTATATCAAAATAAAAATTTAAGTATTTATAGATGCCCATATGTTACCTTCTGTTTACTTTTTATTTTTTCTGATTATTTCAAATAATATGTAATTTGTTTTTGAAATTTCAGTTGGCCTTCCCTCAAAAGACAGAAACAAAAATGTCAGCTACTATGAAAGCTTCAAGTTGTAAGTTATAAAATAATTTATTGCTTAATTTATTTATTTATTTCATCAAAAGAAAACAAAGAATATGCTTGTAATATCAACTTATGCAATCATTATTATCATTTGAATGAACTTATCAACTTAAAGATTCCTCTCATATATTTTCAAAATAAAGCATTCTGAATAAAACTGTTTTCTGTTTACAAAGGGTTGAAAATCCTGAGCACAAGAGCTTAAGTCTGTGCTTATAATGTAAATGCAACAGCAACTATTTTTTTTTTCCAACTATAATTTACAGGGTGATTCATGAAGACAAAGCATAAGGAACCAATTAAAGAGCTAATTGCTGAGAATAAGTAAATGCATGTTAACGTAAGGCTGATTCTGAATATTTATGGAATTGTAACAGTTTGAATTTTAAGAAGAAAAAAAAAAGAAGAGAATGCATATAATTATAGGAAATATGAAACAAATATTATAAAATACCAACAAAATACATGCAAATTTGTGCAGTGAGTTTATAATTGTTTTCTATGCATTTAAAAATCCTCAAAAGTTTATCTGGAAATTACATATTACTTTAGTATGTTTTGAACAATGAAAAAGAATAAAAAAGTTTTTTATATTTTTATTGTTTTAACTATAGAATAGACATCAGCACCTTTGGGGCCAAAGATGCAGTAAACAGCAGCACATTTCTGATTGATTGTTATGGTAACATGGCATGATTTAGAACTGTTCTGTCGATCTTGTAGGGGTTTTTAAATTGTGGAATGGTGAGAGTTAGTACATGTTAGTTTGGGGCTTGTGATTAATTTTAAAGGATGGATCTTTGCTCATTAAAAGAGTTGTGCAGTGTATTAGCGATGTAAATTTTTATCTTCAGCTTCAATCTAATTCACTGCTCTAATGTGAATTTCATATGCTGTCCATCATAGATCATCCTGGCTGTCTTTCATGAGAGCTGCGGCAATGAAAATGTGATGAAGTAATACATTTGTGAAGTTTGCCCTTTTGTCATGGTTATGAGATCTTTCATCCATTCCAAAGACAAAAATCTAAAGGGTTAAGATCAGGTAGTTTCAGGGGCAAATTTACTACGCTATCACAATTAATTCATCAGAAATATTTTTTTTAAAAAGAACATAACGACATAATTATTTGGAACATGTAATTGACATAAATGTAAGCATAAATTATGAAACAGCAATTCACTCCTTACATTATGCTTATTCTCATTAATTGCCTTGTATATATTGTAGTAGTATCAATTCTGATATTTCTTTGAAATCTTTAAAGTAATTAAGAATTTAATTGGGGAAAAAATATCTAAAATCTGACCAAGCTTAGTTGATGCTTCTTATTTTTAACAGACCATACACGAGACTCATGGAGTTCATCTTTTGCATCGTCAACAAATCATCATAGGAAGAATTCCAAAATGCACATCATAGTTTTTGTGCTTTAGTTTTCTGAATTATCATACATTATTAAGATCTCTTATCTCTAAAAATTCCTTTATAATATTACAAAAAAAAAAGTTCATTTTAGTTTTATGCTTAATTTTATTTAGGTCAAAAGTTGACCATGAAATAAAATTAGCATGAAGTTTTAAGTTCAGAGGTTTTATTTTGCAGTTTATTACTAGCACCTTTTCATCTTTATTCATCATTATTGTTCGACCACCACAAAAAGATGCTTGGCCATGCCTATGTCATGTGGTGAGCGATGATTCTATGAACCTATTTGAGGGGTCAGTGTTGTTTTTCCATTTTCAGTGCAAATGCACAGATTTCGTTTCTTGTTTATAACGTAGAGGAATTGATGATATAAAATACGACATTATATATCTATTTTTCTTATATATAATAATAATAATAATAATAATAATAATAATAATAATAACTATGTTATAGTTTAACTGTAACGGTATATAAAACTGATTTGTTGTTTAAGAACTGTTATATTTATACTGTTTCTTATTTATTTAAATTATGAAAAATCGTAATTGAATATAAATTATATTAATTAATGTAAGTAACAAATATATACACATCATGGTAATAATGTTTTATTTAACAATTAATTGTTGACAGTTAAAAAAAAAACTTGTTTACAAACAATCCCGTATAGTTCCTCAGACATTTATAAATATCCAAATTAAGACCATTGGCATTCACACTTTTACTAAAAGATTAAAAATAGAAGTAGGTTGAAAATAATAATAATAATAATAATAATAATAATAATAATAGCATGAATTACAACTGCAAGATTTGATATAATGGATATTTTTGATTATTCTAACAATATTATATTATTTTAGTTTTGTTTTTGTTTCCATTATATCATTGTCAACAATAATGTAACTGTCAACAATTAGTTGTTAAATAAAACATTATTACCATGAAGTGTATATATTTGTTACTTACATTAATTAATATAATTTATAATACAATTACAATTTTTCATAATTTATGTAAATAAGAAACAGTATAAATATAACAGTTCTTAAACAGCAAATCAGTTTAATATATCGTTACGATTATAACATATTATTATTATTATTATTATGTAAGAAAAATAGATATATAATGTCTTATTTTATATCATCAATTCCTCTATGTTATAAACAAGAAATGAGATCTGTACGTTTGCACTGAAAATGGAAAAACGACACTGACCCCTCAAATAGGTTCATAGAATTGTCGATTACCGCGTGACGTAGGAGTGGCCAAGCATCTTCTGATGGTGGTCAGACAATACCACCTAGTCAAGATGCTATGTTTTTAAAGATTTAGAATTTCCTATTCCTCTCCATTCTTTTTTATATAATTTTGCTACCGAACTGTATAGAATGCTTGGCTATCTTGCTTTTCAGAGACAAGCATTCTCATTGCAACACAATACTGTATGTTAGATCAATCGTAATATGATGGTCATATCCCCTGTTGGATTAATAGATTTTACAAAAATGAATTAATTAGGGTCCATCAGTCTTCTCCAGAAACATTAGCTAACAATATATTAAAATGATATTGCTTTTTTATCGAATGTTTTCTTTAGGTTAACACGTGGCACACAAAAAATTATGACAGTCTTAATTTGCTTGCTAATAATATATTGTTTCAGCTTTAATGGGCTAAAAGTTAAAGTACCCTATTAAAGGCCTATGTGGTCCTTTGGGTTACTGGAGATAAGGTTCCAGCCTTTCCTGACCAACCCAAAGCCTGTCTGTCTTAACTCCCAAGAAAGAAATCCCATACCCATTCTTCAGATGGCTACATGGACTCTAAAACCTGTTTGGAGAGAAATCGGATTGAAAAATTCCCTGATTTCCACTGGGGATTGAACCTGGCTTCTCCAGGCTACAGTCAAGCTCCTGAACACATTTCTACTGGTCCACAGTTTACTTCAGTATCAATCTTTATTAGTTGATTTGGCCATGATTGATTTTCTTTAATTCCTAAGGAAGCTGCTTGTTGTTATCTCTTTATTTTAGTACTTTAAAGTTCTTAAAATTCTTTTTAGTCATACTGCTTCTTGTCATGGTTTTCTCATGCCATTTGAAGAGGAGACTTAGCTTCTTAGTATCTGGATGATGTTGGTTCACCTTTGTTAAGATTCATTGTTGTCTTTATTGCCCCCCCCCCCCAACTATAATGACATTATCCCTTTTCAGGGGGGAAAAATCCTTGGATAACATGGGTACTTAGACCTTCAGGTTTTAAGAATTCTCCTCCATTTTCTTTCAACCCTTGAAGATCCTCCCTTTTGAAATACTCTTCACTGATCATCATGTCTTGGATTAATTGCAGTTGTGACAATATCATCTACATACCATTATTATCTGTTGTCAAGCCATTCACTGTTAGATTAAGTTCGTCATTTTTGAAATGCATAGACCTTAACAAAATTTTATCTATATTATGAATATGATTGTATTACACCTCCAAGTAAATGTATCCCTTTGTCATTTGGTTGACTGGTTGATTGGAAAGGGCCATGAGTACATCCCACTGCCCTCTTTAGGCCTATTGTTCAAATCCTATTAATTAGCAAAGACCATAGAGAGACAGAAGTATATAAACACAGGAAAGAAAAGAAAACTTTTTCATTTGGATCAGTTTAATTCTTATGGATTACAATCATGATCTAATAAGGAATGTTGCATTCTTTCCAAATTGCTTATGATCTTTGTAATGAAGTTGATACTGAGACACTACATATAATTTAAAAAGTTTAGTCCAGTTGAAAAAAAAAAAGTTTATCACAAAAGAGGAAGGAACAGAAATTTTGGTCCTCCAGGGGTTCTTAAGTGCATTGTCCCATTTCTCAGTATCAGTTCTAATAAAAGTACAACTGCATTAGCAAATGTTAATTCCTTTTATGATCTATAGAATTTAAGCATATTATCAAGTTTGAAAAAAAAAATTGTTTCTTCATTATTTGATCATCAACAAACCATTATCCTTCCTCTGCTAAAAGTGGAAAATTCACAGCTGCATCTCTTGATTCTGTACATACACTGTTGTGCTGATCTTTCCCATATGAACAGGAAGTTAGAGTGAATTCCATCAAAGCTTCCTGCTTTAACGGACTAAGTCTTTCAGTGCCTAATCCTTATCTTGTGTAGTGAAAGGATAACAACAACTTGTGTGTCTTCTTGAGGTGTTATTTTCAACAGTATGTCCAATTCTGTTCTTTGTCATTCAATGTAAAAAACATTTTATATGATTTTTATTTCAATGCTCACCTGACAAACTTAGGTGCAACTGGGTTTTCTAGTCAAAGAGTGTTTATAATGTTCAAGCTTAAGGGTATAGAAAGCAAGAATAAAAACTGAACTTATAACTGAGGTTGATCAGTTATCTTTAGGAGATATCTTTGTAGCAAACACTAACTTTTAGGTCAAATCTAATGATCTTTCAGTTGACATTTATCTTCAGATTACTTTTTTCATAAATACTTCAAAAAATATTTATTTCTACTTTTGCTTGGACACACTCTGGTCAGAAGTCAGAGATTCTGCAAAAATAGTTTTTCTTAAATTTGGAAGTTTCACCATAGTCTGTGCTAAAAACCAAAACAGCTCATAACAATAAAGCCTACAGCTATGATACATATCTGTCATTTTAGCAATATAGTGTCTCTCTCTTTCAAAGCTAGCCATAGTTATGCTCATTTTGCATTGTTATTACAATTAATAATTCTCTGTCATAAATACTTGAAGTTCTAACTTTCTTAATACTCTGTCTTTTAGAGGACTAAGTTTTTTAATTCTCTCTGCAGAAGCTCTACATGGCATTCAATTAGTGATTCTTCTTCAAATGACAATCTTCTCCCTCTTTGCTTTTACTTACTATATTCCATATGTGCTATATTATTCAGATTGGAATATCTTTACATAAAATATTAAGAAAAGAAAAACCAGATCAACTTATTGTTTTGCTTTATTACTTTTGTTAAGATAAATTTTGATTTTTTTTAAATCAAATTTTGAAATGAAAATTAAAAGTAGAGTTTTACTTCATTATTTATGTTAACTTTCATTTCCAGTCTGCAAACTTACATTACATTTTTTTCTATTTTATAGAAAGTGGAACACAGTTTTAAATAACAAAATAATCTAAATTTTATCTAAATGACCTTATACAGCATTCATCATTTTAAATTACTCTATAAATACAAAATTTTGAAAATGAATGACTATTTCCCAGGAATTATCACCACTTCAAAGATCATATTTAGTTTTGTTGATTGGTACTGGTATTGATTAAAATCGTCAGCTTTACAATCTTCCTGTCAATCATTCTATTTTGAGATTTAATCATTGTGGATTATTTTAACTTACCAAAAAAAAAAAAAAATTCAGTATTTTGTAATTACCTCTTTTCTACAAATTAGTTTATATTACCTAAAATACCTCAATTTTACCTTTATGTCATTGTTCAATAGGAACACAAATACCACTAACTGTTATGTAATCCATTCAAGCAAAAGAAAAAATTCAACTACAATTAAAGACTTTAATAAAAGAAATAATTTATCACTACTAACAATCCTAATTAGTTAAAATGTTTCAATATTTTGTAATTATCTCATTTTGATTTTCTTAATAGTCCTCACAACTCAAGAATACAATTTATTCATTTAAGTTCCCACTTAATATTTCAGTGGAAAGTTTGGAAAAACTAAGGGAAGCTGCAGAAGGAGATGGACAACTTCCACCTGAAGTAAATCCAAAAGAGCTGTACACTATGCTAAGAGAATACATGATTGAAAATGAAGCACTAAGGTAAAGCTATCAACATTTTGATTTACACTTTTATTATGAAAAATCTTTATCAATATTTGCAATGTAATGTTACAAAGCTCTAATATTAAGTCAGTCCTTATAATGGATGAATTACATAAAGAATAGAATAAAATGCTTGCATTTTTATAAAGCTTAATCAAGATTGCTTTTTAAGAAAAATTGAAAAAAAAAAAATAAGAAAACTTATAAAAAAAATCAGAGAATATTCGTTTATTTTATGAAGTACATATGCAAAAATTAATGTGTCCTCCAGATTTCGTGTATCGTTGCATGATGTCTTCTACTGAATTGGAGTGGCTATAATAGTAAGGGGAAAAAAAGAAGATATTTTAAAGGAAATGCCTAATAATTAGAGGAAACTTACCCAAAAGCAGGAACAGATGATCAGTGCAGCTTTTTTAAGCAACCAATGAGCTGTGTTTAAAAGAAGGCAACTGGTTATGAAGGAGCAGAATGATATTCCAAGGAAGAATGACTCTCTAAAAGCAACAGGCTTTAGATGCAGGGAGCTATTCATTGATTTCAGGTGCTTGAAGAAGAGTATTGCCCAATTAGGTTAAACAGACTTGATGAGATGGATATGAACAGATTAGGTATCTCAACCTGATGATACAGAGAAGAAATTCTATCTTTGAAGAGTTCTTATGTTATGAAGGGAAACCATTTTTCTTTCAAAATAAGCTATATGGAAAGAGAAGTGCACTTACAGAGGGCGTAATTTGAAATGATCCTCTTTTTGAGTGGATATGTTGTCAGACAAAGAAACCTGTACTGAAAGATATGATAATCAGTTGATCTATATTCAGCTCTTTCAATTACTTCATTGATTTTCAACTAAGGCTTCTTTATTTAGAAAACAATCACTTACCAGAACAACTAGATATTTGGAGAAAGATATATATAATGTCAAGCAAGTTGATGATTATCATTGGAGAGGCAAAGAATTCAGAATGACTACTAAGGCCAATAAAAATTTTTTTAAAAATCAGTTGGAACATATGGCAAGGACAGTTTTGCTTGTATATGTGTAGGGAAGATAGTGAAACATCAATTTGCAAATTCTATAGTAAGATATTTGAGCAGAAGCCACTGATTAATGTAAGCATGCACCAGACTGCGATGATAGCAGTAAATCCATTATTTTTCTTGACAAGCAACGGGAGAGAAGGTGTTGGGTGAAAGCTGTAATGTACATATCAGCTCAAAACAACTTACATTTAGTCTAGTTGCAGAGCACTTTCATGATGGAGAACACAAGGCCTCTGCATTGGAGTAGCCAAGCTAGGAGAGAATGCTAGAGCCACCTAATCACAGGATGGAGGAGCAAATGGTGAAAATAGTGATGATGATGATGTCAGAGTAATCATGCAACCTAGTTATAAAATGTTACTGAACACAATTCACAAGCAGAAAACCTCATCCATCTAATGTGCTTCACTACCTTGCATTTCTGCAGTTGATATTCTTTTAATTCTATGAAATCGTAGCAACTGTAGATGAAATGCCAAGAGGAACATTCTAGCACTGATACTATTACTAGACTATATGATTTTTCTAATAATAAAAAAAAAGAAATTAAAGCGAATAAAAAACATGCATAGTAACAATGTCTGTTATTACTGTTTTTATTTAGGGGTGAGACTGCAGAACTACTAGCATCTAAAGAACAACTAACTCATGACCAAGAGACTGTATGTCGAGAAAATGAAAGGTTGACTAAAAAATTAGAAGAGTTGAAAAGGTAATTATGATATAGTATTATAAGTATTAAATAATAGTAAGAACTTTTTTAACTTTTATATAAATCAAAACTTTTTAGATGTTACTACATTTGCAAAATAGGAATCATTCGTCAAACAAATTTCATTCAAGCTAATGAAAGTAAATTCAAAATATTTATTTTACAAACATTCTCTCAAGAAATCTTAAACATAATTCAATTTTAAACATAATTCAAGGGTAAAAAAAGCTTCAGATGGTCACCAATTTAAATTGTGATTCATGAAAGTAAAATAGTAATGATTTCTGTTTTTTGTTTTCCTTTCCAATGTAAAACAACTGCAGATAAAATCTGAAATTGCATTCCTTTGATGGTGGTTGGAATCCATTCTTGCTTTGATCATAATTTTCTGTTTTCTGCTTGAATTAGTTACAATTTTAATTCTCCTAATTAAAAGAGTACTGCAATTCTCCTGTTCTTTATTTTTTTGTATAATTATTAAAAGTGGAAATGTAATACAAGGAGAGGAAGAAAAAATTCTAATGCCTGAGATAGATTCATCTTTTACATATTTACATATTGATGCAACTTCACCTCCAATGTGAAATATCTTCAAGCGCAAATTTAAACTGATTTAAAAATTATAAATGCAAGTTAGTTAATATTTTAGTCCAAATTTACATACATTTAGCTAAGTCCACTTTGTGACAGAAGTAATTTAGTGAAGTTTTTAAAGATAGTCAGATGCAGAGAGATGTGTGTTCGCTGTCCTAACACACTGTCCAACAAATACTAAAATTTTAGGCATTTTAAGTTACTGAAATGAGCAATTTGTTTTTTCATCAAACAAAAAAAAAAAAAAAATATTTAGAATTGATTGTGATATTACAAATATTAATATTCTGTTGCAGGTGGCCAATGTGATCACTCTTTCAAGCAGTCAAGCATAACCTAACTGTGTCATTTGTCAGTCAGGATTTTATTTACTTTTCAAACTAATTGTGTAATTTCCCAAAATATGGTGAAATATGTGTAATGAGTATATGTGTAATATGCATTCTGATATTGTTCATTCGTCAGAATGGGATTTATCAAAAGTATGTGTGATTCTCAAAACAAAACTTGACAAATTGAAGGGAAAGAAAAAAGAAAATTATGAATAAATTAAGAAGTGTCTAGCATTTTAAACAGCATTCTCATGTTATTCTGAGTGTCACATACATTTAGTCTAAAAGGGCGAATGTTTATTGGACCTGTTGAGCTTGGGTTTCTAAGCAGTCTTGTCATGAGAGTCATGACATGCTCTGGAAATGCCAACAGTTTGTGGGCAGGTACTATTTGAAATGGCATTTGGGATATCAATAAGAAATGGTAGTGAACTGGGTGCAGAACATTGTTGTCATAGCACAAGGTATTCCAAACAGCGGTTGGACATATGATTGGTGATTAAAGAGTAAAAATATTTGCACCAAAAAAGTCAATAAATAAAAGAGGATAAAACCCTGGGACTCTTTTCACACACACACACATACACACATAGTCACTTACCTTGAAATTGATCAATTGATGTCCAAAACATCTGTGTATTATCCTTCTTATTTACTAATTAATACCTCTTTTGGTACAAATATTTTTACCCATTGAATGTTAAACTTTTATGTTAAATTTTACATATTATCAAAACTTAACAACCTAAAGTGCACCCTATTGCTAGACATTAATGGCCTTTGAAAACAGTGGCATGATCTCCTTTCTAACCATGATGACTCCAGACACTGATGTGATTGTTTTTTTCACACAGAAATGGGACTCATCTAGAGTATGGATGATTCTCAATATAAAATTTGAAAAACTGAAAACTAAAAACAAGTATGGATAACAAGTATGGGACAGACTTAAACCTTTTCTGAAATGGATTTCATGTGGATCTGAATTTGCTCTGTCTTTGAAACAGTACATAAGATATCTTAATATTTTTCAATTAAAATATATCATAGCCTATCAGGGACGAAATGTTTTTGTCTATTTGTTAGTCAGCAGTTTGTTGTTTCAAAGAACACAGTTATTAGATAATATGCAAGAATGGTTTTATAAATGAATACTGTGTAATGCAATGATTTTAGGAAAATTGCATAATGAAACTAAGATAATGAAAATTGTGCAAGTTAAACTAAGTAAATGTGGATAAATAATAGAGCCTATGCATAATCATAAGAATTCAGGAGTCTTTCGATTTCCTTAACAGAAATGATTTTCGACTGATTTAAAGTGAATCAAAATAAGTAAGAATTTTTTGATTGGTCCATCCTCTGAGCTCTTTGATTGGTCATCATTCTTAGTTTGACTTCAACCCTGGTGAGGGAATTGTCTTTTCCGTTGTTTTGATCTCCTTCATGCGTCCTTTGGTCGTCTGCTCTTCAGTAGCAACGGAATCCGATCGCCCCTGGCTGTATGATGTCATCGGTTATTTTGCAGGATGTTTTTCTCCACAGTAGTGTTTAACTTTACTGTTGGTTGTTGGAGCTTCGCTTTTAACTTTCTTCTTTCCTTTCTTTTTCTTGTCTCAAACCTGAAATTCTTAATATAAGTGTGTATTGTATTATTTGGGAGTTGTTGATTATAGGACCACAATAAGGAAATGAAATAACTCTCTTTATGATAAATTTGTTCCTGAATACTGCTGCATCGCAATTACTATACTTAAAACTTCATTGTTTCTTCATAACTGCATTAAATTGTAAATAAACTTATTCAGTTATATCAATTAATAAAGTTTATATAGTATTGGGCAAAACAAACAGTAGTAAATATTCCACATCCCCACGCGATAATAGGCAGTATCTGAACATCACAGTCTATTTGAATATAAACTCACAGTAAAGGATATTAGGTTTTGAATCAGTCAAGATAATAATGGTTGACAGTACAGAAGAAAAGGGATTTTTAGTCGAATATTAGAACTGTTCATACACTCTAGAACAAAATAAAAAAAAACAGCCATGCATATGTGCAGGAGTGGTTTCAGCTTACGTTTCAGAAACATAACCCAAAATGTGATTCTTGGCATTGTCCAAAAATTCCTATTGAGAGGCAGTGTAGGCCAGGTAGCATAAAGGGTGTATGGGTGGCCACAAATTATAACACCAAATGAGAATCGAGGCAGTCTCTTGGAACAGATGCTTATCTGTCTTACAGCTGTGGTGTGCAGGCAGTTTCTTCATGAAACCTTTCCTGGCCATGTCATCTCAAGTAAGAAAATTTGAGGAATGATATGAACTGAGTATCTGCCATAACGGCAAACATTTAGAACATCTTGGATGGATAATTCTAAGTTAAGGTATTCCTGTACTATGTAACTGATATTTAATTATATTTACTGCTCTCACTCCTGGTTTCTGTCTTTCACTACTGTTTGTTTTGCCTATTACTGTATATCCATTGCGAAATAGACAAACACCAAAGTTTTTGGTAAAAAAAATGTACATGATCTAGTTGCCTGAAAGCATTTCAAATCTTCATTATCAGCAGTTTAACAGCGAAAAATTAACAAGATTGACACCACTAAATACAAAGGACAATAGCATCTCTTTTAACAGAAACAATCTCAAACAAACACTTAAAATGCAACAATTCACCATGAGCTCAGTAAACTGACGAATATATTAGATTTCTAAAAGCCTCTTGATTGGCTCTTCAAAGTGAACACTTGATCAGAGCCTAGTATTTTTGAAAAATTTCCACAAATGGAATATAGGCAACTTCTGATGAGATAAAATATCAACTGTATATATATAATCAGAAAGTACTGTGGTTTCCCTTCATTGTTTGGGAGTTTTCATAATGCAGGAGTCCGTTATGTAGAAGTATTTACCTTTGCTTTTAAATAAACTTTGGCAAGATTAACAGCTTTTGTTTATTTTGCATGAGTTCCTAAGGTAGCAGCTTTAGTGTATTTTTGTTTACATTTTAAATAAAATTTTATATTTCTAAAACATTTATTTTATACCTCATAAAATAAGTTATTTTAAACCTTTTTATAGTTAGGGACACACCAGGATAATGAGATTCAGTGATTTTAAAATAAAATATACAGGCAGCAAATGAAGTACTAATAAGTAATCATTTTAAGTAAAAATTAAAGAAAAAGAAAGAAAGAAAAATAACACTTAAACTTATTAAATAATGAGAAGGGATTGTCAAATTTTGAGAGAATCGCCTATATTCTACTATTAACTCTTCCCAAGTGCTATAAGGAAGTTTTGTTTATTCTTTGCTTTTGACCTTTGTGAGATGAATCTGCAAGATTATCAACTTTTTCAGGTTCTTCATGAAGTTATAAGAAAGTTCATATGGCATTAAAATGTAATGTTTTGTCTTGTTCAGACTAGAATCAAGATTTTAGAATTTTCAGTAGAACGGTAACATCTACATAAGTAATCTTCATGATACAGTATTGTCTGTAGATAATTTTAATACTATACAAACTGTATTGCTATAAAAATACTTCTCTTACAATATAATTGAATCCTTATTCTAGCTTAAGCTTTTGATTCCATTGTTTGGGAATAATCTTAAATACTGAAAAAGCTAGTGAGCTAATCAACATCAGTGATGTGTTTTAATAGCATTTAATTAATTTAGCTTTGATTGCATTAAAATTGCAAACTTTTGGATTAATTTGCAAGTGACTGAGCTCTTGTCCTATCTCCTTGTTAAATATCACCAAATACATATTACTAGAAATGGACTTTTAGAAATAAATTACATTTCAATTATTTACCACTGATTAACTCAGTTTCAGTGTCCAATTCACCTGCAAGCTGAAGTTATGTGCATATATAGGATTTTATTTGGAGAAGGTTCAAGCTAGTGAGTTGACCTCCAACAACCAAAAAAAAAAAGAAATTAATACATCATTGAAATTTTGGAAGGGATCAAAAGTGGCCTCAATCAGGCATCCAACCAAAATAAAAATGAAATAGGTGTCTACTATTTTTAGATTTGCCCCTCCCCTATCACAAAAGCCCAAGGCTGATGTCTAAATTCTAGTTTTTCCAAATTCTGTTAATCCATTACTTTTTTAAGGTTTTATGGTAAAATTCTATTATCAAAATAGCCTTCTAAATTATTCTACTTTCAACTAAATAAAAGAAAAATTTTGAAATATATTTGAAAAGATACATGCATTTTTTTTTCCTTTTAATAGGTCTTATAATTCAGCCAATCTCAAAACAAAATTAAAAAATAAATAAATATTAAAATGATTGTTAAAACTCAGGCTTCTATGGCGAATTGACTAGAAGTATTATCTAACATTGCTGAATGACAAAATAACTAAAACAAATAATTAATAGCACTTTAACACCTACTATCTGACCTCTAAAACTTTACACTATGCTGTAAAGTTATCTATCTCATCAATCTAACATTTCAAATGATTGGAATAAAGCTCTGCTGCTATGTACAACCAAATCTAAAACCTCCTGGAGAAAAGACTGTATTTATCTGCTCTACTCACTCTTTTAGTCTTCAATTAACAAGTGTTAAACTTAATTCCTTCCTTATAGTTTTCAATTTAAGCTTATTCTGTATGAATATTACAAATGAAATATGTCTGTTTTACAAAATCCCCTGTAAAAGTAAAAATTAAAGTAATTTTCATAAGTTACTGAATATACGTAAGTTCATTGCTTTTTATTTCATATATTTTTAGATCTTCAAAACTTTCACCAGTACGTAAAATTGACTCTCCTAAGGCAGCTCTTAGTAATCCCAGTGAAACAAGTACGCCCGATTTCAATCCAACTGAGAATCCTGGGAGAAAACCAAGAGGAGCATATCCAGGCTCTCTAAATACTCCTATAACTGAAGCCCTTACAAGAAAATCAAGAGGAACTTCTCCAGACTCTTTAACTACTACTCCCAATACTGACCCTCTTGGGGAATCAATTAATTTGCTTGGACCTCTCATCAAATATCCAACAACCAACATCTGGGTGAATCCAAATGCTTCAATTCCTGTAAGGAAAAGCAGTTTTTCATTGTATTAAATGTTGTAAAATATTGCTTCATTTAGCACTATGGAAACATGTTTTGTTTTTTTAAAATTAATTAATGGTAACTAGAGACAATAATGTTTGGGATTTTAAATTATAGTAAACAATGAAACAGAACCTAACTGAACTAAAACTTTGACTACATAATTAATCTTAAAATTAAATAAATGATGATAATGATAAAAATTTAAAGTGTTATAAAATTTTAGATGAAAAAACATTAGGCAAACACAATTAAAAAATGTAATAAAATAATGTTTAGTATATCTTACATTTTTTAACTACATGCGTTTGCCTTAAGCTTCTTCGTCTTTAGCAAATGATGTTTACTTTTACCTATGCTATAGCATAAATTTCTTATTTTACAGGAAAATAATCCTGTATCAAAAGCTCCTGATCCATTAGTTTATAGACCACCTCATAGGCTCCCAGAATCAATATCAAAGGAACTCCAGAGGAGGAAAATAGGAACAGAGTAAGATTTTTTTTTTTTTTTAAATCAAAATAATTATATATAAAAAAAAAACATAATGGAATGTTTTAATTCTAAACTGACTTCTATTCTCTACCAAAAAAATTAATGTTCAATCTGATAAGCTGACACATCAATCAGTTTTTCTGAATTAAATCACCTCTTTTCAAATCAGTTGCATTCACGAAACAAGTAAACCAGAGGCTAAAGAAAATTCTCATTGTTGTTGTCAACTAGAAATAAAAAATACAAAGGTGTGATTCAACTCTTTTGGGGAGGAAAGGGATCTACTAAAATGAAAGGCAATTTCAATTCAAATTAATCCAAAGATAATAATAAGCGAAGTAAATAAAAAAAACAAACAGTTGAAATGATGTTAACCAAATCACACAATAGAAATGAGTGTGGCAAATGAAAAAAAAAAAAAAAAATACATAACAGCACAATACACAGTCCCAGGACAAATTACTTTCCTATATCAATGGTCTCATGGAATAATACTGAAATCAACAATAATATAATCTTGAGACAGAATGAATAATCTGAAAAAAAAAATGAAATAGACCATCAAAGTATTGGGTCTATGCACTTGAATTTGCAAAAAAAAAATTAATAAATAAAATAATTAAGTCTTTAAGTCTGTTTATACTCTCTACATATGGTCAAATTCCCTTCTTAAGTCTACTGGATAATACCAATGAACTGTAGAATAAGGGTCAGTTAAAACTGAACAACAAGATATGATGGTCAACAAGGACAAAACATGGAATTAATAACATTTCCATACAATATTTAAGTATTACAATTAACAAAACATTCATTTGTGACAACCATATAAGCAGTATTGATAAAAAACAACAACAATAACAACTAAATGTCACATCACATCTTTTATAAACGAAAACATATACTCCCAATCAAAGTTAAGACCATAATTTATTTTGCTTTCTGTGATTCTGTTCTAAATTATGCTATAAACATTTGACTTAATACTACTGTTCGTTTTTGTTTATGAGAGCCTTCAATGCTTTTGCGCATGCGTCAGGTCTCCCTCGATTTCTTCAAAATAGGGGCGAAGAGAAATCAAGATTGGATGTTTACTTTTTATCAGTGTAAGTTTACTAGTAGTTGCGTTCTATTTGCGCTTTTCGTGAAAGAATTATGGAAAGAATAAATAATACTGCAAAAATGCCCTTCGTTATTTTTTTCTTAAAAGCGAAAATGTCCAAAAGAATTTCTTAGGAAAGTGCCCATCTCAGCGTATCACCCCTCTGCGGAGTAAAATCGTCTGCCAGTGGTACGTCTGCCTTTTCAAACGAACAGTACCCAATCTAATTTGATCAAATATAAATTCCATAAAAATAATTACTTCTTAAAAATAACATTGGGATAACGAGAAAAGAAAGATAGTAGTATTTCAACACCCTATCAAGATTACTGTGTAATTTAGTCACAAAAAACTATTACAGTGCAATTTTCAACAAAAAGCGTATGAACAATGCTAATTATCAGTTAAGAACTCAAAACAGAATTTTGTAAAAACTATCTTGACAAATAAAGTTACAGAGAACAATCCAAGCTTTATTTTGGAAAAGATTATCAATAAATTTAGCTTCAGTAACATAAACAATATTAAAAAAATATCTGATGTTAAAAAATATTTAAAAATGACTGATCAATAATTTAGATTAAATTTTCAAGAGACATAACTAATAATCAATTTAGAAATCAATTAGTATAAATTCTTTCAAAACTAACCTTCGTGCTGTCATTTCTTAGACTATTCTGGTTATATTTTTAATATTATGTTTTGTTGATATCTGTCTATAGTTATTTATATCTTAAGTAAATAATGGCAATTGTATGCTACGACAAATTATTCTCTCATTGATTTTTTTTTTTAAAAGTATTTATTCAAACCGCTAAACTTACCATTGTAGACATTATTTTTTTTCAACTATTCCATAATTTATGCTTTGTACCATTAGTCAAATTTTGTATTAGATTTTGTATTACATACTGTACATAAAATTTCTAACACAAGTAGTTGTTGATGAGAGACCCTAACTGCAATTCAGCTATAAAGTGCATTGTCATTGTTAATAATAACAATAAATCGTCCACAATGAAAAATGTTGCTTACCATCCTTAAGCAATGTTAAAGGGAGTGTTATATCTAAGCAATAAAAAGATGGACAGTGCTGAGAAAGTGTCCCCTATTTCAAAGATAGCAGTTTTATGGCTGATAAACATGACAACAATATGTGTATAATCTACAAGATAACAATGTGAGTATAATCCACATGCCAACACAGAGCTCCTGATGTAGAATGTAGCACATTTTAAAAATCCATTTATCAGCAGCTGCCAACTGGATCGGCAGATTGTTGAGATTTTTATAATACAAGATAGTTCTTCTCTTATGTGAAGTGTGCTGTAATGCATTTTCATTTTCTCCTGCTTCCAGCATTTATGATTTTGGGTGGTCTATACACCCGGCATAAAAGTATACATTTCAAACTGTTACCTTGTCTTGCACATCATTTCAGAATGTGATATACTAAGCATATTCATTTCCTGTCATTCTCAACATTCTTTGGAAGTTTTGTCTTGACTGCTAAGGAAGAGATTTCCAGACAAAGACTAACAGGGAACACCACAATGCTGGTAAGAAATTTCCATTAGCCATGTTAGAAACCTCATCAGAAAATATACTTTCCCTACAGAAATTAAATATGGTATCTAGTTTACAAATTACACTTGTATCTGGATTTAAAATGAAATTAGATAGATGAAAGTAATAGATCAATAGATGAATGAAAAATTCCATTTGTCTAGAAAAGAAGGAGCAAAATCTACTTAGTCTGAATTATTGCAGTGCAGCAAGAGAATATTCCTAGCATTTCCTGGTGGCAGCAGGAAAAATGTTACTATGGTTTTAATGCAAGATAGTGTTATTAAGTGAGAATGAATTGGTGAACAGTATATAAGATTAGGTATAAACAATAATTTTAAGGATTAAACACAAATTGAAAAATAAATATTATCCTAGTTATTATAAAAATAATTGATTACATATTTTTTATTCATTTCAGTGTTGCTGAGCTTTCTAGAACATCCACTAAAGATAAATTAAATAAACATCTACGAAGAAATTCTTGGGATAATGGAACACCATCTAGAGGTGGAACTCCTTTACAACCAATGATTCGCAGTGCAGGAGATACACCATCACTAAAACCTGCAATGACAAATTCAGAAGGAAGAATGATACGAAGTCACTCAGATCAAGCTTTACCAGAGAATAAAAAATCTGCAGAAAAGAAAGTAACAGCTGAAAAGAAATTAGGCTTCTTTCGAAGAAAGTAATCGTCACTATCCTAAGCAGTGGCAAAAATGAAAAAAACAAACAAACCAAACCAGTAATATATAAAAACTTTCCCTATTATCAATACAAATTTGAATTAGTTTATAAAATTTTCCCTGATCTATTTGACATTCAGTTATTAAATTTACCATCATAACTCATTTTAAAAACAAGTCATTCAGATATCATCAATAACATTTTTTTGAAAAGGTTCTATTAAAATTTTACTGCTGTTAATGCTAGAATAGTAGATGCTGTCAATTATGAATCATTCTGCTAAAGAATAGATGATTTACAGCTTAATATATAACAATTTATTTGTCTTTTAATTTCAATTTTGCAAATAATACAATAAAGAAACTATTAAAATTTTATAAATTAATGCACAGCATTTTATATGAAATAATGTTAATTAATATCTCAAAAATATATTGCAAAGCTTTTCAGATTTTTTTTGTGAAAATCTTGGTTTAGGGGATGCAACATATGCATTGAAAACTCTTCAAATCTTTCAAAAGTTCTTCAACCTTAATGAAATTAGAATTAATAAATAACTAAATGCTCTTATTTTCTCTTGTAAACAAATTCTCTATCATCTGAAATTTTGAAAACTGAAAACTTTAGTTATGATTAATTAACTATTCATAAAAAACAGTAACAGTTAAGCTATGAAAGCTCTCAATTACCAGTTTTTATGAAATCTAAAATTTAGCCTGTGGAGAAAAAGAATTAGTATTTTCCAAATTCAGAGCCCATTAAATTAAATTAGTTCTTAAAAAAATCAAAAAAATCTAAGAATTCTATTCTTCCTCTTTCTTGAAATCACAAAAATGTAAAATGAATGCTTAACGGAACTGTTATTAAGGCAGTTTTAAAACTATACACTAACTATAAAAACATCAGAAGTACATTAGAAGAAATTCTTATTTATCAAGCCTAAAGAAATTTCTGTCAACACATTTCTTAAAAGTATTTCTACTGTTCATTATAATGTTTCGGTTAAAATATATAAACATTTTTAAAACTGGTCTTTCTTTGTTAATTTTTGGAATTACATCTAAAAAAATAAATGACAGCTAAATTTCTAGCAAAAAAAAAAAAGAATGCAGTTACTTAAAATCATTATCAAGATATTCTAAACAATTTTATAAATATACATCTATTTTTTTTAAATATAAGTCATAAAAATAAAAAAGATGGAATTTAACATTTATAACCTACCAATTAATTATTTGTCTCTTACAGAAGTATAATCCAAAAATAGTGCCTTAGCAGATTTTATTTTTGATCATTTATAATATGAATGATAAATTATATGTATCAATAATAATTACTGAAAGCAGAAAATAAACATTTAATGTATTATTAAGTGCCCTTATTGTTTCTTGATTTATATTTGAAAGAAAAGCTGCTGATACAGAGCCTGAGCAATTCTAATTGCCAATCTCTTAATCACATTAAAAATTCTCAGAAGATTCATTATTATTAATCTTATATCCCTTAATTCTGGATATCTGAGCCGATCCTAGCATGCTATGCAGAACAGAAATCAAGAAGAATAAATATACTACTTTTATTGTAAGTACAACATCAGGATACCTTATGCATTTCAGTGTCTTTATGGATTGTGCCAATACACAACATCATAGTGTGGAGTGCTACTAGGTCTCCCACCTAATTTAAACTATGAAACTGGCAACAGTCAGCAATATATCAATGACATTATGGAGGCTGAAACGATAGTGATTTTTCGAGGCTATAGATAGTTTCCAATTGGAAATACCATTCAATAGAACAGTGCCAGACCTTGTTTCTGTAGATTGTGTAACAGTTCCTTAGAGCCTGTAGAATTCCTCATATATCATGGTATGTACATTCACCAGATGTTTTTTTTTGCCAATCAAACATGTTTGAAACACAGTTGCCTGATGCCTTCACGTTAGGCACTCCAAACAGCTATTGAAGATCACTGTTGGACCAGACAGCATGGTGTTACATTTTTCATGTGATCATTTTGGATCTGCTCTATATTTTACCACATTGCAAACATTCTGTTATCTTGAGAAATTACAATCAGTGTTAATTATTTGAAGACTATATCTCTGGTTAAGTGGTATCACTTACTTCTTGTATCGTACATCTTCAGTTTCACTTCCTTGCCTCTCATCTATCTTAGTGTTGTGCTTTCAATAAACGGTAATTTAGATAAATCCTTAAAGCAGCAAGAGGAAATTTAATAAGATAATTTTTTAGAATTAATGGTTTCGCATTTAAAATTTATCTCATTCTACTCAAAAGCATTTAAGAAACTGAAACCAATAATCTTTCTATCTAATAAAACGAAAGCAAACAGTAGAAGAAAAAAATATTATAAAATATGTTGATTTATTAAAAAAATGAAAACAAATTGTAAGCAGTAACTCTGACTAAAAGCCATGAACATTAAAGTTTTTAAATTAATAACTAAAAAAAAAACTTATTCAATTGAATTGAAGATGAAAGTCTGGAAATTTTTCAGAAGAAGCCTTTCATTAAAAGACAGATGAGACTCAATGATTTGCTTGTTGCAAATTGAGTGTATAAAAATTTTAAAAAGCAGCAATCTAAAAAAAAATCTTTGAAATGACTCAGTTCTAAAAATGGTAAAACTTGCTCTTATTTTTTTTTTTTTGTTATTAATTTCTGGCCATGACGTCTCTCATTACAATTTCGTTTAGTTTTCAGAAGTGTACACCAGATTTACACAAATAGTACTATGTTCTGTCCAGTTTTCTTACACTAATAACATAAAACATTTCATCGTACGTGCACTTCTGAAGCAATATTTATTCAATTTCATAATATAAGACAAAGTGATTCTTATCCAATACTAAATTATTATTGCTAAATAGTAGTAATTCTTTATGAAGTATTAGAAATTCAATACTAAATTTCTATTACTTCATAAAGAATTTTGAGTGTTGGAAGTAGTGGAGACCAAAATAAATGTGCATATTTTAAGTTGAATTATAAATAGGCAATGTATCAAATTTTATGAGAAAACATCCGGCTGTTTTTTAGAGATGTCCATATAAACAGACAAAGAAAAATGTTGAAGTTGAATAATACGACTACACATGCTCAGTCAATAAATAAACAAATACCAATACTGCTTAGAAAGACTGGACAACCAAGTGTCTCAAACAAACAGCCATAGGGGCCACTATAATAAGATGTAGGACCTTCTTTAGCTGTGATGACTGCTGCAATCATGCAGGACGTACTTTCCACAACTGTAACATGATTTGTTGCTCTACAACAGCTTTCCAAACCTCCACAACCAAGTGTTTACGTACTTTGCACCACTAAAGATGCTGCTGCATATTGGTTCGGTAAATACAAACTAAAATATTGCTGTCCTACTATAGAAAGCCAGTTTGAAAGCCTCAGTTCTGAATGTTTTTGTGCAGATTTGTGTTCCCGTTGATAAACGGGGCTCTGCATTCAACATGTTGGCTGACAAATGGTAGTTCTGGAGAATTTACCCTTCATAGCATCCTACAGTCTCATTCGGTGAGTCATCCACTAAGCGTTGCATATGTAGTTGACCTCATGTCTTCCATCCCAGTATGGTATCACTTAGTGTCGATCTTGGATGGCCCAATTTGCTGGATAGATAGGCCTGCAACATAGACATCCTATCACAGTATCTCATGCAAACTCTGTCAGTTCCCTTCTCTCAGCCATTTCACCTGGGCACAGTTTCACTGTCTTGGGTGCATTGTCGACAGCACATTTATACCGCTACAGACATGTCACACTGAACACAACACTGCTTATCCTGCTCATAGGGGTATCTGGTGACTTTCCTCTAAATAGCATACAAATATATATATGTATATAAATTCTAAATTTCTAAATTGCAAATGATTAATTGAAATCTTTGCATTGCTAACTCGAAGGATGAGCTTCAAGTTTGGCCATTCGATATATATATATATATATATATAGAGAGAGAGAGAGATATGCTGGGTATAACCTTAAGGGATAAACGAAGAAATACATGGATAAGATCACAGACGAAGATTAAAGACCTATTGGAGTTTATCAAATCCTCCAAATGGAGATGGGCTGGACATTTGTCCAGGACTTCCGACAACAGATGGGCACAGAAGTTGACAACATGGTCCCCAAAGGGCAAAAGGAAAAGAGGCCGTCCAAAAACCAGATGAAAAGACGAGTTGGTGAGCTTTGTGGGTGCTGACTGGATGGAGAGGGCAATGAACCGGCGGAAATGGAAAGATATGGGGAAGGCCTTTGTCCAGCAGTGGACTAAAAACGGCTGAAGAAGATAGAAATTTTGAAATAATTTTTAAAGTTTCTAGATCTAGATGTTTTTTTCCCCACAAACTAAATTTCAAAAGTTTATCAAATCCTCCAAATGGAGATGGGCTGGACATTTGTCCAGGACTTCAGATGACAGATGGGCACAGAAGTTGACAACATGGTCTCCAAAGGGCAAAAGGAAAAGAGGCCGTCCCAAAACCAGATGAAAAGACGAGTTGGTGAGCTTTGCGGGTGCAGACTGGATGGAGAGGGCAATGAACCGACGGAAATGGAAAGATATGGGGAAGGCCTTTGTCCAGCAGTGGACTAACAACGGCTGAAGAAGATAGAAATTTTGAAATAATTTTTAAAGTTTCTAGATCTAGATGTTATTATTTTTCCCACAAATTAAATTTCAAAATCCTTTAAAAGCTCACAATACACCAGCAAAATGTAAACCAGTGTAAAGCATGATGCAATAATAATAGCAATAAAGTGAAAAGTCAAAGTATCCTACAACAGATCTGTGTGTCCATTGGGGTTGTGGGAGGTAACGCTCCTGGAGTTCCATGTCCAATGGGACTAAGTTTAGGTCAGGTGGTCAGCCCGACTGCCTTTAACCCCCAGGAAAGAAACCCGATATCCATTCAACAGGGCTGGGCAAACCCTAGGACCAGTCTGGAGGGGAATTGAGCGTGAAAAAGAAGAACCTACTACGGGCTCAGGATCAAATCCGGCTCCTCCAGGCCACAGTCAAGCGATTTCCCACTTGGCCACTAATAACAATAACTAGTAGAAATACAAACTGAGAAAATAAAACATTAAAAATGTTATTTTTTTCTTATTCAAACTTTCTCCGATTCTCCTACTTCATGAGTTATTGAATTAAACCAGAAAATTACAGTGAACTATTTTCAGAATTTTTATCATTTTTCAAAGCAACTGCCATGCTTTTTAATGTTATTGTCATTAGATTTTTCTAACTAAATGAGTTGCTGACTAAGGTTGCTTTGGCTTATGGTAATGATGTGTTGAATCCCAATAACTGACTAACAGAGAATTTTATCTTCATAAAAATATCTACCGAGATATTGCCAGAAGCACAAGAACAACCATAACTACTGTATATACCGAGGGATATTTGAAGGCTTTTTGCCTTCTAGGACAAATTCATACATATGTTACCTTTATTACGGGATAATGACAATTGAGGAGGATACTTTACACATACGTGACAATTCCTACCCTTGTGACACCACTTAATGAAGCAACCACATTCAACACATCAGTTCTGCAAGATATATCCACGAAGTTTACTGACTGTGGCAAATTAAAAATAATTTACATGTTAACCACAATCTTAAAAACAACAATGTTCAATGAATTCGTAACTTTGTTGACAGTAAACTCATGAATTCAAAAATTCAAAAAGCAGGAAAAGAAAATGAAATTTTTTTGTATATCAGTGAAATCAGTAATTATTGAAATATTGATTAAGATATTTGTTGACTATTGCCAAAAAAAAAAAAAAAGTAAATTATGTGCATTTATATGCAATATCATGTACTAATCTAATTGAAAACAGCATCAACAGATTTCTATACAACTTCAATCAAGCACAGTGAACAGAGATAAGTGACTGTAGTGACTTAATTGAAAATTACATACTAGATATCAACATCTTTTAATTTTTAAATAATATTTCCAATTAATTTTGGAAATCAAATCAAATTTTCTACATGTCACAAGTAATAGCAAAGGATAGTGTCAGATATCATTAAATTTAAAATAATTTAAATATATAAATTACATTTAATTATTTTGAAAAATGTATATTATTACTTTAAATGAAGTAATTGGAAATATTAATTTACTTATGAAATTTTTTGGCTCATAGCAATATCACAGCCAAGTTCTATAAAAAAAAAAAAAGATGGCAGGAACACTTGCAATTTGAAGTGACAGTAGCATAACCAAACAATAGCCAGTCAAGGGATTTTCAGGATCTCAGTAACATCTGAAGTACTAAATCTACCTTCATCTGGCTGATCAAATTAGTAGAAAATTAAGGACACCCATCTCTTTTCGGATAACCACATTCAGATATGTTAATTTTGAATGGGAGCGGGGTTACAGCTCCTACCAACCCTCTCCCTTCACTATGCAAGGGCATGATGTTTATAGTTAGAGGTAACAAAACATCTGTTCCTGGAGGGGAGACTTTATGTAGATAAAGCTTGGTACTGACTGAAATCCTATAAGTACGGCCAGCTAAAATTGCATGTTAATGAATTGCTACATTTTAATATCAATATTGGAATCACCTTACTTTGATTTATCAAGTTTATAAATATTCAAAACCAAATCTGGAAGAATCTAATTATTTTTAATTATTTATTTTCATTATTGTAATAAAAAGTAATAATACCTTATACTAGTTTCATATTCCAAAACAGAGAAACCTTTGGAAATACCTAATAAATTACAACTCATGACACCTTAAAACCTACAATATTCGCACAAACTAACTTCTGGTATAAAAAAATGATATTGTTTTGGAGATAACATTAATTATTTTATTTAGTATTTCCCCCCCCCCCCCCTCCTTTTTTTTTTTTTAATGAATTCATTGTGACTTAAGTTATTCATTTTTTTTTTATCAAGACAATTTGATGGTAGTCAAGCTTTTTTGTTTTTTCATACATCAAGAACTTATTTAGCTGATGATTTAAGATAAAAACAAGCAAAAGTAGCCATAAGATGATCCACAGACAATTGTGACAATAACATCCAAACATGTTATCCGGAAAAAACTTAAGATGTAAAGCAGAATTTAATGCAACACTTTCAGATCATTTAGTTTATTTTCATTCATTACATTTACTTAATAAATGTTGTTGAATAGCCTAGTAATGGATTAGAAATTCTTAAAAATATTATTTATTCTTTTCTTAATCGATTTTCCTTTCTCAAAGTCACAGAGTCAAGGTTACATTAAATTTTTTAGTATTTCATAACATTTCATCATTATAAAAAATATTTGGATGAAGTTGCAAAACCATGTGGTTGTTTCTCAGCTTTTTCAAGAAATTAAAAACTTTCTCAAACTTAGCTCATTTAATCCAGTGAATGAACTTTCATAAAATGAGCCAGAAAATGTGAAGTTAGAACAAATATTGAAAATTTTAAATCTGTCAAAATTTGATATACAATTCTTATCTGAAAATCTAAACATCAAAGAACCTTTTAACAACTTATTTTGTATGAAAGTTATGGAAAACACAAACATGGGACCAAGAGTAACTGGACTTGGACTACATCTTTTGTGTAATGTTGGAATTAAAGCAGCAATGACAGATACTCCTATAATAAAAAATATTAATTTTTAGACTAGTTGACTCGTGCGAATAATTCGTATGGTATCTTGATCAGTCGCCGAATGGTAATGTGAAAATAAATAAATGCAATGATTTATTATTGAAAGGTATTTTATTTTGAAGAGTAAAACATTTAAAAAGCAGATATTGGCTTTGTCAGATAGAAACGCTACCATATGGCGTACTGACAAAAAAACACCTTTGAATAATAATAAACAACTCCAACAGCTGTCGTGCATGTTAATTAAACAGATTGTCAATAGATGGTGCCTTCTACATTTTCATAATAAGGTTTTTAAAATAGTTTTTTAACGAAAACATTAATTTTAAACAATTTGTTCATTTTTTGTCATTAGCGGTGAACGTAATCTTCAAAATGATATCTCAATCATTGATTTTGATGAAGTATTAAGGGAGATATGGCGAACCGACAAAAAAAAAAAAAAAAAAAAACACCTTTGAGAAATAATATATAGAGATTAAAGTTTTTTGGTAACATTTATTCTCTCATTGGGGTTGCTGTTCATGTTGCTCATTTTGATGAGTATACTTCTCTTTAGTAATGCTATGTCTTTTTGACAACTTCCTGTTTATTTCCTCAATGATATATTCCCAAAACCTATTAGGATTCCAGTAATGCAGTCACTTTGATCCTAGATGAAGTTCAAAGGAGACATAGGATAAATATTTTTCTCCCATTCACTTGAAAGGTGATCACTACATTATGAGCAGTTGTAGGATACGAGGGCTGAAATACCTGATGAAGTGAGGATCCATAGTTCTGTTTGTTATTATATTGCATAGCTCTGCCCATTTAGATAATATGCCTCTTCTACTGTTTACATTCACAAGGAAATAAGAATAAATAAAATGAAAATGAATAAATAATGTACTATTTCTATTTATCTGATGCTTAACTCATTATTCAGAATGAATTCAAAATAAATAAAAAAAAAATAAAAAAAGTAGGAGTTGGAATTTTATTAATGTTTTCCATTTCAGTTTTCTTTGCAAATCTAAATCTTTAATAAGTTGCTACATTTTCAAATTCATCAAAAATTTCTAAGCTCCAAAAGGAAGTATTTATCTACCACACCATCAGATGGAATCTAGTTTGAAACTATTCCTTTAGAACTATAATTCTATTGGGAGAAATGATATTTCAAAAGAATGTTGGAGAATGGGAGAAAACTAGTTCTTCAAAGGCATTTATTTAATCAACAGAATTGAAGATATCCAAAATCTTGAAACCAGCTTTAGGATATTGAACCTTCTTTCATAGCAAATGATCAAATAGTATCCCCTGCCTAAAAAATATTTATAAGCTTTACTATTCTTTACCTTTTATCATCAATTTCAGCAATACTATCCAAGAATTTAAAATTAATGTCAATTGGGGTGTTTGTCTACCTCTGTTAAATTCTTACACTATAATCAATGATCATTCTGATAATAAAAAGTCAAGTTCCATGAAAAAAAATAGAAATATCATTTTGCCAATCTCTGGAGAGTAATAAAGGGATCAGAATATGCTTATTGATGTGCAATATCTATTAAATCAACTAAACATCAGTTATGGATTTGAAAATCTGACAAGGCAGTCTTTGAAAACATAAGCACATTAAATGATTATGAAACCTGTATTTCAGCTACAGAAAGAAAGCAAACTGAGCTTTCATTGATACTGTTTCAATAATTTAAACAAGGTAAATTTGCTACCAATATTTATAAATTCAAATTTTCCACTTTGTAAATCTCTACACTCAATTCCCACATTAAATTTACTTATCATAAAATGCTCAAGTGACAGGGGATAAAGGAAAATATCTTAATCAAAACATGATACAAAGATGGTGGTTTCCAGACTTTTGAAAATTCTTGAACCAATAAAATTAAAAAAAAAAATGGGGATAGAAATAGGACCTTCAAAATTTTGATTATAAAAGGTAATTACACCATAAATAAGATAAAAAAAAAAGGAAATTTACTTTTATGAAAAATTAATTATATTGTATTTTTCACTGCAGACAGCTGTTTGGAAAATAAATTTATTTAATTTTAAAATATTAAATTTAATTTATTACATCTATTTTACTGCAATTTATCAATTTTTTAACTAAAGGAAGATTTTGATGCAAAAACTAATGATAAGAGTAGATTAAAATAAAGAAAACTTAAAATCCAACCTTTTTATCCAATTTTTTTGTTCTTTTCTCAAAATTCTTTTCCACTTATGGTTTACGTTTACAATGGTGAGACTAGAACTGAGATAAATACCCTACAAATTTTCTTGTTGAACAGTTATCAAATGTTTCAAAATGGATTGATCACAAATGACATGTGGGCAATCATATTCCAATGATGTTTTAAATTCCTTATTCTTCCTTCATAATTATAAAATGACAATAAAACAAATTAAAAATGAAATTAAGCAGTTCTCACTTTGCAGAGGTCAACATAAGTTGCAACAAAATATTTTTAATAATGTAAATATGTCAAAATGGACTGGGCAAAAGTCTGCAGTGTTGTATGATATGCACAGTAATGCGGAGTAGAGTTCCTTGAACAACTGCAGTCTTCCTATTTATCTAGTGTAATTATTTTGTTAAAAACTGC
>JAFIDM010009631.1:45837384-45870052 GCA_023159025.1 Thereuonema tuberculata | reverse complement strand
TTACCTTTTCACCACCAAAAGCTCCACCAATTTCTGCTCCACTTGTTGGTATATTCACATTTACAACACCACAATCTGAACCTTTTGGACCAATCCACTAAAAATAATTGAAATAATAATATTTAAAGAAATTCAAAATGTTCATTCTCAATCATTATAATTTTAAATTATTGTAAATTTCAGTTAATAGATTTAGATTCAAAATATAGTAATATAGATTACTATATAAATATAGTAATATAGATTAATTTTGGAAAAAAAAAAAAGAATTATCAGTATACTTATTTTAAGAGAAATTTCATAATGACAAATTGAAATATCCACTAACCCAATCCCCTAGTCGGATGGCACAGTTAAAGGTACTTGAGTGAAATGCCTTGAACAAACTTCAAAGGCTTTCAAAAAATGAATTCCTTTGTAATTGAGAATTTTTAAGTACACTAAATTAAATTTTCGTCATTGCAGGGTGTTGTAATCATTTCAAACTGGAAGAAGGTTATTTATTCAGTTGTTGATGTGGATGAATGCATATAATATTATTCAGGCTGAAATTTAAATGAATGAAGATTGTCCTCTCTTTCAATCCAAAATAAGGTAACTGAGGAAAACTTAAAATCTCAAAAGATGAGCGCGAGCAGAATATCTTAGATAAATGTAAGAGCAAGAACAATTCAAGATTAAGTAATTCTGAAAACAAGATAAAGTTGATGAAGGAAGAAGGAAAGCAAACAATCTGAAAAGCCTCATAATGTTGAGTACCTCAATGATATTGAAAGTTCATAAATCAAGGCTGATATGAAAAAAAAAAAAAAAATACAGGTAGCCCTTTGTTTTATGCCGGTATTGCGTTCCTACAGTGATGTTGTAAATCGAATCGACATAAAACGAACCCATTATATAAATAGGGAGGATGCATTCCACACATCCAAAAATATAGTTTTTATTTAGCCATGCTAATATAATGTAAAACATTTAAGTATTTTAATAGACCTACTAAATTAACAAAATAATAAATAACTTAATTATTACATGCATACAGTGTAAAGTGTGTTAGGCTATATTCCTTTTACCAGAGTTGGGCATATTTATTTTTAAAAATGTTTATCACTATTAATTGTAATATGTATTTATCACAGGCTGTCAATGCGGGATGAATGAGTGAAATAAAAGCGAGGCGGGAGGAGCCATGTAGACCGAGTGGACAGAACCTAACTACAGCTGTTAAAGTTGACTGCGTTGATGTTTTATGGTTGCATATTTTTTTATTTTCTTTAAATATAGGCTTATTTTTCCTCATTATGGCCTAAATTCTAAACTGACGTAAATCTGAATCGCCATAAAACAAGGGCTGTCTGTAATTGCTTTATTTCAAGAACATGCGATTGGCAAAAAATCAGAAAGTTCATGTTCAAGCAAAGTGAACTCTTGATTCGCTAAAAATCCCAATTTGCTCCATGAGTAATATGAAAAAAGTGCTTTGCCCATCACTACAAATTATCATTACTACAATTCATGGAAGATGCTAATATGATGTTATTGAAGTCAATATAACTTCATCTTGTGTACTGGGAAATGCCTATGAGAATGTCAAGGAAAGTCTTAATAAAACTTTACCCATGTTTCCTTTAAAGCATTTTGTAAAGATATGAAAAAAAATTTATTAGATGGTGAATGATTTTAAAAACAAATGAAAGACAATAAAAAAGAAAAAAAGAAAGAAAGATTGTTCAGTCAAAACGTATTTCCCTTTCATGAAGTTTCTGAATTGTAAGAATGTACTGACAAGAAAATGATGAGGACTAACAGAGAAAAGAATGGCTACAAAGTACAGGTGTGAAAAGTACGCTAAAGAAATCAATCTCTCTAGTAGACTTGTCTTTCACAGACATCGTTGCTGAAATTAATTTTTGTCATTATTCATTAAGATCATTTCTAGATGCAGTGAAGACAATGCTGAATGGAGAAAATTAATGCATGAATAGTAAATACTCTAAAAATCTAAATGGTTACAATTAATATTTCTGTGCAAAATAATTCAAAGTATATTTATATTGTTTACGGTCTTTTTTCATAAAAATTTCATATGCAATAATTACATCTGCATTATTTAAACAAAAGACATGTTTTTAATAGGGCCCAATGGACTTACCTCACTTTCAAAAGCAATGATTTTATGAAAATGTTGATTTCTTGTTTTCAAGAGTTTAATTGTAATAAGAAAAAATAGAATAATTTATTTCTTTACTTTTCTATTTTTTTTCAGCACTTCATACTTTTTTCGAATAGGTGCATTAAACATAAAGTACATTAAACATAGGTGCATTAAACATAATATTATTTTATAGAAAAGAGAGAACAACAAAAAGGAAAAATAAAATAACTATATACACAACATACAACAACATAAATACAACATAACAAAATACCTAAAGGAATATTACTACTACATTTTTTTTAATTCAGATGGTGCAAATTTTTGAAGCATCCATGATGTAGGGGTGGTATATAAGGCAATAAATCAATCATATCTTTATATTTCTCTTTAGTAATAGGCCTAGTTTTTCCATTTAAAGATGGCAATGTTTTTTTTTGTCGAAAATCTTTGGCCTACCCCATTTTGGCAATAAATCAATAGTTTTAAATTGCGAATCACTTTTGATTGATGTTTTATAATACAATTATTATGGTGCATTTCTTAAAACTCTTACCCAGAAGATTTTCAGCCAGTTGTCAGTTTCACCATCAATATTTTTGATTGTTTTCAAAATTGCCTCCTCCAGAGGTTTGGTTGAATAAAGTCTTCACTTTTCATTTTGTTTGCGACATGTTTGTATTAATTTGTAATAATCCTCGGGAATCTACAGAAAATTGGTTTTTCGAAATGCCATTTCTACAACTTCAAAATCGCGATCATTTGGCAAGAATGAATGTCCAGATAATAAGAATTTATGGTCAATAATATCTATATTGCTATCGCTAGACTGAACAATTTTCATTCACATTAAGGCCAACTTTATATTTCTATTTTGGCCAATGCACATATTGCTATAAGCGATCACATGTTTTTGAGTTGTCACATTTTGTAGATGTTTTAAATAACAAGAAGCTACTTCTTGTGATCCTCTGGATGCAGTTACTTCATCCCACAATATTTTAGTTTCACAATACTTATAGAAAGATAAAAATGATTATTAGCTCCTCCATAACTATGGAAACTAACTAACATAGCACGCTTTTCAATTTTTGCTAAAATTATTTTATTTAGAGTGAACTTGCCTCACTTTCAGAATCAACAAACAATTAATATCATTGACCAAAATAAATTACCAGTAAAAAAAATTTACACTGTTATTTATAGATATGATTGTGAATTGATTAAAAACAGAAATTTTAAGTTAATTTCTAATGAAAATTAGCTGTAACTTTTTTAAAAAAAAAAAACAAAAACAATATGGACTTGCCCCACTTTCAAAATCAACGCCGCACATGTTCAGGGTTTAAAAAAAAAAGGTTTTTTGTTTTCATTATACCATTTTAGAATTCTGGAGGGCGAGAAAAAAGTATAAGAGTGCCTAATAATAATAATGTTTTATTTGGTAAATTCTTAATTATTTCTGATGCTTCTACAGACATGCTAGCCAAATAAACTTCAAACCTTTAAGTTAAAATAGTTATTAATAAAGGAATTTTTTTGACCACTGTGTATAGTTGTATCTATATTATGCTTTACATCCATTTTCTAATGTAAATAGTAATCTTAGTAAAAAAATAGTATTATTTGACATTTCCCAAAGTAAATCATATATGTTTCTAGGTAAAGTTTCTTTAACAATTCTCTCAAAATTAAAAAAAATAAAAATATACATATACATACCTTAAAGATATTGCCTAAATCCTTGGTAAAAATACTACTTGACAGTCCCTGTTTTGATTCATTGTTCCATTTTATTGCTTCATCAAGATGGGAAAATTTGAGAGCATAAACAATTGGAGCAAATGTTTCCTTCAAAACTATTTCTGCATCATGCTTCAAACCAGTAATGATAGTTGGCTCAACAAAATTACCTTTGCCTTCAATGACCTATAAAAGAATGAATGACTCAATCAAACTTAAGATGAATTAAATTATTTAATTAAGGAAAATAAATTAACAGCCATTTAAACAACATAAATATAATTCTATAGATTTGCAAAATATAGGTATTGAGAAGGTAACAAAAGAAAAAGAAAAATATGTATACAATACATTTTTTTTTTCTTCTGACTTTATCTAAATTTCCAAGAAATTCAAGGCAAATAAATAAACAAACAAACAAATATAAAGAGATCTAAAAGACAGGGAGTGAGTACATACCAAGCACTCAGAATTGCAACGTAAAAGTTCCAGATGAAAATATCATTCATGATACATACCTTTTATATAAACTATTTAATGTAACTAAATAAATATATTTATACAAAATACATAAAAACAAATATTCATGAAATATGTTTAAGTCACTCAATTACTCTGGTATCAACAACTATTTTTATTTTTTAAATTAGAAAATTAACAATAGAAGAGACTGTTATTCATTTTGTCCAAGTACAGTGAAACTTGGATAATTCGAAGCTGAAGGGACCAGAGAAAAAGTTCAAATTATCCAAAAATTCGAATTACATATATTCTCTCAAACAGAAGAGATAAATAAAAAAGATTAACTCCATGATCAAAGATTTAACAGAAACTTTATCTAACAATACTGCTACATTTTTTATCCTTAAATCAAACATTTTTTATTAGCTTAATTATTCATCACTTTCAAAAAAAAAAAAAAAGGCAGATATTTTTAATTGCTTCTTTCATTGTAATCTTTGAGTCAAAGCATATGATTCCAACCGCTGGGTTGCCAGGTCCTCTCGTTCTTTATCTATTTTTTCCATTGCCATTTTTGCTGCTCAAGATTTTATTATTGTTCTTGAAATATGTCGATAACGTGTTGGATGGAATTCCAAATTCCTTGGCGATTTCTGATTTCTTTTTAAGGCTTTTCCACTTCCTTAATCACCTCTACCTTTTCAGCTAATGTTAACGACTTATAAGGAGCTTTAGCTTTTGACAATAGCATAGTAAGAGCATGTAAACAATACTTAAATCACAAGCACAAAAATTAAAAATGTATATAACCACATTAAATCATTCACAGGAAGCACACGTGACTAAGGGAGTGTGCTTCCTGTAAGGAAGAGGTGTGGGAGGGGGGAGGGTAACAACAGAGGGTGGACAGAAAAATCCTCGGAAATCCCCAGATAGTGACATTCCAACCCTCGCTTTTGTTTTCCTTAGAAAGACCGTTAAAATAAATAATGTATCTTAGCTGAGAAAAATCTCAGGAACAATTTTTACCGTAATATTTTAAGGGCAATCGTACCAAAAATTCGAATTATCCAGAATTTCGAATTATCAAAGTTTCACTATACTTTTTTTTTAATATTACTCAAAACTACCTTATGTAAATCATTTTATTTTTAAGTATGAAATTAAGTTAATCAATGATTTTTGTAAGATAAATCAGTCATGTACCCATAAAATTTTGCTTGGGAAAAATAAATTTAATATTTAAATTTTGCAGATGTCTTATGTGACTAATATACAACAACATACTCACCAATTAACTGTAAAATTTCAATATAATGGAATAAAGATTTCGCCCCCATATTAAGTAAAAAAATTATAAACAACCTGACTTCAAGGAGACTATACATTTGGGGAGAAAAAAAATAGGGAGGGAAACTATCCCCAAACTATTCTATTTATTTAGCCAGAGAGCCATTTCAATTATAATTTAGTTGGATTTGAAATTAAAAGATAAAGTTCTCATCACTTGAGAAGATTAACTGCCAGGTGCTACTGGGTAAACTATTGGATGAAAGTAATTTGAGATTTAACAAATAACAACTGAAAGTATTAATGGAAAGGAAGAGCTTATTTTAAGTATTCTGGGGAGAGAGGTCAGAAAAGATACCTATATACGATATTTCACTATGATGCAGCTTTGTAGGGTGGGATCGAGGGAAGGTTGACTATGATGCAGGACTTGCACTCTGATATTCATTGTGTAATCGTTTGCCATCGAGCTGAAGCTAGGAGAAAAACGGAGATGCCATATCTTCAAATGGGCGCGACATCACGACTGACGTGTTCCAACGCTGCCCTGTGATTGGGTAATTTCCACCCGACTCAACGATGAAATAAAACAGCACTAACTTAGGTTGGCCAACTTTAGTCGGGCAGAATGCCACACCAACTGTGCTCAAAAAGTGCTCTAACGTCGAGTTGGTCACACAACTTGACAACTAGTCATATGGTGTTTGCTCTGCTTTAGGGTTTACTATTCACTGATTACCAATGTATTGTAATTGTGACTGTTAAATTTTACTTTATTATTATTTTTTTTTTTAAATACTGAAATTTAGATTATTTTTTTTTTTTACTTTTGCAGCCCAGTATATCTGTATTGAAAGCATTCAAATAAATGGAGATTTAATTTTTATCCAATGTAGTTACTATGAATTCTATTTAGTACCAAGACTAAAAACTGAATAGCCTAAATCTATGTTTAAAATTCCAAACTTCTTAACAAAATTCTTTTATGAGCTACCTTTATCTCAGCATTGAAATATGAACATAGATTGTTCAGTTTTTATTTTAGATTCCTTAACTACAGGTCCAGTTTTTATCAGAATCAATAGGAGTTTACATTTAAAATCAAAGTTATAAAAAAAATTGATGATTGAATTTAAAAAAAAATAATTTCTTAATTCTTCAAATTACTCAAAGATAAACGAAACAAAATTCTGAAATTTTCAGTTTATTTTTTCTTACCTAATGAACAATTTTACAAACTAGATACTTTTACTACTAGACCAGGATAACCATTTCCTCATTGTCAACACTGCTGAAATCTTTGTATACAAGGTGATTCGAATGAAAGTATCCCTACGCAGAGCACACTGGAGAGAGAACCAGTGGGCGAAACATCAGATTTGGACTGTATATATTCCAGATCATGGAGAAATATGGCACGGAAAGTGGCACCAGATGTTGAAATTTGCATAGCGCATATATGTCGTAAAGCATTGATTCAGGTGTAAAATGAAGTGTGAGGCTAGTCAGACACATTATTCAATGATCTCGATGGTTCTCATGTTGCCAGAACGCACCTTACTTTTAAAGTTATTCTACCAGAATAGTGAAAACACTGCTTCAGTGCTTCACAAGTACAGATGCTGCAAATCATTGCGGAAAGGTCCACTGACATTATATACATTGCGGTGCATGGTTCAACAATTTGAGGAGATTAAATCCATCCAACTGGACCCGTGACCTGTATGGTGACCACAACTCGATATCGGGACATGTTGCACAGTTTCATCATCCTGCATCTCCAGCAAAGAGAATGCCTCAACATGACCACATTTATGCAAGACTGAGATCCTCCCACATACGACGTCATGTTCAACAGTTGTGCAACAACAATTCAAAGAAGATAGAATCATCAGTCGCACATTCCTAACAAGATGGCCACCACATTCACTAGATCTTACCCCTGTGATTTTTGGCTTTAGGGTTACCTCAAAAAGCATAGTTTATTGAGGCAATGTTCTTCACCTGATAGATTTGAAGGACACAGTCTTACTGCACAGGCAAAACATCTCTACAAATCAACTGAGTTTTGCTGTCACTTGGCATCAGCTTTTGGTCATGCAGTTTGCCAATACATTCAATATGCCTCTGACTATCCTTGACAGCTTCCTCAGTCAGATCTTGATGCAATTAACCACTTTTAATTAATGTATGGAATGAATGAATAAAAGTCACTGGATAACACTTAGTATGACATTGTTTATGTTTCCTTTCCCGTTCTCACACCCATCCAGTTCATACCACTATAACTGGTACCCTTATGCAGCGCTACATTTCCCTCTTTCAGTTATTTTTTTATAACTAATTTTTTTATTGCAGAAATCTTTTCCCATGATCTCGAATGTATGCAGTCCAAGTTTGACGTTGTTTTGCCCACTGGTTCTCTTTGCAGAGTGCTTTGCACAGGGATACTTTAACTTGAATCACCTTGTATATCCATTCCTAAAAATCAGAACAGTTACTCTATTTCCATGTGTTTGTCTAAATATCACTTAAAAAGAATATTTACATTCCTTTTCAGCATTTCCATCATATATATAGTTTTACTGTTGTATATTGCATTCCACTTTGTAATTCTGTCTATTGTATGTAGGTTGATCAGAATTTTTTTACAAAGCTTGTGTATGAAAAGCAAATCTTTAATGGAAGAAAATGAGATGGTGCCCTTAAAGTGGCACAGATACACTATTTTTCTACGAAGTCCCCTTGATGACTGAGGCATTTGTTGCAACGTTTGATAAGTTTGACCAACCCTGCCGCATAAAAGTCAGGGCCCCGCTGTTGTAGCCACTTTTTTGCATCACGTTGGATTCTTCATTGCATGTGAAGTGTCGATCTGATATGTGCTCTTTTAAGACAGGGAACAGATGAAAATCAATGGGAGCCAAAGGCAGATGTCCCAAAGCTTCCCAGTGGAAACAGTAAAACGAGTTGTGTTTGTTCTGTGCAGCATATTGTCGGACACTGTCGTGAAGAATCATCACGTCATTTAGAAGACCAAGATGTTTTTTCCTGATGTTGTTCCACAATTTCTTTAAAGGTTTCAACAGGAGATCAGTTATCGAAGGTGATCGCCATTTTGAAATGATAAGGCGCACTTCCAATGACACACATGAGAAAGGGCACTGGGCATTACAGCCCTCTATTTGATATTTCGGCAACCACTGGCGTTATGGCAAAATTATAAATTTAATCAAAGATTACTTTAATGTGCCTAATTTAACATAAAAAGACAACTGAGGGAGGCACATAAGAAAAGAAGAAAAGGATTCGCACCCTAAACCACCATCAATAGCAATCTGGGATGGCCATTTCATCCTTCATAGGACTTGTCTTTATATTTACCCTCAAAGATAGGCTCAGAAAGGTGCAAAAAGTTAGTTAGTCCCCCTTAGTTGTTATTTTTTATCATAAATTTAATTTCTAGGGATTGTAAACTTTTTCTGATCGACCCTCATATATTATAAAACTGTATATATAAAAATAACAATAAAAACTTACTTCTCCACCACACTCAACAACCCCTCCTTGTTGAATGGCTTCTTTTATGGCTTTCTGGTATTGTAAAACTCCTTCTTTTGAATGAAGGGGGCCATAGAGAACATGCGAGTCTAGAGGATCACCTTTCTTTATTTGACTGTAAGATTTCTTCAAAGAATTGACTACAGTATCATGGATCTGAAATAAAGAATAAGCTAGTAGAGAACAGTAATAATAAAATAAACATCTCTAAATTCATAAATAGGCTTATAATTTTTTTATCAATTTTTACTAGAAACATCGGTATTTCAAAACAAAGAATCATTTTGAAGATCTTCCAGTTTCTTCTACATTTATTTTTTATTTGTTATGGATTAATAATAATATAGTTGAGTATGAAACTACCTGAAATGGTGTAATTAATTTTGCATAAATTTTAACTTTGAATATGATATTGAAAACCTGAAATCTATTTAAATCTAAATTTTTAGAACTTATTAGTAACATAGTTGTAATTTCTGAGTAGAAACCTGTACCGTTTTTTATTTCGCTTCTTTTTAAATTTTTAATTGATCCACAAATTGTCATCAATCAAATGCTGAAACTGGTAAAACATCTCGCTGTTAAATCACAGATTGACCAGACCAGTTATGACAATCTTAAGCAGTGCAAGTTGAAGCACAGCTAGCTCCAAGAGAAAGCCTTAGAAAACAATGGTGGAAACTCATTTCAAAGGTGGCAGGAAAACACTATGACTCAAGAAATAAGAAGAGGAAACAATTTGTGCAAGTAAAACTAGACAGTAGACCCCAGGGAAAGAATAACTATCTTTCCAATAAAGACTGCAGCCATGTGCGGGAGAAGGACTATCCACAGCCCATAGCCTGACTATCTGAGAAGAGAAATAGAACATACAAAATCCAATATGCAAAACAGTTGAACATGGTACCAGTATAACTTTTATAGCAGAAAGAGGATACAGTTTGTCTTACAAAGTCCATTTGAACCCAGTGTCAAATCGGGAGTCTAAACAAGAAGAGAAACAACCACCTGCAACCTTGTACAAGTGCAGCTTGGCCAGCAGAAAGGAGAGGAATAAGTCCTATGACAGTCAGCTAGAGCATTGTTAGATGTTGGGATGTTATGCCAAAAGTAACTCGTTCTTTAATAGAAGAATTCCAGAACGAATTCTGAATTTGTACAGAGATCTCATAATTGAGTAAAATCTCTATGTTCTCTGACTACTTAGTTGTAAAGTATGCATTTAATCTTTGCATTTCAAACTACATAATAAAAGAAAACAATCTTCAGCAATTACTGTTCTGTTGTCCTCTGAATGTTTATTTCCCAGAGATACAAGATCACCCACTAGAAGGCAACAATTTTTTAAGAACAATTATTTTAGGTCTTTAGAATTCCTTCAAGTTTTATTGGTGACTTTATAGGGAATTAACAAAATACCAGTGCTTCATGTGGTTTAAAAAAAAAAAAAAGTTGTCCTAATGAAGAGAAGGAAGAAATTGTAATTGTGAAATCACATCAAACCTTTCCCAGTTGGTAAAAATTAATGTTTTATTCGTATTTTGTAACCCTAAAACCCCCCTGGATCTCAAATTTCATTGAAATCAGAGGACATAAGACTTCCTGCCCCTTTCTGCCTTTCTCCACCCCTTAGGGAAAAAAATTGCTAAACCCTGAGAAAATGTTTAACCCAATTCTAAAAGGAACCTTGAAATTTAAAGTTTCTATGTTTAGCAGTTTCGGCTGTGCATTGATGAGTCAGTGAGGACACCTACTTTATTATAGAAACTCACCCCTTCTGTTCTGTTCACCCTTCGGGTATTTTTTTTTTTTTTTTTTAAAAACATCTGAACATGTAATTTTTTGTAAGAAGAGTGTGATTCACGAGTTTGACATTTCTAACTTAAGCAGTTTCCAAGTTAAAAGCTCAAGAAAGTTTGCCCCTCCCGTTTACACCCTTAGAAAGCAAATTTCGAAAATTTGTAGAGTGCATATCTTTTTGAATTTCACAAAGAAAATTCATGCCAATTTTCATGTTTCCAAGATATTACTAATCTTTGAAGAAAACTTGGGTCCCCTTTTACACCCTTAGGAAACCAATATCAGGAATTCGAAGAATACCAATCTTTTTGATTTTGACAAAGAATACTCATGTCACATTTTGTGGTTTCTAACTTAAACGATTTCTGAGATATGCATAATCTTCAAGAAAGTTTGACCCCCCCCCCCCATTTTACACCTTTTAGAGGTGATATTTCCAAAAATCCTTTCTTAGTGAGCGCCTATATTATAAGGGAACCTATCCCTAAAATTTCCAGTATTTCAGCAGTTTCAGCTATGCGTTGATGAGATGAGTCAGTCAAGTGGGTTTTGCCTTTTATTTATTAAGATATAAGGAGTTTCAAAAATCCATAGTCAAGTGGAAGAATACAAGAAGGTTGATAAAAGTCAATGAAACATCATACGCAAAATTAAAGTTTGAGGAAATCCTAATGATAAAAGAAAAGAATGTGGCTGAATATTTTGTAAACAAAGAGAATTTGATAATACTGCTGCAAATGGTTATGCAATCTAAGAAAGATTTCACATATTTTTGAGCTAATAATGCATATCGGCACACTGAGTATGTTTAAGTAGTTGGTATTTACAGGTGAAAACTTCCGATTCTGAGGAATTGAAAGCCAATTATCTAAATTTTGATGATTCTATTTAGAAACATAATAATTTGAGGAGGCGATATTTTTTTTTTTTTTAAAGCTTAAATTCAACTTTAAATGGATAGCAACAAATACTTACCTTTTCATGTAATATAAGTCTGCGGGTAGAAGTACAACGCTGACCAGCTGTTCCAACACAAGCAAATAAGGCAGATCTAGTTACCATTTCAAGATCAGCATCTTCACAAACTACAATTGCATTATTACCACCTAGTTCCAACAAACATTTGCCAAAACGTTCCTGTACTGTCAAGGCAACCTGCAAATAAATATATTGAATTGAGATGAATCTGAGATGAAGTGCTACAACTCATATGTACCCTAGCCAGATGAGTCCTAAATAAACACAATGGGTTACATATAATATACACGTTTTGACCAACCAGAAGGAATCGTCCAATCAGGATGGCAATTGGTATGTGCAATCTACATGATCATTCTAAAACATGCAATACTATTTAAAAGATTACAGCAATGAGAAAACAGAAATTCTGCAATTAAAAATATGAATCCAAAATCTTATTTGCAAAGAAACAAACTACCACTTCACTTACTTTTTTACCCACAGGAGTGCTTCCAGTGAAAGAAACCAAAGACAATCGTTCATCTTTTGCAATAGCTTGCCCAATTTCACTACCTCCACAAATAAGAGCACAAATTGCACCTGGTAATTTATTGGCTTCTAAAACAGATGATACAATTTTTGTCACAGCTACACTACAAAGAGGAGTAGTTGGTGCTCCTTTCCAGACCATAGTGTTACCACACACCATGGCAATAGCATTATTCCAACCAAATACTGCTACAGGGAAATTGAAAGCTGTAATGATACCAATTGCTCCTAATGGATTATATTGCTCAAGTAAGGCATGATTTGGACGTTCAGAAGGAAATACCTAAAAAATAAATAAATAAAAAAATAAAATTAAGTTAATGAAAAAAAAATTTATAGACTTGGAAAATGAATAATTCATAACACTTGATAAAAAAAATGATTAAATAACAACAATTGAAAAAAAAAAAAAAAAATGATGCTTGAAACAGAACATAAATTTCATGAAATTTCAAAAAGATTCCTACTTAACAAAATTCCTATTCATTTTTATATATATTTAAATCTCATCTATACATTGAATAAAACAGAAAAGTCCTCCAAATGGGGGTGAATATTATTTATTCCTAATACTTACAAGGAGCGGACAGAGTGTACATCGTCAAAATCAATGCCATTTTGTAAATGAAAGTACATATTAAGTACTTCAAAATATATGGGTTGAGGGACCAACTCTCAAGTGTTTTCAAGATATTTGACAACATCATCGATTTTTGAGTATTAGCTTATTAATTGTTTGTTTTCAAAGCAAGTGTTACCGTGGCACAATGTGCTAAGGTGTTGGGTTGGAGATGTAAAGATTGCAGGTGTTTAATTCTGCATGGATGACAAACTTTTTTTTATGATTATTTATTATCATTATTACTATTTATGTATTTAATTTCTTTTTTAGTGACCCATTTGGAAGCTATTATGATAGTGACCAAATATGCTAGCTATTGCTTTTGTCCTATCCATCCAGTCTGTGTCTCAAATATCTTGAACACGCTTGAAAGTTGGCCCCTCAACCCATATATATTTTTGAAGTACTCGATGTGTACTTTCATCTCACAAAGTGGCATTGATTTTAATGATGTACATGTTATTTCCTCTCCTTGTTAGTTGTGAACCAAAAATTAACTGACAGTTAAACATCCAACACTAAAAAGATTTAACCCATTGGGCATTTCCCACCATTTTGGTAATATTCCTTTACATTTTTATTTCCCTGCATTATTTTGTATTTACAAAAATAGAAGTAGGTCTAACAAGCAAATAATAGAGACAGACATAATATTACAATTTTTGCATATTAAAAATAAATCCTAATAAGAAAAATAAAAATTATAAATTTAATTTTAACATGTGGAATGAATATTTATCAAAAATCGAATAACATAAAAAATATTTTTTAAATGTGTGCGAAATTTTTTAGTTATTTGATTTTTAAATAAAAATAAAAGAGGGGGGGATTACATCAACCACAATAACAAATCTCCAAGTAAAAAAGAAACAGAATGATAAAAATAAGCATGATTGTAAATACTACCTACCTTTCCATCAAACATACGTGAAAGTCCTACTGCATAATCACAAATATCAATGTATTCCTGAACTTCTCCTTCTCCTTCAGTTAAGATTTTACCCATTTCTAAAGACACTAATTTTCCAAGGGAAGATTTTTTCTCTCGAAGAGCATGACCAATTTGACGAACAATTTCTCCTCTCAGTGGTGCTGGCATCTCTGCCCAAGTTTCCCAAGCAGCTTTTGAGGCTTTGGCAACTTCTTCATAATCTTTCAAATTACCTTGTGTCACTTGAGCAATTGGTTGATTATTGGCAGGGCAAAATGAGGTAATAGTCTGAAAATGATAATAATACATATGTTTTTCAATGCTAATATCATTAAAGTGATAATAATTTAATAATTCCTTCATGTTTTAACAAAGGAAATCAAAGATTGCACATAAATAAACAAAACAAGCCTTTGAGTTTGTCAACAGGAGGGAATCAGGAACAGCTGTTTCGTCCTTATTGGGGACTCATCAGCCCGATCCACCCTCTCCGATGTCAAACCTACAAAGGCATGAAAAAGAAATGTTAGTCACCTTCTCTCCCAAAAGTGATTCCCGAAATGCACAACAATTAAAAATAAGTGCAAAAGTGCACATAAAAAACCTTCGACCTAACAATCATTAGGATATGAAAGGTATTTAATTATAAAGGAAAACCAAACCAAAAAGACAATATAATTACAACAACTAAATTTAAAGTGCATAAAAACATGTCTTGTAATGCTAAAGGAGTCATTTTTGGGAGCAAATGTGACCTCCATTTCTTTTTTGTGCCTTTCTAGATTTGTCATCGAAGAGGGTAGATGGGGCTGAAGAGTCTTCAATAAGGATGAAACAGCCATTCCCGATTCCCTCTGTTGACAAACTCAAAGGCATGTTTCATTTATATGTGCAGACTTTGGTTTCCTTTGTTAATAATTTTTCTGCACATTAAATTTAGATTTTGTAATTATATTGCCTTTTTGGTTTGGTTTTTCTTTATAATTAAATACGTTTCGTATCCTATTGTTAGTTCGAAGGTTCTTTATGTGCACTTTTGCACTTGTTTGGGAGCGAAGGTGATTAACATTTGTTTTTCATACCTTTCTGGGTTTGTCATCGGGGAGGGTGGATCGAACTGACAAGTCCCCAAAAAGGACGAAATGGCAGTTCCCGATTCCCTCTGTTGACAAACTCAAAGGCGTGATTTGTTTATGTACAGTCTTTGGCTTCCTTTGTTAATAATTTTCTGCACGTTAAATTTAGTTCTTGCGATTATTAAATTAAAATAACATGGAAAGTATTTTCAATATTTTTTTTTTCAAATCTTGGTCCATAAACACATTCAAGTTTCAAGAAAATTCATTCAGTGGTTCAAAAGATATTAGGGAGGAAATCAAATACAATGCATCGTAGGTATATTGTTATCACTTAAAAAAAAGAAATAGTGGCAGTAGAATAACCAAATATGTTGATAACATAGTTTTGTCTCGTATCTATTATTTAAATGTTTGCAGAAAATATTTCCAACAAGAGTTTAATGATCTTCAAAAGGCTGCTGATATATTGACAATAGGATTGGTTGGTTGGTTGGTTAGTAGATTTTAATGGCGCAAAAGCCTCTTGGCTAAGCTGCACCAAGGAAGGTAAAAAAACTCAAAAAAGGTAAAAAAATTAGAAGAAAAAGAAAAGAAAAGGAAATGAAAACTAACTGCCTATATAAGAAAGGACAGAAATTACGAAAAGAACAGGTAGCGTTCAAAGGAAGAGGATAGTAAATCATCTATAGTGTATAGAAGAAAATAAAAATCTGATAATTATAAAAGGTTGGCAAGGCCACATTGATGAATGAAGAATGAAGAGATAGAGGTCTATCTTTCCTTTAGAAAATAAGTTAATAACTATTTTATAATAACTAGGATCTTATATGCTTATGTATCTCTTCAATTCCATAATTTTTAAATAGGACCAGAAATTGAATTGTCTAAATGAACAATGATGTAACCAATATTTTACCTTAAGTAATGCTAGTACTAAAATTACAGATAATTATTCCATTGGGTAATTTAAAGTAACAAGAGTAACTAGTATGTAAAGAATTTATGTCAAAATTAGATTAAATAAGCGTAAAATACAGATTTTTGTAATTATTTTTTCTGGGTTATAATGTTATTTACGTAAACAACTCAATGGACTTTAAGGCTAGTACAGTAGAGCCCCGATTATCCGTGAGTGACGTGAAAAATTTTTTTAATTACGAACTTCAAAAAACCCAATTTTAATCCAAGCCAACAACAGGGAAAATACAATAGGCCCTACAGTGCGAAGGTCAAAAATTACTGACAGGTTTATTGTGCATCGTGATCCTATAGGCCTTCTCGAAATTTGTGGATTCAAATGTAGAGTAAAGGTTTCTGCTTTACTGTACATATGTTTTTTATATAATAAAACATAGTTTTTAATGGTGAAATATTTTTTTTTCGTGTTTGCACCTCATTTTCACTCTTTTTTCGGGTTATCCGCTATTTTCGTTATCCGCGAAGCCCTTGCCACCCAATCCCGCGGATAATCGGGGTTCTACTGTATATATTTTCTTCCAAAAATTTAAGTTTATAATGTATCTTCACTTTGATTTGGTAAGTAATAGCAGCCAAAAAATGGATGAAGAGGTTTAATTATAACTCTAGTCTTCAATCCCAATTAAACAACTAGTGGCCATGGTGATGGTTGAATGATCTAGCCACTAGCTCACAGCACTTCCCTTGTCCACCTGAAACAGCTGGAACATATTTCTTCTCATTCTAGCATTTACAGATAGCATGGACTTGTTCCTATAATAGAATCATCGCCATTGCTCTTGCACTATTAAAACTGCAGAATAAGTATGAATTCAAACAACAACAAATATGAAAGAATTCCAATAAGTTATAAAGGCCTTTTGAAATGCTAGCTTCTAAGACTCAACATTCAATGAAATTCCAAATAGCTAGGAAGGGCCTTACTATATCCATTTCATGCTATCACACCCTTGCGGTTAATGGAATCTTCTGTAAACGACATATATATATAACGACAGAGAACTCCGCAATCTCAAGTAGTAGCATTCACAGCTCCGATGGTAGCTTATCAGGATTTAAGCGACTTCAAAAGGGATATGATTGTAAGGAGATGAGCAACTCCATTTCGGGAAATTATGTTGAAGTTCGGTTTCAGAAGCTCAACAATTTTAAGGGTATATCTGGACTATACAAAATCAGGGAAAACACGTAACGTGTGAGACTGGTGTGGCAACTCAATTCTGGGGCCAGTACTAGCATCAGCGTTCAAACAGTGCAACAATCCCTCTGTTCTATGGGGTTCTTGAGCCGACAGCGCACTCTGTTGCCTTGCTGACCATACAACACAAGGTTCTGCAACTCATCTGGGCTTGGGAACACCGTCACTGGATGACTGCAAATGTGTAACCTGGTTCGATGAATCATCATCTACAGTCTAGTGGTGGTGTTCCTGAGCCCAGACGAGGCTTAGAGCCTTGTGTTGTATGGCACTTGGTTGTGTTGCCATCTCCAGAATACCATAGAACACAGGAAACATCGCACTGCTTGGACGCTGATGTTAGTACTGGCCCCAGCAATGAGTTGCTCTGTTATTTGAGTGCAGCATTGAGTTGTATCACAACATTCGGCCCAAGTGCGACAATTTTGCATGTGGGCCACATGTTATGATGTGTACAAACATTTAAGGATGTTATTATGCGTACAGCGACATCCACATTCAAGGACTTTTTTCAGCCACACCAGTCTCACATGCTGGATGTTTTCCGCGATTTCATGTAGTCCAGGTATACCCTTGAAATTTTGAAAGTGTGAATCCAAGATGCATCGTAATTTCCAAGATGCTTAAGTCCTGATAAGCTGCCATCGAAGCTGCAAATGCCACTACTTGAGATTGCAGAGATATCTGCCTTTAAATATATGTCGTTTGTGGACAATTCCATTAACTGCAAGGCTGTGGTGAATGAAAAGGACAATAAAAAAAATCAATATTCTTGTAACAGGATGTTTAGGTTCACTTAGCATCCAATTAGAAATTTTAAGTTTCACAGATATTTGAAATATTTGGTTGTAGATATGAAATGGCCTTTCCTAGGATTGAGAGATTCGCTAGCTGTGAGACTTAAAACTGCAACATCCTACACTTAATCTGAAGAAATAAGCCTGCTGCAAGTAAAGAATTGGATATTTCATTTACAAATACCAGCTCAAAGTGAAGCACAAGTTACTGTTGATAATGATCAAATTGAACCAATTTTCTACAAGTTGAAATGTAGATACAAAGCAGCAAAGGAAATTGGCAGCATTAATTGTTTGGATAAAGCAAAGCTATAAGCAGAAAATATGACACAGTTTTAAAAATTTTTAATCAGGAGATACAAGTCTATTAAAAAATAAGCCACCTAGTTGGCCCATAGCAACAAGTAAAAAGTTTTACTGAATCTAATAAATACCCAGCTGTGAGGAAATTGCAGAAAAATTAGAAATGTATCATTATCAACAACTGCCAAAAGCATGAGAACTTAACATTATCTGCTAATGAAATGTTTTTCACAGCTATTAGAAACCCTGAATTTAATTAAAATCAAAACTAAACTCATTTTATTGTCATGTAAGATTATATTTAGTCTAGTCCATCCAAGGATGGGAGTTAAACAAGACACTGAATCAAATTCTAGATCATATGCTCACTTGGGTAACCTTGGCTCATGACTGGTAATAATTTAAAACAGCTGTTCTAATGGTTCCAATGATAAGAAAATGATCTGGAATTGCAAAATTTAATAAGGAAGACTATGAAGTCTAAAATGGAAAAGTAAGTTTTTCAAGTCAATTAAAGCTAGTCTTGTACTTTCTTCAAAATAATTATCTTTTCTGAACACTGCCAGATTAGGCCTTAAATTAAGAGCCTGTTCCTGAATCTTGAAGATGTGGTTGATTTTTCCCTTTTGCCTTCAGGTGTTCACAATCTCTTCTCCTTTCTTCTTGAAGGGTTGTATCTAAATATAGTAGAGCCCCGATTATCTGCGAGTGAATGATCCGCGGTGCGAATTATCCGTGAGTGGCGCAAAAAACTTTTTCAATTATGAACTTCAAAAAAACCAATTTTAATCCAAGCCAACAACAGGGAAAATACAATAGGCCTTACAGTGCGAAGGTCGAAAATTAATGACAGGTTTATAGTGCATCGTGATCCTATAGCCTTCTCGGAATTTGTGGATGCAAACAGAGCAAAGGTTTCTGCTTTACTGTACATATTTTAAAAGTTTTACATATGTATTGTTTGCAATAAAATGTAGTTTTTAATGGTGAAATATTTTTTTCGTGTTTACGCCTCATTTTTAGTCTTTTTTTGGGTTATCCGCGAAGCCCTTGCCATCCAATTCCGCGGATAATCGGGGCTCTACTATACTAATTCTGGAATTCTATTATTTGGCATCCTTTTAACATTGTTTTATCTATTTTTTCCGAAAGTTTTCTATTTCTTGAACAATATTTCCAGTATTTGTGCTCAAATTTCAGTGATTTTTCTTTGTTCAGTCAATCCCAGAAGTGGTCATAAGAATTTCATCTGTGCTGTTTCCAATATCCGTTTTATTATTTTATAATTTAATTTTTCCCCATCATATTTCACAGCCGACTTTGATATTATATTATGAAATCTCAATTGTGTTTCTTTGGACACTTGATTTCCACAATTTATTATATCATTCATTCTAATATTCGTTTGTAAATTTGAGTCTAACTGAGCATCATGATTACAATGTGATATTGTGTTTCCTAGTTATTTGAAATCTGAAACTACTTCTATTATTTTGCAATTCAACATAATTTTTATCCTTTGGATGTTGTTTCTGCACAGTCAAAGCTTTTGTTTTGGTGATGGAGATTTTCATTTTATATTTCTCAACTTCATTTAAATTGTTGGCAGCATTCTGTAGCTCGTTTTCTGATTTTGCAATTAGCACTCCATCAGCATGTAGTATACTTAGTATTACATTATTTCCTAATGGAATTCCATTTGTTACAGTTTTTTGCATTTCATTAGTATTTTATATACTAACAGAAATAGCAATGGAGAAAGGCCGCTCCCTTATTTCAAACTTTTATTAATGTAAGTAACTTCTGATAGTTTTTAATGCAAAATTTAGTTTCTCTATATTAACTTTTGAAGGCATTAATTAATTGGGTAAAAATGCCATTATCTTTTAATATTTTCCAAAGTAGATTTCTATTTAGATTATCGTGAGCTTTTTCATAATCAATGAATAAAAGGAATGTTGGCAAGTTAAACTCTCCTTTTTTTAAAAACTTTTATGTAATATGAACAAAGCATCTATGCAGGAGATGGGACGATTCAGCGTCACCGTTTTATAGCCAGCCACGATGCTATTATTCACTAATATATATTATTATTATTATCCACTAATCAAACAATAATTTCCTAACATATCTTAATGCTAATCATTATCATGCATCATTACTACATATTATCATGAATCATTATTAGATAACACTGTTCACTCATTATTTCATTTCCAATTTTTTTTTTTTTTTTTATGTATATAAAAAAATAAGAAAATTTATATATACTTTAAATGTTTGATTTTACATCACTTGAAAATATTTATTTATGTATTATTTATGAGTAGTTTCAGATAATATTCATTCCATAAGAATTTTTCATCAAGAAGGCAAGTTTATTGTAATATACAGGGTGTTCATTTTATCTGAAGACATTGAAATATCCTGAAAACTACAAATCGGATCAAAAAACTTGATAATTAAAATTTGTTCGTCTCGGAGGGGGACATCCAATGATACCAAACTCGACCCCACCCCCACCCCCTATGAGGTGAGGGTTGGGAAGAAAAACGTAAATAGGAACTCCCATTTTTTATTGCAAATTCAGATTCTCCAGAAAATTTCACATTGATTTGATATACTGTAGGTCAGGATTGCTCGCAGATGGTGCTGTAATCGACAAAAATCAAAAGGGGCTGTTCAAAAATGACGTCAGGTGAAAAATGTACTATTTTCAGATGAGGCTACATTCACAAACCATGTGAATTAGCATTAATCGGCATAACATGCATTACTGGAGTGTAGAAAATCCCCACTGGTTACAACAAGTTGAAGATAATGTCCTTGGTCAGTTAACGTTTGGCGTGGAATCGTAGGGAACAAACTCATTGGTCCTTATTTTATTGAAGGTACTTTGAATGGAATCAGATATCGAATTTTTTGGAACAGGAACTACCAATACTACTTGAGGATGTTGCCTTGGACGTTCGACAAAGTATGTGGTATCAGCATGAAGGTTACTCAGCGCATTACTCCCGTCAAGCACGGAAAGTATTTGACCGCGATTACAATGGTCGGTGGATTGGCAGTGGTGACCCTATTAATTGGCCTGCTAGATCGCCTGATTTCTTTCTGTGGGGTTATCTAAAAGTTAAGGTTATCAACAAGTGCCAACAGACTGTGAAAACATGGTAGAACGCATAAGAAACACCTGTGCTGAAATTCCCGCAGATATGGTTCTGTCCTGTGTACAGTCATTTGAAGACAGGATCAATAAGTGTATTGAAGTTGAAGGTCGTATTTTTGAACACTTACTGTAATTGGACAAAACACTCCGATATGTGAGACAAGAAAAAGAGACAACGGAATACAAGTTATGAAATAATTGCCTCTCCCACTCTCGCAGCGTGGGGGTGGGGGGTTAATTCACGTGTCATTGGATAGCATTTTGATAAACATCACATACGTCTACATTTTTATTTCTCTGATTTCATATTAATTTTTATTTCTTGAGATATCCCCAATTTTCAACGATGTTTTACCCATTTTGATTTTTGTCGATTACAGCACCATCTGCGAGCAATCCTGACTACAGTATATCAAATCAATGTGAAATTTTCTGGAGAATCCGAATTTGCAATAAAAAATGGGGGGTTCCTATTTACGTTTTTCTTCCCAACCCTCACCTCATAGGGGGTGGGGGGTCGAGTTTGGTATCATTGGATGTCCCCCTCCGAGACGAACAAATTTTAATTATAAAGTTTTTTTGATCCAATTTATAGTTTTCGGAATATTTCAATGTCTTCAGATGAAATGAACACCCTGTATATTATTGTATATGTAAGATACATATGCGATGAATATTGTTATGGTAGAAATTTTTTTTTGATTTAATAATCATGCAATAAGCAGATTGTAATCTAAAACAAAGGTTTTATTTATTTGTTAAAATTCATTTTTTTAAAAGTAAGATTTAAGATAAATTCCTAATAATTTAACTCTCCGTCGGGCGCAATATGGCGTGGCACAAGGTCGGGCGCAACGAGCCTGAGAGGCACTACTTTATTAAATTTTTTTTCGACAGATAAAAACGTTTTTTCTTACTAAAACAATTGTTAACTATTCTTTGGAAACCTCTAAACATTATAAAAATACAGAAGGAGCAATAAAATAGTTTTATATAGTCTTTAAAGGAAACGGAAATTTAGCTACCAAAAATGACCGAAATTTGTACACCCCTTGATTTAATAATCTTTTCTACAGATATAAACGTTTTTTCTTACAAAAAACAATTGTTAACACTTCGTATTAAACACCCACACTGTATAAAAATACCGCAGGAGCAGTAAAACAGGTTTAATAAGTCTTTAAAGAAAACTTATATTTCTTGAACAAAAATTAAGAAAAATTAGCGAAGTGTGAACAAATAATTATTCAAAGATGTATTAGATTATAAAACATGACATTGAAGTAAAACAAGAACATATTATGTTTAAACAATCGCTTATTCATTTGATTCATGAGCATATAGATGTCCTTCTAGCGCTCTGTGATAGCATGGAGGACACATGAAAACAGCATGTGAGACATAGGTATCAGTATGGTAGTTCTTATATTCATATCGACTCAATCATCTGCGACGTGTCTGTAAATGGCATGTTTCACATTTTACGTCATTTTAGAAGTATCTGTGACTGATTATCAGTTTGATTTGGTTGTTCATGGGGAGCGTATCTCTTCAATTTGTGTTGGAGGTGTGCTGGCATCCCAATAGACTTCTGACTGCGTTGAGCAAGTTGATCAAACACAAGGGTGGTGAGAGAGTTGTTTTATAGATAATTACGAAATATTATATAATATGACATTAACGACACAATGTGATAAAGTATTAAAAATAACGGGGAAATTTTGAAAAATTCTTATTTGTCAAACTGCAACGTAATCGGGCGCAATGAGCCTATGCGATCATTTCATCTGTCAACCGGAAATGAAGAACGAAAATCACTAACTGACCTTGCCATTGTTATTAGCACTGGAAAAGCGGAAGCTACTAGGATGGAGGCCTCGCGAAAAAATTTAGCGGGGGAGGGGCAAACAAAAGAGTTTGAGGTGTGCCTAGGAGATCGGTTGCGCCCGACAGAATGTTAATAGCGAGATAAGGGAAGTGTTTTTTTTTTTTTTTTCAAGTTCACATCTTAAGACCGAAATGTGATATCATAATCCTCAATTTAATCCTTAATATAATCAAATATAAATAGCAGAGCAGCGCTGAAACGTCCTAGACCCTCTTGCCATTCTGAAGACACACCAAAAAAATATTCCATAAATTTTACCAGTTTATTCTTTAATATGTTGGCATATAATTTTCCGACAGCCTGTAAAAGGGCTAGTCTTCTATGTTTTCACATTTTGTCTTTAGGGCCTTTTTTATGGATATTTATAACTATTCTAAATATTTAAACAGATTAAGTAAATTTTCTTTTAAGCTATTCTCTCCATATTTAAAGAGTTCCACGCATATGCTATCTAGGCTGGAACTTTTCCTATTCTTTGATTTCTTTAAAACTTCCTCCATGGTTTTATTATCGATTTCTGTTAGGACATTGTTTATTTGGTCCATTTTTATTATTTCAATTATTATTTGTTTGATACATTTCATTCTGAAGTGCTATACACTTCTAATCATCTTTAGAAATCAGGCTTATTCTTAGCTTATCGTTTTCTGCTTTTTTTTTTGAGTTGTTTAAAAACTCTTAAAAATAATTAAAATGTACAAATAAAAGCACATCATTTTTCTATGCATATTATTGCATTATTCATGGAATTAGACTTGCCTACGATATAAACACCATTCAAACTTTTCAAAATTTCTTAAGTTTAATTAAAATGGTAATACAGTTCTGCATTTAATAATGATGCATTGTTATAGTCTGCAGATTGTGGATAAAATGTTATGTATTATTAATGCAAAAAGTACAAATGCTTTGTTTATAGATTATATTTATTCTGATTAACAGAGTACACAAAAAAACAAGTTGCATTAAATCACTGGTCAACAACATACAAGCATGAATAACTTACGACAATGACAACAATGAATGGCAGAATGTTGTTGTTCGGTTGCTAGAAGCAAACAAAAACAGAAGCAGTTGATTACTAGAAATATGTTCACGAAAGAACTGATGCAGATTTATTAAAGAAATGCTTAGTGGACCAATGCAAGTTTCCAGTTTGGTAAACAGAGTAGACGATACAGATTTAAAGGGAAACAGCCACTTTTAATTGGAAATTATAAGAAGTAAGCAGATGCAAACACATCTAAGGCAAATATTGGTAAGGTTCCAAAAATCCGGTTCCAAGTTCAACCCTAAAGTGTTCCAAGTCAGTCGAGTCAAGACAGAAAATCAGTTGGTAAATAAATCCCTCTAGTAATACTAAATTTTACGTGCCTGATAATTCAACAAACTGATAACTATGGAAGGCACAAAGGAAACAAAAAGATTTCACACTTTGAGCTGTCAGGGGGCAGAGTTTGGGATGGCCGTTTTGTTCTCTTTAGGACTCATCAGCCATACAAACTCCACCAATGACAGGCTCAGAAGGTGTGAACATATAAGAATCCCACTCTCGCTACCGGAAGTGGACCCCACAAAAACAAAACACAATCAAAAATGCATAATAGAAAAAACATCAAATCCTTGGCCAGTGTTCCACTAGGCACAAAAGGAATTTGTCTTAGGCACATCGAAATTTAGTGTTAGTTACCATTTTGTTAAATCCATCTAGTATTCATATCAGTGATTTATCAAGAAAAAGGTAAGCGAAGCTTATTTAACAAAGTTACAGGAATTTCTAAATACAGTCGGACCTCTACTTAACAAAGTCGCTAAATCCCGAAAAAAAGTTTGTTATATGGAAAATTCGTTAAATAGAGATTCACCTTTTAAAATTACTTTAAACTACATAAAACAGATTTATAATACATAAACAATAAATATTATTAAAAAAGTAATAATTTTAATGACATAAAGCATACATTACCACATGCGTACTTAAATTTTACTAATGAAGTCTGTTAATTTTTTGTCTGAGTTTTTTTTTTTTTCGCTCATAGTACGTCTCGCATCTTTGCAATGCACCAAAACCCTTTCAGTATTTTCTTCAAATTGTAATACGCGTCGGATTGTTTCAAATGATTTTGGCATTTCATCATATGAAGGTTTTTTGATTTCTGCATCATGATCATTACCATTTTCATCATCTTATCTTCATCGCAATTCATAGCTGTATTGTTTTTATTTTCCACACTGTCCAAAATATCCGATTCAGTTAGTGTTTCCGAGGTCTCAACTTCAAAATCAAGTGAAAGATAATCATCAATCAGCACTTCATCATTAATTTCTTCTTTTTCCCTCAGCTGTATCCACATTTCTTTCATTTCCTCTAAGGGAATATTGATAATAAAAACATTTCAAGGAGGAAAAAAAAAATAGATACCACGAAAAAAGTTCATTAAATAGAAAATGCACTTCGCTATTTGGAGGTTATTTACGAAGAAATTAGCAAAATGTTCTTGGTTCCAAAGAAACGTTCGCAAAAGAGGTTCGTTAAATAGAGGTCCGACTGTAGTTTTGCAGATTACAAAGACTTTAAACTTTAAGAGAAGATTAATTTTGAACTACAGTGCAACTTGGATAATTCGAAGCTGAAGGGACCACTACAAAACTTCGCATTATCCAAGACTTCGAATTAAACAAGTTACATTTTTTAACTTTAATTTCAGGTCCACTGAATGCTTGAAAAGATTATTCTGTCAATACGTAAATATTTATTCAGAAAGATCATGGTATGAAAGACTTAAAACACTATATGTATGGAAACAAAATAAGATTTATATTATGTAAGCTACAGTACATATTACATTCAATATAGAAAATTATAATTTTTCAAAAAATTGTGCAATGTCTGATTGTTTTGTAGAATTCAGTTGATCAAGGTTAGCAAAATCATCAAGCATGTTTAGTGAACGGAAAAAAACTTCACTTAACGTTGGTTTTTCCTTCAATGCACCGACGAAATTCGGCGCTATCCCGTACTCGTTGGCGATTTGGCATTTCTTCTTCACACCCTTTTCCACCTCGCGAATGACTGCGACCTTTTCAGCGAATATTAAATTCTTGTACACTCGTGGTTTACTGAAAGACACGGTGACACTGACAGCAGGAAGCTCGAATGGCGTCTGAAGCGTCACGTGTCGAACAGTGGCGGGAGGGGATTTCAGTTGTCACGTGTCAAATTTCTTAATGATGAAATGCCGAAAAGTCGTTATGGTTCGAAATTTTTTATAAAAAACTTCGAATTATCCACGATTTTTTAACATTGATTTAATAAGAAATTCAAGGGACTAAGAGAAATCTTCGAATTAACCATGATTTCGAATTAAAGACGTTCGAATTATCCAAGTTGCACTGTATTAAAGATCAAAATGATCAAGTTTTGTATTATTTTATTTCAAGCTACAATATAGTTTATTTTTTTATTCTAACATAAGCGTTTGAATGTTTGTTCATCAGAGATATTGTAGTTTCTCAACTCTGCTAACAAAAAAAAAACATAGATATTTATTAAATTGCCGTTAGTGAAAGTCAAGTTAAATCATAAAAAACAGATAAAAACCAATCCCTAAAACTATTATACGATGACACCCAGAAAAATACAGACTTAACTGCATTTTCAATACTACATTATCTCCTTGACCAAAACATCTTTTTGTGATGAAAGAATTTTAACTATTTCATCAAACCCAAATGAACATGGAGTGGAAGTATTTAGAATCATTAACATTTTGTGAATGACAACAACTCTAAGATTACTTTGTGGTTAGACTTTTATTTAAATTTTATTTATTTTTAATAGTTAAAAGTTACAGTTAAAAGTTTTCTCACTACAAGCCTAATCAGGACCTTCGGGTTGCGGGATGTAAGACTCTCAGCGTTTCATAACTAGCAGTACTAAGTTGAAGTCGGTTGGTCAGTCTGATGCCCACCCGCCTTTAACACCCGGGAATGAAGCCCGGTACCCATTCAAAAGAGGGCTGGATAGACCATAGGACCCGTTTACAGGTGAATATAGCGTGGCAAAATCCCCGCCCTCCACTGAGTCCGGGGATTGAACTTGCCACCTCCATCCTGCAGCCAAGCACAGTAATAGTAGACTACTTAAATTTAAAGAAAAGAAATCTCAATTCAATTTTTAATTCAAGAATACTATATTGTTCAATTAGTAAAATTATACTAATTAACTTGTCAATGAATTCACATGGATAAGTTTAGTCTTTGCCTATTTTGTAATACAACTAGGCCATCCCCAAGTCTCCCCCTGGTAAGTATGAGATAATCCAAGAAGAATTGATTCCAAGCGGTTATGGCAAAAATGTATTTTATTCTTTTTTGTATGAACTTATTATTTGATAGCGCGTGCCATTGTTAACGGAGAGAAGCTAAAAAAAATGAACATTGAAATTTATATTTTAATCTAGTAGGCTAAAATTAATGAGTTATTTTCTTTTTTCTCTTTCCCTTCTCTCATTGCGCCCCACCCACACAGAGTGATAAGAAACAATAGTTTCCATGGCCTAATGGATAAGACCTCCGACTTCGAATCTAAAGTCTGCAGGTTTGATTCCCGTCGCGAACGTTTCATTGTAATAATTATTTACAGGAAATTAACAATTGCACCGGAAAGACAGACGGAGAAATAAAAAGATTTTAGTAATATAGATTGGAATAGAAAGTTCGATTCTTGGAGTCCAAGATCTGTTCAATTATATGTATTTCTAGAAGAGTATCTGTTCTTCATACGGGTTAATAAAACGAGTTGTTCCAATGTGGATGAGGAAGAAACTGAAATTGTGAGATCATTTTACAACTTTCCCAGTTTATACAAAAATCACATGTACAAAGTAATGTTATATTTGAATTTTGTAACTCGAGATCCCTAACTTCCCACTCCTTTCTACCACTTCTCCACACCCCTATCACTTTAAATCTTTCCCAGTTCATAAAAAAAAAAATGTTATCACAAATCTATGTCGCGAAAATCTACAGCTTTACCAAAACCCCATAGAAGTATCTTTCATCAATGTTGGCCCATCCCCTCACCACCCTCTGTTTACATCCCATAGTTCTAGTTTTTGTCTGCCGTTAATACGTGGTATTATTACTCACAACAATATTTTAGTTCAGGTGCATATGTGGTGCTTTCAAGAAAATTGGTAACCCTGTTTACACCCCTTCGGATGCTAATATCGAAAATTTGTTGAATATGGGTATTTTTGATTTTGACAAAGAATACTCATTTCAAATTTTGTGTTTCATTTCCAAGATATGCAAGATATATGAGGAATCGTTTTGCAATTGCCGCCACACAGTTCATGGTAATCTCAACTTCAAGACAGAGTTTCGCTAGGTGAATAACAATTACACAGAAGATTTGTCTACATGAGTAATTACATTGATACCAGTTTCAACGTTACAACTCAAAAGATGCACGTGCAGCACTATTGTGAATGCATAATGAAATTTTCCATTAGAAACATGTAGAGTTGTTTGTAAGAGTTACTGTCATTCTGAAAGGCCATGGTAACTGGTGCTAAGACTATACAGAATACTGCAAATTGGCAATTAGCCCCCTTTGAACGATGTCGTATATAGGCCTTTGATCGTGATAGTGAGATTGCGGCAAGAATGGGTCAAGACATCTCCACCGTATACAACTGAAGGCAGCAATGGTCATGGGAAGGTATTGCTAAGACTTGTGCATTTGCAGGATGGCCCTGGCAGATCCTAGGTCATCTGTAGCAGCATCCCCATAAGAACTACTCTGAATCTACTGGAGACTAGCCTCCACTCTAGGCTCTAGTGGCGTGTTTGCTGCTCACTCCTGCCCACTGTTCAATAAGTCTTCAGTGGTGTTGTGCAAGAGCCCATTGGAGGGCAGAATGGAACTCTGCCGTATTCACGGACGAGAGCCATTTCTGCCTTGGTACCAGCGATGGATGCACATTCTGGAATAAGAATATTTCGCATCGGAAAGGGCTATAAACATACCCTTCCCACCAAATCGGTACTCTTGGAGCCATTCGAACACAACACTAATGTACATATGTTAACACTGACTGCACTCGCTCAGCAACAATAACAAACAGGATTTCCAGTTCAATTCGCGCGCGCATAACAATGCGCTGTTGAAAACATTCTTATAAACGTGGTCCAACCCTCCGTATACGAGGGCTGTTCAATAATGAATGATCGTAATTTTTTCCTGACTCCATACCTTCAGTCATCATCCAATTTCTGGTGGTCTTTCTCAAAGTAGTCCCCTTTGGTTGCAATGTGTGTCTGCCAGTCGTCAAAGATGTGCTGGAAGCCATTGCTTGAAGACCTTCAGAAGTGCCTCCGAACCCTTCACCAATGATCGTGAAGACTGAAAATGCCTTCCACAAAGTTTTTTTTTATCTATTATTTTTATTGATTGATATTTTTTTTGACTATCTGAAAATAGACAGCCGAAAAGGAAGAAATGGAAGGTTGGCTGGAGGCAGGTCAATAAAGAGAGGAAATTCAAGTATACTGTCTACAGTTAAGCCCCATACACTACAAGTTTTTTAATTTTTGAAATTTTTTACTACTTTGGGAGAAGGGTCCTGTCGGAAATGGCGAGAAAATGAAAAAGTTTGCAGGCAAAAAAGGGGAAACGTGTTTCAGTTGCAGCACCCGCATTGAAAATAGAAAAAAAAATTTTTTCAGACCTTCAGGCATAAAGCTGGTCATGGAAATAGATGAAGAAAAGACCAAGAAAAGAAATAACTTGAGATGTTTCAAATAAAAGGCTTGTATTGCTGAAAAGGATTGCTCAGTTAAAAGTTAAATCGATAGTTATGTTAATTTATTTTTATTTCTGAGATAATGTATTGTCTTCAATATTTTACGTAAGATATCTACCAACCTAGAACGGCATTATAAACAGTATTTATAGTTAATCAATTTAAATAAACTTGTATTGTTAATTGTTTTTACTTCTGTGTTGTATTATATTTAAAAATATTCTAATTTGATTGAGATAAATTACATACGATGCCTTTATAGACTTTTACTTCGAAAGTTACCTATCTTTGCGAATTTTGAAGCATCTCTTGGACAAAGCAATCCATGAAAGTAGTTGAAAAAACAAAAAAAAATATGAGATAGTTAAAGAAGTTCATTAAAAAAAAAAAAAGCATTTAAGTAATTTTAAAAAAAAAATGGGTTAATATTTCCGGCATATAAAAGAACTATTTTTACAAATTCAAAGCAAATCGTAGAATTCCATTTGGAGGCTGGCAGACGGTCACATCAAAAAACATGAATTTTCAGTAATTGTCCACATTTAGTGGCGGTTCATATTGTAATAAAATTTAAACTAAATAATGTAATAAAATTTAAACTAAATAATGTAATAAAATTTAAACTAAATAAAGTAATTTTAAATTTACAATCAAATTGTCCCATAGCCGTTTCTTTGTTTTACCAGCCATTAAATAAAACACATTCCATTCAGTGGAGGTGGTCTCTTAATCCAAAATAATATATCCAAATAAGTAGAATAGCTTGATGTGTGTTTTTTCATATTGTTAACTGTTACTTATTTATTGTCTGTGTCTTGTTGAGGGAGAGATTTTAATCTCACAATTACACTTAATTATTACAGAAATAACGTTTTGTAATTTATTTTTTTTATCATTAAGTAGCATACCAACAGTTGTTTAATTCATGCAAGATTAGTATTATATTTCAAACAAATATTACAATGTTATAAATTAAAAACAGGAATTTTAATAAGAAAAATAACTTATTTTCTTTTTTTTTTAAATATTTATTTATTTAATTTTGTTTATTTATATTTTATAAAGATATATTTTATGTACATTCTTTAAAGTGCGGAAAAGAGAGAACAACGAGAAACATGCACAAATTATGAATTACAGTGAAGTCTCACTTATACGAATATGAGAGGGAATCAAAAATTATTCGTGTAAGTGAATTACATATAGGACTTATGGGGTTTCGCCGAGAATGAGAAATTCTTCGTATAATTGAATGTTTCGTATAAGTGAAACTTCACTGTATTAATATATTTAAAACATATAATTGTAATACATGATTATAAAAATCTCGCAATGTATAAAAAAAAAAAAGGGTGGATCATCATATTGAGGGTCCCAAGCCAAAAGGTTCTATGTGCACTTTTGATAAATTTTAGTTCTGTGTGCTAAATGGCTTATTTTGGCAACTTCTGTCGTGTTCCAGAAGGTTTTGTTTGCAAAACTAGTTCTAGCCTGTCAGCTGATTGTTCCAAAAGGTTCTATTTTCACTTCTTTTACTTCTTTCAGCTTTCTCTGTGCTGGAAAGTTCTATGGGCAAAAATTATGGGCAAAAAATTCTATGGGCACATAGAACCTTTTGGCTTGAGACCCTCGATATATATATTTATGTAAAATATCTATTTATATAATATATTATAAAATCTATTAAATATACAATAATTGTAATTTGTGCGTGTTTCTCGTTTGTTCTCTATATAGATATATTTTATATTTAATAAAGATATAAATTTGGAAATTATAAATAAAGTTAAATGCGAACGCGTGTCCATACAAGAGAGGGAGAACAGAACTATTTTTAACAAATGGGCGAGGTAACCACATGCGCCCAATTATGCCCCTTTAGGCTAAGAACGCATATGGTTATATTTATCCACGAACTCATAAACGGAGTCTCCCCTCCGCAAGGAAGGGTTTGTTAAACAACCCTCAATTCGCCCAGGGTCTTTCATCCACGCACATATACAGTTGAAATCTATATTTTTTCCTCTTCAAGAAGGGGTCATGACAATAGGAACAATTATTACATTCCTTGAGGGCAGCAATAAAAGGGGAAGAAGGCAAGAGGGGAGAGGGCAAGGGACTTCGTGGATATGCAAGTGCGTTCTTAGCCTTAGTAGGGAGGCCAAAAGCTCCCAGCGGCAAAAAGCACCCTGAAAAGTTTCTAGTGCGCCGGCACCCTAAGTGCATCAACTTTTTTTTTTTTTTTTTTTCCTATTACAGCAACTAGGACGTAAAACATAAGGCTTCTGGCTAGAAAGCATTTTTTTAGTTGACAGAGGAAAAAAAAACCCAAACATTTTAAAGTAGTTTAAGCTGTTAATTCCATCAATAAATAATA
>JAFIDM010009631.1:45823239-45837374 GCA_023159025.1 Thereuonema tuberculata | reverse complement strand
TTTATTACGTAGTGGAAATACTGGGCCAGTGCTTTCTTTCTTTCTTTCTTTTTTTTTTTTTCTGAAACCGTACACATTTCTACTTCAAATCGGTACGAACAAGTTTTTTAAGCCGAAGTGATTAATATAATACTACTGAAAAGGGTAATTAAGTGCAAGATAAACATTTCAAGGACAAAACTAATCTTCAGCTTTTTTTTTTTTTAAACCCGATTGCTAAAATGCTTGGTGACTAATTTTTAAACTAAATAAAAAAATTCAAACAACTTCTATCATTTCTTTTCAATAATCAAGCTATTGTAGTAGACAAAATATAATGGAAAAGTACAGAATTCATGCGTATTGTCAAAACTCACCTCGCCACTTCCAAGCCATTTTCCGTTATAAACACCTAAATTATTTTTTTGTAAACCTAAATCTTTTAACCAGCTATATTTAGCATCTTCGATCAAATAGCTTCCACTAGAGGACATTCTTCGTAAATTTGAGTTACGGAAGACAATAGGTGGATGAGATCTAAACGCAGTTTTGAATTTCACAGAGGGAGCCACCCGTCATAGGAGTCTCAGTAATTTCTATCCACAGAAACATTTTAAAAACAACTACTCAGTCCAATTTTACCTTTATTTCTCAAATATAATTAATAAATAAATTATATGCTTTTATTCTATAAACATGCTATCTATTTTAATTATATTTTTTCTTTTCAACAAAGCAACAGTTTATCAAAATAAATATATTATTTTTAGACATGCTCCTACTTTATAATGCCGATTTTATGTAAACAATATTGCATTAAAAATAATAAAATCTAAATAATATTTTTTTTTTTTTGTAATTATATTTTATTTTTATAAAGATGAAGTCTTATTTGTCCGTAAATAATATTTTTATTAATAGTTTAACAGTTGTACAAACACATTTTTAAAACTTTTGTATTAAAAAATAAAAGGAAAAAATTCATAATAATAATTTTAATGGTTTTTCTAATATAGCTTAGAATAATGTAGCTTATATGCTTTTTTTTTCAGATTTTCTATTCTCTATATTAAGTCAAAAAGTTTATATTTCAACCGCATCAGTTCCAGTATGGTTGAGAGAATCAGAGCAGACGCTAAGTGCATCAACTTTTTTTTTTCCTATTACAGCAGCTAGGACTTAAAACATAAGGCTTCTGGCTAGAAAGCATTTTTTTTAGTTGACAGAGGAAAAAAAACAAAAACATTTTAAAGTAGTTTAAGCTGTTAATTCCATCAATAAATAATATCAATATTTTCCTTTGCTTGTGGAGTGGGAGCACTGGCAGCTGGAGGTAAAAGCATATTTTTTAATTTTATTACGTAGTGGAAATACTGGGCCAGTGCTTTCTTTCTTTCTTTTTTTTTTCTGAAACCGTACACATTTCTGCTTCAAATCGGTACGAACAAGTTTTTTAAGCCGAAGTGATTAATATAATACTACTGAAAAGGGTAATTAAGTGCAAGATAAACATTTCAAGGTCAAAACTAATCTTCAGGTTTGTTTTTTTTTAAAACCAGATTGCTAAAATGCTTGGTGACTATATTTTTAAACTAAATTAAAAAATTCAAACAACTTATTTCATTTCTTGTCAATAATCAAGCTATGGTAGTAGACAAAATATAATGGAAAAGTACAGAATTCATGCGTATTGTCAAAACTCACCTCGCCACTTCCAAGCCATTTTCCGTTATAAACACCTAAATTATTTTTTTGTAAACCTAAATCTTTTAACCAGCTATATTTAGCATCTTCGATCAAGTAGCTTCCACTAGAGGACATTCTTCGTAAATTTGAAATACGGAAGACGATTGCTGCTTTGCTCTTCCAGACGGTTAGGATCGGTGCCATCGTGCTGATCATGCCTTCGTATAGATGGGATACTTCCGTTGACACACAGCTAACTACATCTTAGAAAAGGAGATGTATATTGCAATGGAAAAAAAATATAATAGTTCAACGTCAGAACCCATTTTCTGCATTTATTATCCATGATAATGAAATAAAAATATTATTAACTTACATAATGAGTTAATGCTCATTATATTTTTATAATTATATTCACTTTTTATTATCTAAAAGAAAATAGTATTTCGTTCTATATCGTTTACGTTTTCAAAAATCAGGTTTTCTATAGACTGTAAGAAAATTGTTGCGGGAAATTAGAACCGTTCATTCACGATGGATGTTAGTAAGAATTTCTATCTTTATTGGACCCCATAGAATTTATTGATATTTAAATATCTGATAGAATATTTTTAGTTCATATAGGACCAATTCAATCAATACGTAAAAGAGGTATAATTTTAGGGATTTAAATACTGAACCTGTGACTATTTCAACTTACGAAGTCTTTTTCTTTTTACCTCAAACTTTTAACTTAATTTTACAATATGCACGTTTATAATTGAACATATCCCTGAATATGTTCAATTCACTAAATATTCACTCGATATTGAGTATTTGCAGATCAAAACGAATTCTGTAATAGTAGTCTAAAGTAAATATGTAATTAGCACTGGTTTGTTAAGTAGGAAATATTTCGACTGTTAATGCGGCAGTTCCCCTAAAATAAATAGTAGGCCTATATGGCCTTGACGGAAAAAAAATTACTCCCCCCCCCTCTTTTTACTGTCAAACATAATATATAAATATTTATGATTGAATTATTAGTTAAAATCTTGAAATTTGAAGAAACTTAGGAGGCAAAGCTTGAAAATTTGTTATAACCTCTAGTTTAGTAGTTCTGTTTCATTTATTGTTCTCATCAAAATGTTGCAGAGAAATACATCCAGCCCGTTCCAAGTACTTCAGCAATCTGCTCAAAATCGGCAAATACTCGTAGGACGAGATGGAGTGATGAAATTGGATACGCAGGTACTGAATTTTATTTGCAGTCAATCCATCTTTTGTTTACTTTTAAATTGGTATAAATTATAAATGTTGATAAGGAGTACTTTTATTATTACCTAAATAATTAGTACAATGTAATCTCATTATCACCATATTGATTAAATCAAATTAAGGTAAAAATTCTTCATTTTTTTTTAACTAATTCAGAATATGGTTAATTTTTAAAATCTCAATATTGTTTTTGGCATAACTCCTGCTTGTCCTCCTATACACAAAACGTAAATACAAATACAATGACTAGCTTGCAAATATTTCTTAATGCCTTTGTTTGCATTCCTTTGAAATATAATAATTTAAAATAATACCAGTGAGAGAATTGTAAAATGTATGATAATCTTCCAATTTCTGTATCAAGTGTGTAAGAACATTGAAATAAAAGCTATATTGAGTCTTTCCTATTGAAATTCTACGGTGTCTTGATTATGCACTACCGAGAGTTTGGTTACCGACACTGAAGAAATTATTCAAAAGCCTTGATATACGGCCCATAATGCATAATGAATCTATAAGAGTTGAAGAGAAGTCTGGAAAGTAAAGATTAAGTTACCAAAGTTGAATTTATATTCTTCCACAATCTTTTGCCAACTAAGTTAAAGTAAATTTAATTTTTCAGCTTTAATCAAATTGGTTCAAGTAACAAGTAAAGTAAGATAAAAGCATTTGAACAAATTCACAAATTTTTATTTGAATTGGACACTTATTTATGTAGGCCTATTATTTTTACAGATATAATAAAGTACATACTCGATATAGAATATTTCAGTATCTGCACTCTGAATATGTATCTCGCCATTTGAATTTTCATTTTTTTAATACAGACTTTGAAGGGATCAGGGTATATCAGAACAGCCTTTTTTACTGAAAATTTTAATGAGTCCTTTCATTTCCCTAATGACCTTTTCAATATTTACAACCTACTTGTATGATATTTTTAAGGCTTTCAAAAATGAGTTCAACTAAAACTCTTCATATTCTTCTTTACATCGACACTGAGAATGCTCTGAAAGCATTATGCAGTCACCCTGACAACTTGTTCTATTTTATTATGAATTTTTGATCTGCTTCATAGTTCTAAATGATGCAGTGCTATCTTGTTAGATACCCGTCATGTTTGGATTCTTGATAATGACCATGTTGATTCACTACCAAATCTGTCGTAAGTCTTCTCTTGCAGTAGCTAAATATACCTTACAGCAGTATTAAGGCAGTGATTTGATCTTGATTGAAGATGTACTGGTAGGAAGAATGGGGCAATTTTGCTATGGACTAAAACAAACCTACCAGAGATTGGTTTAGGGGCATTTGGTAATTTAATGGCATGGTAATCTGACTTAATATTGTTCTTTATATTCTGAGTAATGCTGAAGTTATTAAAATTCAAAATTGACAGTGTGAATTGCTTGTATTTTCTTGCTAATAACTTTTCTTATATTAACTGTTTTTGTTTTTTTTTTTTTATTTTTCTTTTCTATTTTGGCTAAAATCATCTCTATATGCAAGTAGTAATATATCTATAAAGCTAAATAGCTAGAACTGTGCAATTATTTTATGGTTTCTCCATTTAGTATTTATAATAATTGCATAAATTGAAAGGCAAATAATGTTTACTTATTACATTTTAAATATTTTAATATATTGAGGGTTTTAACTGTTTTGTTAAAATTTGAAATTCTTTTTTTAGAAAAACAAGAAGGCCCAAGTTCAGAAAATGCCAAAGAAGCAAGATGATGAAAATCAAATGCCAAACATCAACTTAAGAAATGTAAAAACTTACAAAAGGTCTTCACCAAAAGAGTCTGTTACAGATCCTGCATATGATTTATTGGTTAATGGTAAATAATGATTTGTTACCATTTAGCGTAAAAGAATATGGAGCTCAAAACAGTTTTAGTTTTAAAAAATTCTGAAACTTTTTTCCTGTGGTCTGGATTTGTCTTGGAAGAATTAATTTTTTGTAAACTAAGAGGTAACAGATTACAACAATGCTACAACTAAGTTGAGAACCACTTTCATTTTGGCCTCTCTTCATACATTCAGTTCAAATGAGCCATGCTTTCCTGGTGGTTTGTACACTGCATGATTATGAGACTTTGTGTATTCTTATGACATTTCACCAGTTTACATTTTTACATAAGCCATCTCATCAGGATACTCAAACTTGAATCCATCCTTCATAGGACAGACTTGCTGTAGATCCTATTGCATAATAGCCGTTTTACATTTACCATTTCACTCGCCATAAATGCAAGCCATAACGCAGGCCATGTCAGGGTAGATTGCGAGTGATTAGTGTACCGCTTTACACTTACCATAACGCCTTCCATCACACGGAACATGTACACTTCTCAATTGTCATCATGCCTACGTTTTATTTACGAAAAAAATAGCATTGATTTATATAAAAACCATTTAGTCAATGCATCGGATAGGTGAAAGAATGTTTTTAATTAATTAAAATAGGAAATATTCATGTTTTTTTCCATCGTTTTGTGTTTCTTTGTTTTCAGTTTCGATAAATAATTCAGTCTCGTTAAATCTCGATCAACGACGATATGTTTTCGAGATCTCGATCGCTCTTCGATTCAAATTTTCAAGCCGAAATTCTGAAATGATTTTGATTAATAATGTAACATTTTATGAAAGCATCCACGAAAACATAAGGAAAATCGTGAAAATCATTTTTGTAATCGGTAATTTCGAATAAATAGATACAAATCGATTGGACTTCCAAGTTCTACAATTCGTCAGCAGGAGCGTTGGTGTGACATTGCGCCATTTCTTCAAAAATAGACCACGGGCTATCTATCGGAAAATACTCGCCATGTATTATGGCGAGTGAAATGGTAAATGTAAAACGGCTATAAGAATCATAAAAATACTTGTGCTGGCAGATTGCCTCTATTAGGTCTTAACATGTTGACTGCTGCTATTTTAAGGGTTGGCGATTCAAAGTGCCATTAGATTATTTTGTTTTTATATATGGTGAAATAAGTTGGTGCAGATCATATTTCAAATTGCCCCCCCCCCCCCCCCCCAAAAAAAAAAAAACTCAAATCAACTCTCACAGCTATCAAAATTTCAAATATGATAGAATAACAGATGCATTTTTTATTTATTAATAAAAATGAACATAAATTCTCAGAAAAAAAATATACAAAATCAAATTAAGGAATCAAAGAACTTCAAATTTTTTTTTTTCAAATTCTGAATTCATAAAATCAATAATGAACAAATTTAGAGAATCGAGTGTTATTCAAGGCTCTGGTACATCACCCATTATTATTGGGAGGAAAAAAAAAAACAAAACACCCCACTAAAGTTCAGTGCCAACGACTGTTTACCAACAGTTCAAGGTCTACTACTAGTGCCATCTAATGGAGCAGCATAGTCAGCAGTCAATGAGTTAATAGCTTTCTTCAAACAATTCTGTAATGGTAGCTTACTTTATTAAGATACCACTCCTATTCAATGGGGATCTGAAGGAATAAAAGTAAATCATTTTCATACTGTTTGGATCAACCAAAGTTTTCCGAACTACATTTTTGTTTCCAATTTCTAATGCAACCTTTATTGGCCATTCTTTTTTGATCCAGTACTGTTCTCTATCTTTGCTGTCCCATTCACATAAGAAGCAAGGGTAATTGGTGTATCCTCTCTGCTGTCCTAGAAACATGAAAAGTACTTTTTAAAAGCCCCACATATGGTCCAGCCATGTACTTCAGTTTGATGAGAAATAAGGCTAAATTCTCATAACATTTTTTCTTGTACACAGAATGTCCTACTGATACTGTGGCATATGTGCTACTGTTATGAAGAATAGCAGCTTTGAGACTTTTAGACGAGTCAATATAAAGCCTCCACTTGTTCACATCATATTGTAATTTAAACCTCTCCATCAGTCCAGGGACATTAATCTTGTACATTTATTTTTTTATTAAGACTTTTTATTGCCATATTTATTTTTTTATTTTCATTTTTAATTATTTTACTTTTTTATCTATTTATTACCTCGTTAAGACCAATAATTACAATTTTTATTTAGAAACTTTGAAAAAAAAATTAAATTAATACTTCAATTGAAAAATTGATTTTGTGAAAAAATGGTGGGTGATGGAAATTTTTAAGTAATTTTTTCTGAAATCAGCACCCAAAAATCTATAAGTCAGCTATTACTTTTCAAACAGTTTTTTCATTGCAGGCCTGTGTAATCTTTCAAAAATTGAAGCATTTATAAAACCCATTTCGAAAATTTCAAAATCCTTAAATATCTTTTAAAAACTGATTTGAATATGACTGAATTCTTTACTAATCTTTAATATTAGAATGAAATAGAATTTAGTATAAACTTCTGCTTGACCATAGTTTTTTGATGATTGAGGTTAGGGCAAATTTGGCTCTCTGTGAAGCTATTACAATGTCATTACGGATGTGCTCTCAGAGTTTTCTTGTGGCACACTGGTTGAGCTCTTGCTTTAATTAGTGAACTAAAAAAAAATATATTTATAATTTAATCTTATTTCTTTTGTTTGTTGTTATATAAGAGCCTTATTTTAATAATTTTTTTTTTAATTTGCCAAAGTGGACAAAAGATGTAGAATGTATTTTTTTTTTTTTTTTTTTTTTCAATTTTTTTTATTTTTATTTTTTCAAACAGATGAAATTCCTCTTGAATACTGGAAAGAATTGGCAGAGCAAAGGAGAATTGCTTTAGAAGCAGCTTTAGTTGAAAATGAAAAGGTAAGGCATTAATTCACGCAGTTGAATTAGTTAACTTACATTGTTTGGAGAAGTTACTGAAATACAAGCTTAAATAAATAAAAAAAATACTATTACTGGATGCTGGATTTAGTGATTGTCTGTTAACTGAGTACATATATAACTACTGGTAATCATTTTCATTACAACACCATATTGTTTATCCGTTGTTTCTGACTTTGTAGATGACTTTACATTTACTAAATATGCAGCAAATTCAAGACCAAATAGTTCAGACAAAACTAAGTTTTTGCTTTATCAAGTTTGCCTGAGAGACTACTTTATTAAAGAACTTTTGGAATCAATTTAATTTTACTTGAAATCATTTTTGAATATAAATTAAGATGATGATGAAGATGACGTTTGTTTTCTTAATGTGAAAAATCTTTGTACTAATGTGTGACTAATTTGGTCTCTTGCATAACTCAAAGAGCATAGTGAAATTAAACTTGAGATTTGTTATGGATAAAAAAGAAAGAAAAGCTATTATGTAATGATTGAAATACAGTGAAATGTACAGAGTAGTTGGTGACATTACATGATTCAAATACAAAAGATAACCCAGTGAAGCGTAGGGGAGTATCTGATCACATGCTCGACTGTATTTGGAAGCATGTGGATTAGCAACTTTGCCCTTTCATTTCCAGCAGTTTATATAAAGCAGATTTTGCATTTAATTGTTTAGTTGAATCTCCTGTTCCTTTTGATGCAATTTTGGAGTTTAGTTCCCACGTTTGTCCTAGAAGAAATTTGAGGTAAATCGCTGGAAGCTGTATAAGAGAGCTTCCATATACATCTGCTAAATAAACCCATAAGTTCTGATGAGTAGGAATAAAATTATTTTAACAATTATGGATGATGTAACTCCTTTATATAAAAAAGCTTTATGAGATATTATACTAATTTTTCTTCACATGCTAACTTATAGCTGCCGTTTGGGCACTGTTCAGTGATCAAGGTGACAGCTATTGTGCAGTTGATACGTCCAAACCTGGGTTTGTATGTTTCTTTCTTCTGTATTTGTTTCATTTCCTTTCAATGACTTGTTCTCAATTTCATACCTTGTTTCTGATGCAACTTAGCCTTTGGTTCTTGAGCCATTAAAAACTGCACTCTGAAATGTGTGTGGTTAAAGAAACAAACAATAACCTACAGCTTGTGAACTTCCATATTCCTATTCAAAATTTCCTAGCCCTTAAGTTGCACAATGCTGCTCGTTAATCATCATTGTACATGTCAAAGGGATTCTGAGTTGACAGGATAAACACATTCATATGAAGAAGCAATATTAAAATATTTTTATTTGAAAAATAAATTCAGTGACAACCAAAGTAATGGTAAGCAAACTAAAACATCACATCAGAATATACACGCAACATACACTGAAAATGATGAAATCAGTGTTTTAAGAAGAGGATAATTGAGGGACCATAAAAAAATTAGTTTACTATGTGTATGTTGGGAAAATTGTTTCACATGAGACCCTTAAAGAAATTGCTATGGCTACATTCTATCCTTAACAAAAAGCTACCAACAAATCTAATTATCACTGTAAATAGTTATCTTGATGTTATTGTTTTGACATTTTCATTTTTCTTGCAGAAACTGTTATTTTTGGCTTGACTTTGCAATATTTATTAATGAGGTTTTCTTTCTTTGGTTCTATTTTTAGTTGCATATTCAGATAAATAAACTTCAGTTAGAAAATGAAGACTTAAAAGAAATGGCAATTCATGCAGAAAATTTAGCTGAAATCTTAAAGGTAAGTAGCTGTGAAAGAATTTGAAAATAGAGGTTAATTATTTACCATCTTCTATTAGTAATGCTAGATTTAGATGTTGTAAGATTTAAAGTTGTAGAACAGTCACTACTTATCACACTGGAATTTCTTTTCAAAGCCTTGCTTACACTTTAAATTAATAAATATGCATCTTCCCAAGTCATTCATAGCAAATGTTATCTTCCCTGTCATCTTTGAGCCACTAAGCTGGGACTTCTGCAAAGTAACCTTGGACTTCATTCTTAACTGCTGTGAAATGATGTCTTAAGGATCACCTTCAACATGTAGATCATCATAAGGAAGTAGATAATATTAAAGTTCATTTTTATCTATCCCAATGACAATATTATGCTTTCATTTAATGCATTACTCTGCTGTGCTGGGCTAATTATCTTAAATTATCAATGACGCCAGCAATCATATTCATATTTTGAAGTTCTGATCATACTTTCTACATTAATCTGGTTCCTATCAACAGACATAAAATCACTGCTTAATAGTGTTCATGTTAAGGCTTCAACAAAGTTTAAGCTGCTGTGATGTTACAAATGGGATAAACACTTTCCTAGTCGCCCGAATACAGTATCTCACATTAACAAATTAGGATAAAACAAGTTTTAGTAATTTTGGTAAACTTCATAGCTAACATCCATTTATTCCATCTTCTACTCTTAAACTATTTTGGCAGTTTCCAGTTAAAAAATAGCCATAAATTGTCAACAATATATAACCAACAATCCATTCAAATCGTAATTCTATTGCTTTCTACATATCTTCCAAGTATGATGCCAAGATTGTTAGGTACCTTAGGGCAGTATATTTCTTGAGCATTTCCCTAACAAATGCTAAGCTGGCCCTATATGTATAGACAGACACATGTTCCATTCAATATTTTCAACTGGAATCCTAACATCAGTATCAAACACCTTAATGATTGGCAGTTGGGTGATTCAATCCTATTCTTCTCATTTTATACACAGTCATAACTAATTCATATTTCAAAGAAATAATAAAAATCTCAAGTATCCCCAATCCAGTGTTGAAAAATTCCAGAGTAATATCTCTTATAAGAATTAAAAACCTCTTAAAATTTGATCATGAACCTTTTTTATTAGGACAACCCTTCAGCTGACCTCTTTGAAATATACCTATTGTAAATACCCATGAATTTTTTGTGTGCTTCAAGCTACAAAGAAACAAAAATCATAAAAATAATAAAAATCCCTAATGTTCATTTTAAGTTCTTAACAAATCACTAAAAAAATTACAAGCAAAACCTATCAGTTTAGTATTTGGCACTAGTTCAAGGTGCATAGTTTGTAAGTTATTAAATTGATAGCAATAGCTGATCTCTGATGCATTGAAGAACCATTCATAGAGAGAAAATAAAGTTTAAGAATTGCATGTGAAGTAATTACAAAAACTATTCAGATAGACAAGTCCAGAAACACCATTCAAAATAGTTGATTGAGGATATTGCGCAGATTATTTCAATTAAGCTGTTAGTTGAGTTAAATTTCTCTTACTTAAAAATTTATTAGCTGAATGCAGAGAAATACTTTTGAAAATATCCTTTAAGTTATGTGACATTATTAATAATGTCTGTCTGTCTTTTCTAGGGAAGAGCATCTATGATTCTATAAACTATTGAATTTCAAAACTGTCTGCCCATTGGACAGGGTGAATTTCATCTTTAGCTTTGATTTTAAAAATTTCAAGTCTTAGTATTACCCTACATCCTATATATTATTTTATAATAATAATAATAAAATAGGATGTAGGATCGGAGTTCATTTTGTAGAACCGGCAATCCAATTTTATAATAAAACCATAGTTATTCATATGCATTTTCGATGTCATTGTATATGACGCTATATATTGATTCAGAGCTCTTGTTTTAATGATAGTCAGTTTTCACCTCCCCAAGTTCATTTCAGCTTTCTGGCATATCCTTTGCAGCCAGTGATTGTTCATACAATGGGTGTGTTCGGATATGTCAACAACAGTTGATGGTTGATCTGCGAACGTGATAGTTGATACAACCTTAACCAGAGTATCCGAATGCCCCAGTTGATGCTCAAAATGGCCAACATAATCGTTGAATTGTCTATTTTGATTAATTTCAGTTTTAATAAAAATTTAGAAAGGAGGAGAATGATGAACGATTCATATAAGCAGTATACTATGCAAAAAATATTTATTGGACAAGAATAGGCAATTATGCAGTGAATCGAGGCCCATGCAACATAATCAACAGTGAATTGAGAAAAGCGCCCTCTCTTGAGTATCACGACAACTACAATATAAATACATGGCTTGTGTACGTCGCCATCTTGGTTGATGGGATCAACCTGCTCTCTTGAGTTGATGTGATTGACCAGCTGGTGCCAACCGAATTAACGTCAACCGGCATATCCGAATGACATGTAGTTGATCAACCAGTCAACCGGTCGATGTCAGCTGGGCATATCCGAACACACCCAAAGATTACTGTTGCCATTAACTTATCATTGCATATGTCTTATCAGTTTATCTTTCAATACACTTTTACCTACCAATCTAATGTACTATAACAATTATTCTTCAATAATCTTCTTTCTTTCCATCTCAAGTTTGTTAGACAACAAATAAAATCTTCAACACATCACACAAGTATTTAAATAAATTAAATACTGAAAGCAGCAAATTTTTTGAGAAGCGAACATCTTCTCTTTATCAAGCCAGAATAGAATGATTAGAATAAACTAACAAACAAAGAATGGGAATATGAACATTATACAGTTTAAAGGCATGAAATGTCAACAATTTGATGTATTAAATTATTAATAATATATTTTGATTGAATAATTAAAAATTGGTGCTAATTTTTTGTTTTCACAATTGATATTCATTTGAGTTAGCATACCTTTGTAAAATAAACAATTGCCTTTGTTGACATTTCATGTCTTGAAACTGTGTAATGTTCATATTCCCATTCTTTGTTTATTTTATTCTAATCATTATATTCTGGCTTGATAAAAAGATGTAAGCTTCTCGAAAATTTGCTGCTTTCAGTATTTAAATACTTGTGTGATGTGTTGAAGATTTTATTTTTTGTATAACAATTACTGTTTTGAAAATTCCTTTACCACATAAAAAGATCGTTGGTAATTTTACCCTGATAATTAGGTAATGTAACCATGCCATTTAACATAAGTACTCTCACCAAACTACATGCAAAAATATTCAGTACTGTATGAGCTTCACCTTGAGTTGCAGTTTTACTGAGATCTTTATGTAAGTTTTGATTTCATTGCTTTCGTCCCTCTAACTAAATGTTCCACAATCACCACAGTTTACCATTATCACAAGCACATAAACCAAAATTAAGAACTGTTGGGAAAACAAATTACAACCCCATGGAAGTAAAGGAATAAGGAAATTTGATACAAAGACTGAAATAGACAACAAATGCCTTGTGTTTCTGGAGAATAAGATATTGAAGCTATATGAAGGGCAAGTAACTATACATACCATAACCATAAGACTACTGTGTGTTGGTGTGTAATATTATCACACTTGATAATATTACAGGAACAGTTACACAAAGTACATATTTGCTAAAAAAAAGTTAGTCCTCTAGATGCTGTCAGGTGTAAACGCCAATTAAAAGTTACCATTTCAGATATTTCATAATTACTCAAGATAGCATTTTTATGCAGACAAAGGCCTTAATTCAAGTTTTACTGCTTAAAAAGTCATCAGTTAATTAACCAATTACGTAGTTAATACGGTGTCTCCCAATTCCATAATATTTCAACCATATCAACAAGGAAAAAAAAAACCTTGAAAAGTGCTGCAAAGATGATCATTCTATGTGCTTTCTGAAAGATGAAAGAGAAGCACCAAGATCAATCAAAACATTTATTATGGTATTGAATTTAATGGTATTTCAAAAGTATTAATTGCAAAGTCCTGGAGTTAAATTGCAACATCAGGGAAATGACAACCTTCAAAAGTTAATGCCTTTTCAGGAAATATATAGTAAAAATATTCTGGTTCGTGGGTAAAAAAACTGTTCCTGTTCAGTAGAACTGGTATATTGCTACATTTATCTTACTATTAAAGCTACTTCCTCAATCTAGTGTAGATTTTTCTTATTTATTTTTTATCAACAAGCAGGCAAACTTAATGTTTCTATACACTCATCTTAATCCTCTACATGACGCAGGGTCCCCCCCCCCCCCAGTCCTGTTAGTCCTTTTATAATGTGCATTTCTATACCCATCACACCAACAAATAACTTAAGTTATTTCAATTCTGTTTAACATGTTCATAACATTTAAAACTTTTGGAAAACTAAATAAGATTTTACGTGCACATTTCATATTAGTCAATATTGACGCCAATGCACATGAATACTAAAAAAAAATTTTAATACAAATTAAAATATTACAATGGACTAGTTTCTTCCCCTCGAGGAGATTTCTTCAGCAATAATACAAAAATCTACAATGTCTATTTATATAATGATCGCAGCAAGTATAGTTTTTTTTTTTTAAGTAGTATTCATGTGCATTGGACTTCCACTTAATTTTTAATATTTAATGTAGTATTGTTCTACAGTTTTGGCATTTTGCAACAGTTGACAGAAATCTTATCTGCTATAGACAATCTAAAATGATGGAAG
>JAFIDM010009631.1:45810716-45822839 GCA_023159025.1 Thereuonema tuberculata | reverse complement strand
ATATATATGTTTTTCCTAGAAGCCTCTCAAATAGTGAACTATTTTATGTGAACTTGAAAAATCACTGCTTTAGTTTTTGTATTTATCTGTATTTTTCTTTCTAGAGTTTAACTGACGATCCTGATGAAGAAGAAATAAATTCAGACAAGTAACATAATTGATGAATTCTTTTATTAAATATATTTTGTTTTTAATAATCCTATAACATGTAGATGAGATACATTAAATAATAAAAACTAACTTTTTTTCTTTTTGCTTTTATTTTTTTTGGTCCTTGTAGTGTTTGAGCTCTTGTCAAGAATATCATTTGTATCACTGAATTCATGGTTCTCAGTCATATTTACATTGTTTTGCTTGACAATCCAATCATATGTTACAGCCACAGATGCAATTTTCTTCCTAACTTCCTCTTCACTTTCACTGCTGTGACAAGAAAATTAAATTACAATGACTATTACAAAATAAATTATCTTTTTGTTATGTGCAGTCATTACATTAACTATCAAAGTGCATATGCTTTGTTTTAAAATTAAAGTTTCTCTAATGCACTGTGTACTTTCACCTTCAACTGGCTATCTCATTACCACTAAATATAATAACACTTTACAACAACTATTAATTTATACTGGTTAAAAATATTTTTACGTGCTAAAAACTTCTAATAAAATATTGCCACCAAAATAGCACACATTTATTAAAAAATTATTTACATTTAAAACCTGGACGTACGCATTCGATCCCCCGCCCTTTATTTGGGGACCTTTTTCAAGTCACTGGGTAAAAAAGGAAAAAAAAAGAAACGTTTACCTCCTGCAGGAGTCGTCAAAAAAATGATTCCCTTGGTAACTATTAACTATTAATTTATTTTCTCAATTTTCATGTACTCTACAGGGTAGTGCTCAACTACTGAAAAAACATTGCACAATTCTTTTTAAAATTCTAGGTTTGCAAAATTTGATTAAAACATGTTTCTGGACTGGTTTTAAATGCTGATTTCAGAAATTTTTCTTTAACTAAAAAAAGGTTTTATTTTTTTTTTTTTTTTTTTTTTTTTTATGGACAGGGCACTCTCAACCCTCTCTCAAAAAACAAAACAAAAAGTGAGAACAAATAATATGAATGTGTTAGTTTCAAGTGCTACACCAAATTTCACCATCTCACACTACACTCTGCCAATCAGAGGCTTCAATGAGCATTCAGTTATAAGTGTAAATTTGACATTGAGTTATATGCTAAATGGTTTAATTTATGAAATCATGTCTGTTGGAATTAGTGTTAGGTCCCCTGGTCTGACATTATAATATAGTAACTCTGCAGAACTCCTCTTCAACATGAAATCATGTATATATTTATAACCTCTCAAAACAACCAATAATAATAATAATCAGCTTCCAATTGATGCTAACTTGAAGTCACGTCATTGGGTGTGGAAGAGGAGATTGCTGACTGCCATCTGTCGGGAGAATTGGAATTCGGTCATCATGACGTCATCTATTGTTTTTCGGCTCGTTGTTTATTGATACGCTCTTGAATTTGTCTCCTCTTTCTAGATGAATGTGCCTGAAACTTATAATTGTCAATGTATTTATAAATGTTGTTATTCGGTACAGTTGTATTATAGGACCCTAATAAAGTGATAAAATAAGACACTAACATTTCTCTAGTGTCTTTTTTATTATTACTGCCCAATATTAAAAACTTATCAAATTCACTAACCTGGTCTGTACTGTATGTATGATACACCCCTGGAACCATTAATGTTACCGGGTTTTTATACAACTTCTATGTCCAGCCATTTTTTTTTTTTTATACTTAGTCCAGTATTTCCCATATGATTGTTTCAAGCAAGGAATTAAATATATATAAATACAACCTTTTTTATTCTTGTCTAATGCTTTATCATTATTACTGTGTATGGGGTAGGCTAATTTATTTTTTAACTTTTACCCTACTCTTATATCAGTATTTCGAAACATTTCTTGTAATTATTATAAATTATGGAATGATAAGGAAAGATAAGCAAAGTTTAAATTACATTTATATTCCCAACCAAAAAATAACTTTGATAGTATGAAATGGACAGCATTTCCTTATTATTCCATAATTTATAATAGAATACAGCAAATTTTTCGAAATACTGATATTAAGAGTAGGGTACCAGTTAAAAAATAAATTAACCTACCTCATACACCAGTGTTTCCCAACTTTTTGGGCTATGCCCCACCTTAAGTATCTAAAGTATGCTATGCCCCACCAAATAGATATAACTTTTACAATAAAAAAAAAAAAAAAAATTCCATTTTCCAATTGCCCCCCACTTTGGGAAACAGGGCCATACACAGTAATAATGATAAAGCATTAGACATGAACAAAAAAGGTTGTATATATTTTAATTCCTTGCATGAAAAATGATTGTCCAGTCCAGTACTTCCCACATAGAAACAAAGTATAAAAAAAACCCAGATGGCTGGACACAGAAGTTGTATAAAAACTAGATAACATTAATGGTTCCGGGATTGCATATCATACATACGATACAGACCATGTTAGTGAATTTGATAAGTTTTTAATATTGGGCAGTAATAATAATAAAGACGCTTAAGAGAAATGTTAATGTCTTATTTTATCACTTTATTAGGGTCCTATAATATAACATTTATAAATACATTGACAATTTCATCTAGACAGAGGAGACAAATTCAAGAGCATATCAATAAACGAGCTGAAACATGATGGACGATGTCATGATGACCGAACTCCAATTCTTCCGACAGATGATTGGCAACTGATTATTTAATTATTAATTTTTTTTGGTTGTTTTGAGAGGTTCTAAATATATACATGATTTCATATGCAAGAGTCAATTGTGTTGAAGAGGAGCTCCTCAAAAGGCTCATAAATCTCTTGATTTTTTTTTAAATTTTTTTTATTTACTAAAAGAATTGTTTATATTCACTGCACATTTTTTAATCACTTTTATTTAGTTTAAACATATAATTTTAATTGCAAATAGTAAATAATTTACCTGCTATCTTTTGATTTACATCTCTGCTTTTTCCTATTTTGCTCTGATGCAGTATTTTCAAGATTGTAGTTTGAAAGTGAAGCAGAAAACAGCTTTATCCCTTTAAAAAAAAATAAAGTTTTAGATGCGACTATAATATCTAATATCCAACTTTAACTCAATAACTTAACTCAAAATATATTATTTTCCTAGAGGTAAAGGCTCAGCAATTATTCATCATCACTTGTAAATGAAATGAGATCAAAGCAGTCCATTTTTTTTTTTTAGATGGGTTTGCCAATCTCATTTTTTTGTGAGCTTGCATTTGCTTTACAGCTCAGATCACATGTAAAAGCTTGGAATCAAGGATAGAATAACTCTTAGCTTTATTTAAAAGTCTTGGATTTAAAAAAATAATATATTTATTACCACTCTTCTGTAACGATTCTATAATGCTGACTCTCATCCCAAAAGATGGGAGTAAAAAGAAAGCTTGGAATAAATAAATGTAACAGGTTCAACATAAAATTTGTTTTACCACAATTAGGATATATAAATCTAAGAATGATCTCTTTATAACAAATAATGTCATATAAAGAGTATTTGCCTTTTAATTGTTGTAGGGATAGACTTACAATGCCAGAAAGGCTACAACCGAGATTCTCAGCTCAGTCAGTTTCAGATGGATGTGATGACTTAGGATAGAGACATACATAAGAGCCTCAGATAAAGTGAATTTATCATTGACATCTGTTAATACTGTATTTCAGACCTGATCAAACCTACCAGACGATGTACATAAAAAGGAAGTGCCAAGTTACTTAACAGCTTTTTTATAAGTATCTAGGCAATACGGACTGGTCTCTATTAAGAATTCTGAGTAGAGGATCTTAATCCAATAGTAATAACTGATGATATACAGCCAAATACTTTGCAACAAGAAAGTTATCTGCCAATATTTGCAAATGGTGATGAATGTGCCTGTAAACAGGGATTTGTTATTGATAATGTGGTTGCCTTTACATAACCCATCATTATAGCTTGAAATTCATTGCTTGGGAAAAATGAATAAATAAACAATTCTTCTACACCTATTCTACACTTCTATTAAAAAATATATTTAAATCTATAATGAATTTTAGGAAAAATTTTACTTTCTTCAAGTTTGTTTAACAAAACAATACATTTCCAGGTGATATCTTTTCACTTCTCATACATAGTTATCAACAACCCTAGATTACAATAAACGTTATTTCATAATTGTTGAAATTCTTCAATTGTTATAATTTTTTTGTTATTTTTCATGCATTTTGTCACCATTTCTTTCGCCAATTTTACCAAAACGTTCTCAATCTCCCAACCACTACTTCTATTGAAATTTACATTCTTAGTGTTTTTTATTATTAAACTAATAATTTTCTACTTTAGCAATCTTTTTCCAACATTAAAATTTTAACTTCATCTTTCATACAGTGACCCATTTGATTACAATGTTCTGCTACATCCGATTTATCTCCTAATTTATTTTTAATACAGTATACGTGTTCATGGATTTTTAATTTTTATAAAGCATTCTCCAACTTAGCAAACTTTTTATGATCGGAAAATTCTTTTCAAAATAATTCAATTTATAAAAAGCAGCGCAGAAAGCAATTGTAAATTTAGGGTTATAAAGACAATTTGGTAATTACTTAAAAGAAAAAAAAAATGGACTCAAACTAGCAACCAATACTTTTCTATTTAAATTTTTTTATTGGTTGAAGTAAAAGATTTATACACTATTAAGTAAGCGAAAACTTTTATATTGGTCTGTACTTATTTGAAATGACAAACAAATTGAGAACAAGGAGAAATGAATCCAAGAGGAAAGCTTCAATTAGCAATAGACTCTTATAAGGACAAAATATGCAAACAAATAGTTACCATCGTCTCCATCTTCATTGATAGCTGGGCCTTTTATCTTACAGTTAACTTCTTCAATCTCACTATCAAAGAAATTACATTGTTAAAAAAAAATGAAATACAGTTATCAAACATTTTTCTAAATTTAAGTCTTAGACGACTGCAAATGTAAGAGTTCAATATGTAAGTGGTCAGCAATCAAACTGTGCATGAAACTTTGGCTAAATTTTAAAGAAATCTTCAATGCTGTTAAAGAAAAATGTTCCAATAATGCAGTGATACAATTCATGTTTGAAGATGACAGTGTTGCTGGGAAAAAGCTACGGACAAATTTTTTCAAATTTCCGTAGATTTAAATTAAAACTACATAATTCTCTATGGTTCAGGACATTAAGTTGCCAGTTATATATTTGGAGATGATACAATATCTTCACTGCCATTTGTTAGAAACTGTACTTTGGGCAGAATGGAGGCAGGTGTTGTACTGCAATTGATCAAAAGGCCAGGCCATTTAAAGCTTCCTGCACTTGCCCTCTGTTGAGTACTGATTTATATCTCCATATTCCAGAATTAAAAAAAAAAGAAAAAAAATGCTCTCCTGGTGAAACTGCTTTGCCTGCACTTAGTTTATCTTAATTAAAGACATCATTGTCGGTGGAAAGAAAGGATGTTTCCATGCCATGAGTATGTTTTTGTCTTTTGTAGAGTGCACTGATGAAATTACTTAATACTACTTGAGAAAACCTTATACCTTTTCATGGTATTGGAGAAATGTGTAAGCTGAGGGTCATTAATAATGCTCTTCAATTAATTACTCACTGATCATAGAATTTTAATTTGATTTTACTTTACAAAATTGTAAGAATGAGCCAACTGTAAATTCACAGGAGATAATAAAAGTCTCATTTCATCGTTTTTTACATCAATTGCAGCAGAAGTCAAATCATAAATGGTCTTCCACAGACTGTCAACTTATTCGGAGATTATTTTAGTTAATTTCTATCCATATGAAATGTGCAACATCAACTAGCTGCTCTTAGGTAATTTTACAATAGATCTGTTTCATCCAGCAGAAAATATCAGCAGTTTTGATTTTTCTCAATCATTAAAAAAAAATGCATAACTCTACACTTCTAGATCTCCACATTTCTGTGCTGGTGGGTATAAGTTAGCTGAATGTCCGACTGGCCTAAGTAGATACCATTGGAAAGCATTTTTTGATCTGTCTTAACAACAATAGGAGGGTTACTTGATGGTGCAGTGATCCTAGGAAATTAGCAGACTATTTATTTATTTGTTAAATGCTTTAGTATGTGGCCCAATTAATTGCTGCCGTACTATCAAAATGCAAGTTTCTGAAAATGACATTCCTTTGATCCTCCATCATTTACTGCATATTACATCCTAAGAAAAATAAGGATAAAAATGCACACATTTAACGGATTCACTGAGCTATTTTTGGAAATTTTGTACCGGGAACTCAAGTTCCTACCTCTCATCAGTTGGATTCGCCCAGTACTCATAACTCAGTGGCATCCAAAGAAACAAAAAACAAAATTAAACAAAACAATAGCCCTTGAATTAAAAAAAAACAAATCAAGAATAAAATGGACAATAAATTAATCCCCGCTAACTGAACACTTAGCTTATGAAAGATTAATTTATAAAGCAGACATATATCATGATAGCAAAATTTTACATGAGTAATACATATATAACAAGAAAAATGATTATCAATGTGAACTGAAAAGCTTTGTGGTGGTGACAATTTCAGATGAATTTTTAAACTGCCTTTTCCAAATGCTTGTGTGATAGTCATAAATGCAGCATTAGAGAAGGAGCAGAGGAATAAGAAACTCAAAGAAAGGAACCTTATACTCAAAATGTAAACAGTGATGGCGATATGAATTGTGTTGATCAGAAACTGGTCACACCATTTTCATTTGTGTTATTCATTTTTTAAATAGTGTGTTTTTCTTTGAAATTTTTACATAGCAGTATTGATCAGCTTCTAATGCTACAGAGTGCATGGAATAAAATCTACAGGGAAGAAAATATTTGCACTATAACTGTTCCTACAAACCACAGGTACTACAGGAATAATTGCATGAATGGCAATGAAAGTTTAGATGGCATTTGCCTCCCTCCTCAGGGAAAGTGGATAAGAAATACTGTATATCCTGAAAATCAGGGTTGAAATTTAAAGTAATAGATTTTCTGAAAGTTGGCCACTATATATACATATATATATATATATATATAAATGAAGCGTTACTGTTAGAATCCTGCACATTTTATTTCTCATTGTATAAAAATCGAAGATTTTAATTAAACAGTAAGACAATGAATGGGATTAGCCAAAAAGATGTTCACATATCATATTGCCTACTTTTCTTTGAAAATTTTATTTAAAATAAAATTTTATTTCAAATTTTTACTTTGAAGATTTCATAAAAGAAACAATACAACAACAAAAAACAGTAGTGAATGGCACTAACAAGTTTTTTGCAAATACTATAAATATTAGGAAAATACTTAGGTGGTGTGTGAAGTTTGGACTGAGAATTTTGACATTAATAATACTCTAAGAATAAACAGTCTTAAGAACAATCTTTAAGATATTGTGGTGAAATTAAAGAGTCACTTTAGGTTTTAATCAACAACTAAATTGACTGAATTTAGGGAGAATATTTAGCATTATTAAAAGGAAATGACATCTTTCTGCAAGACAAAAATGCAGAAATGAATTCTGTAAAACCAGGGAAAATTGAGAGACTGGACAAGAAGAAGTATCACTGTATTCACTATACTCGCCTGATACTGTTCATCTGATTTTTCATTTGTTCTGTTCAATCAAACATAATCTTGCATGAAAAAAAATATCGAAATTTTGATAGTTGAATATTTTTTTTCTTTACATTTTAATCATGCAGCTTTTCAAAGGCATACAAAAAAAAAATCAATGGGAAAAATGGGTAAAAGTTACTGAAATTAGGAAGAATATTTGTAAAATTCGACTAAAAAATATTTCTGCATAAAAAAAAAGTACTAAACATTGTAATTAGGAAAATGGCAAACATTCCTGATAATCCTTTAATAAAAGCCCCCAAAATAAAATGGAATAGAATATAAAGTCTGTTGATAAGGCAATAATGTACAAAAATGTGCAGAATAAAAATTACCACCATAGCAAAGTAAGTTTGCACAAATGAGAATATTTATATCATCTATACAAGATACCTTCAAATAAGACCCACCAAGGTGACTATATATGTTCTAGCCTGTAATGGGATTCCACATAGGAATGCCAGAAATGAAATTTGGAATTAGTATAGTCAATCCCTGCTGCAAAATCTCCTGTTATTCTAGATGGATATTTATGTTAAAAAAAATAACTACAATAGACATCATTGAAGAAAATCAGACAAATGAGATAGGAAACATTTTATATTGAAACTACTACTCTACATGTTTCAGATCTGTAGTGATCCATTATCAAAGAGCATAACATTTTTCTTAGTATATCAAATAGAAATAAAATCAAGCATTTGAAAACAATTAACAATGAGATTGCAATATCACATGACTTAACTTCTTGACATAACATAGATCAACCTTGCAATAATCGATAATTAACATGTAATAAATCTGTTATATTATATAGTATTTCAAGACATAGCATAGATTAATTCTTGCAATTATAGACAATGAATTTCTAAAAAAAAAAAAAATCTGTTACTTGTGGTATTTCATGCTTTCTGTTAAGGAGAACATCACTATGTTTCTTGATTAAAGCTTCTTTAGCCTATAAATGGTAATTGTTAATAACTGTACTTAAAATTACCATCTTGTCAATTACACACACAAAAGCAGAATTTTCTAATAAATGAGTTTTTATTATTCTGTGATTTGTGCTATTTTATTCTTATAAATAATATTTGCTGAGACATGCCGATATATATTCTTTGACAATTCAAACATTTTAACTGATATGCTACACCAATTTTATGTAAATGAGGTTTTCATCTTTGCTTTGAGACAATCAGTAAAATAATTTAATAGCAGCTTTAAAAACTGTATAAAAAACAAATTTTTTAACAGAAACACTTAGATGATCAGAAACTGACCCATAATAAGGAAATACAATATTTTTTTATTCTTTTTTTTTTTTCTTGTTGAAATTGACTTAGCTTAAAATTAAAACTCAGATCTTTGAATTTTTTGAAAGGATTTCAAAATCAAGTTCAACAAAGAAAATAAAGCACAAAAAATTAACTTATAATGGGTCAGTTTCTGATCATCTAAGAGTTTCTTTTAAAAAATTTGTTTTTTATATACAGTGGAACCCCGCCATTCGTCCGCCTCGCTATTCGTACAACTCGTTATTCGTCCAACTTTTTCAAGTAAAATTCAACTCGCCATTCGTACGCTTGCTTGCGATTCGGACAGCGCGATTCGGCCGCCCCACGCGGTCGTTTCAGTTCAGTCTTCTGCTAGCTTCCGTACGCTACGCATCATCCACGCAAGCTTCATGAAACTTTGTGATATTTTATTGTTATTTTTTGTTATTTTTATTGAAAATAGTGCAGCCATGGGTCCAAAAACGATTACTGATTCAACTAAGCCTAAAAGGAAAGCAGTGAGAACGACAATTGAATTGAAAAAAGAACTCGTTGCGAAGTTTGAAAGTGGAACTCGTGTCTCTGACCTGGCAACTCAGTATGGCATGGCAAAATCAACCATATCGTCTATACTGAAAAAGAAAGACATAATAAGAGAGGCCTATATATTTATTGTTTTCATAGTTTTTATGTATTTTACGCTTAAAGTATTATTACAAAGGTTTAAATAAGCAATCATCTCTGGGTTCTGGAACGGATTAATCCAATTTACATTATATCTTATGTGAAAAAATGATTCGCCATTCGTACAAATCGCCATTCGAACTGCCTCCTGGATCGGATTGTGTACGAATAGCGGGGTTCCACTGTAGTTTTTAAATATTAATAAATTATTAATAAATTATTTTACTTATTGTCTCAAAGCAAAGATGAAAATACCTCATTTACATAAAATTGGTGTAGTATATCAGTTAAAATGTTTGAATTGTCAAAAGAATATACAGGGTGATTCTAAATTCATAGCACAGACTTTAAGGGGTGGTAGTTCACACTAAAACAAACATTTTTATCAAACACTATGTCCGTAACTGTCGCATTTACACGGTAAAGGGTGCTGTTTGTTGACGATACCCGCCAAAAGATTGAGAGAGAATTGTTGCTGGTAAGTATATGGCTGTGTAGCATGTGGATTTGCATTTGCCCACACGACCATTGTGCATATTAAACACTCCCTCACATGTAAACAATGCTTCATCTGTAAAGAGCACATGCTGGAAAATCCGACTTCACTACACTCTGCTGCATAAACCAGTGGTAGAATTCTACATGCTGAGGATAATCCTCAGCTTTCAATGCATAAATTCTTTATAAATGGAAAGGGTGTAATTGCTTCTGGTGCAAAATTCTCCATACAGGTTTGTTTGGCTCACATCTATGATGCATACAACAGCTCTGGTGCTTGTGTCAGGATGTTCCTCAACCTGTCGTAAAATGTAAACATGACAGTTGCAAACATACATTGTTTGACAAAAATATTTGTTTTAGTGTGCTCTACCATCCCTTAAAGTTTGTCCTATGAATTTAGATTCATCCTGTATATCGGCATGTTTCAGCAAGTATTATTTATAGAATAAAACTACACAAAAATCACAAAATTCTGACATAAAAACTCATTTATTAGGAAATTCTACTTGTGTGTGTAATTGGCAAGATGTTAAAATTTTAAGTATAAATACTAACAATTACTGTTTATGGGTTAAAGAAGCTTTGTTAATCAAGAAACATAATATGTTCTCCTTAACAGAAAGAATGAAATACCACAAGTAATAATTTTTTACAAATTCATTGTTTATAATTGCAAGGGTAGATCTTTTTTATACCTTTAAATACTATAATGTAACAGGTTTATTACACATTGATTGTCTATTATTGCAAGGTTGATCTACGTTATGTCATGAAGTTAAATCAAGCGATATTGTAATCTCATTGTTAATTGTTTTCAAATATTTGATTTTATTTCTATTTAATATACTAAGGAAAATGTTTTGCTATTTTATCATGGATCACTACAGATCTGAAAAGTATTTTATTAAGTATTTGTTATAAAATTTTCCTATCCCATTTGTCTGATTTTCTTCATTGATAATATAAGATAGTTTGCTTTTTTTTTTCCAGTATTTGAAGTAAAAATCATTGATTTGAAAACTCAATTTGGTTTAATATGAAAAACACATAAGAGCACTAACTTTTCAAGCAAATTAAAGAGGTATTTAGAAACAAAATCTTGAAATCCTGGTGTAACGTCCAAATTCATGTGATTATCAGCTTGCGATACGCATCTAGAAAATCAGAAAATTTATTAAAATTCAAAAGTATAGGCAATAAAAGTTACCTGATGATACTTTATAATTTCATAATTACTTACACTAAACCATTAAAGTTATTTAATTTAAAATGGATCAAAGTAATAGTACATAATAATAGAAAAAAGTAGTAGCACAAAATATAACACTTTCACAATTACATTCTTAAGATTTTGCAATGACGAAACCATACACCTTCAAAAAACTACAGCAGCCTCTTAAGACACTATCTAAATTAACTTCAAATACTTTATGGAATATTATAGTTAACAGTTTTACAAATACAGTTCCATTAAAATTCAGGTTTTAGACATTTGATCTATATAAAAAAAAAAAAATACTATCGATCGATTACATAATCTTCATATATGGAAGATATATGTAAAAGACATTATTGCAATAATCAAAGAACCCCAAATAAAATACACCAATATCTAAACTAAAGATCCCCATCTACAGACTCAACTTAATACACCTATCAATAGCAACTTATCATGACATCTCCATCACATACTATAAACCTTACCATTAAATATCATTCAATTCAGAGAAAACTGACATGTTTAACAGATGTATCTATTACAATTCCAATATATCTCAATCCAACAAAATAAATACCCTAAACTTCAGAATATATCTGCTCCACTTACAGATCATTCCAAACTGAGCAAAACACTAGCAAAGATATCCTCCTCCTACACAACTATTCCACCAGTCTCTCTGCCCCCCCCCC
>JAFIDM010009631.1:45799715-45810316 GCA_023159025.1 Thereuonema tuberculata | reverse complement strand
GACTGCAGTTTGGACGGAGCTAAAATTAGTGGGGGGGGGGGGGGGGTTGCTGCTCCAGAAAAATTTAAGCCTTTGTTTTAAAATTGTGTGAAAGGAAACAAACATGTATAAAAAGAAATTTATCAAGATTCTGAATAAATTTTCTTTTTATACATATTCCCTTTCACACAATTTTAAAACAAAGGCTAAAATTTTTCTGGAGCAGCACCCCCCACTAATTTTAGCTACGTCCACAATGCAGCCGTTAAAGTTAATTGAAGTTTGGTGCACTCGGGCATGAATCTGTTATTATCATTGCCCATCTGGAGGTTATAAACAAACTGGCTGGAAATACTCAAAATACATGAAAATATGACAGGAACACGTCAGAAAGCTAGTCATATGCTGATACATTGTTACACACTGCCACAATATAGGCCACATCCTCAATTCCAGTGCTAAAAACTCCCTATCCAATTACAGCAGATTCAGCCAAGTTTCTAGTGAAGCTCTCCAGTCTGACTTAATGCTTATGATTCTGTTATCACTGATCCATCTATGCCTTCCCCATGTGTTTGTATGGTCTTACTTATTTGTGACTTTCTTTCCCCAAGATGAAGATGCCAAGTACTCCAAAAAACTGTCAAAGATTTTTATCATTAAATAAATATGTCATTAAGTGTATTTTTGTATATTAATTTCTTTATTGCAAATATAATAAAGAGTTTTCATAATTTAAATATTACTTACCTTCGAAATTCTCGAAATGATGTTTGTTTGGTTTTCTTACTGCCAATTTTGTGAAGTTTGGACTTCTGTTTAAAATCTAAGAGAATATATTAAGTCTTTTTAATCTAATTAAGGGTTTAACTTATTTATAATTAAATATCTTATTTTACACACACACACACACACATTGTTTCTGAACTTATGTTACAGAAGAATATGGTACACACAGGGTACAAAAACAAACAGTTTTCAATATGTGTGTCCAGTCTTGCACTGTTATGGCACTGCAGTCATTTTAGTGTTGTGGCTGGTAGACAATCATTCATGGAAGGGCCATTGCCATCTGCCTATTTGGAGTGCTGTGCATTAGAGAAGATGTTCAAAGTGATGCCCCTCTTGTTCTACACAATAATGGCATCGCCAGAGCAGTGACTGCTGCACTCGTTCAACAATGTCAGATGTAGTACGGATGGTATTGCAGGCTTCGACAATTCATTGATGCAGTTCATTGACTGTATTGATAGGTGTGATGTACACGAAGCTCTTTACATGGCCCAACAGAAGAAGTCAATCAGATTAAGATCCGACGATCGTGGGGCCATGGGATTCCTGCACATGACCAACAGCCACAATACTAAAACAATTGTAGCGCAATATAGGTGTAAGGCTGGACACACATTACTTAAATGAAAACTGTTTTTTTTTTATACCCTCTATCTATCATATTCTTCTGTAACCTAAGTTTGGAAACATCCCACATAAATATATAGATATACTGTATAATCCCGAATACCCACCCGCCACCAAATAAGACCTGCACACCTGAATTTCTAACGACAAAATCTGGAAAAAAACAAATCTGGAATAAAATAAATTTTTTGGGGTTGACGCGTCTTCGGAATTAATGTATTACGAGACCACGATACGAAAGGCTTAAATATGATCCGCACCTGAATTTAAGCAGCAATATTTCTGTAAAAAAAGTGCGGGTGGTATTCAGGATTATACGGTATATATATATTCATTCATACGGTATATTTCATTTTTTGAGTATCATGTGTCTAATTGAGTATCATGATGGGAATTTACTGAAGGGGTTCATTCTTTCTGTCAGAGAGCCTAACCAAATTCACATATCTTTGGATGTATGTTATAGAATCAGATTTCAGAAATATTTATGATAATAATAAATGATAACAGGGCATAACAAAAGTGGTATTTTCAGCAAGTTGGCATCTCCAATGCAAGAATTTTCATGCCTGTGCTACGTAGATTGATTGTGCAAAATGCAGTTTCTCATTGTTGTGATGTTCCCAGGCAGGTTCCTTAAAATATAACAAATAGGTGATATAATATGATTGCATTCACTCGACATGGCTTTTCATGGAGAATTAAATAGACTTCTGGGATGAATATCACTTCCTTGCTTCTTTCCAGACCATGTTTTATCAAGAGGCCATAATTTGTCTTTTGAACAATGTGAAGGTAATTGAATATCTGAATCCTAAACAGCTGACAGTTACTGAACTGTCATGCTGCCAAAGCAAATCTAATGGAACTATCCACCAACTCATATACAGCAATAATCTCAAACTCATTTTACTGTAAGGGCCAAAGTGACATATCGCAGACTTTTCATGGGCTGCAACTTGATGCTCAGCTTTCACCTTTACTGGTGCACAACAGATAGACAAAGCAAAATTAACGAATTTTAACCTCTTATTCTAAAAATTAGTAGAAATCTTCTTTTTCTCCTTTGCATGTTTCCAATTTATGATCAAATTCAGGCCTGTTCTGAACTATACTATAAAACAGAACATGAATTTTTGAACTAAAGCAAGGACCACTGCAACATATGTAAGCTACAAAATGTATGACAGGCAACAAGTTTGAAACAATCGATGTAGAGGATCTGTTTATTGTGATGGTTAGTGGGCTTTACATTGAAATGCAAGTTCTTAAGGCACTTAAGGATCTTCTGAATGAAAGCAGCCAAACTGGAAAATTCGTTATGTAGATTTTACTACATTTGGTAAAGCTGATTCATATGTTTGAAACTGTCATAAGGGATGTGAAACCAAAGAGTTAATCAAGTTACAGACAATATTACTATGTATTTGGGAGCCAGTCTACAGTAAATACACCAATAATCGATGGCAATCAAGTGATGACAATGATGACAAACTGGTGTAAACTCAAAGGACAAACTTATGAAAATACTGATCATATTGTAATTTTCCTATATTGGAAACAGGAGAAACAAAGTATCAAATGATAATTTTCTTTTAATAATTATGTCATCACTTCTATATCTGAAAAGTCTAGGACTCAAATGCTTTAGTGTAAATAGCTTTCATATAAGGCTTTATATGAATTTCAGATTTTATTGTCTCCTATCAGTGATATTATGCCCTGAATTTTAAAAAAATTGAATATCTGTTTGGAATCTTATAGCATAATAAATGTTTGATTCTAAGTTACGAAATTTCACAGGGTCATTTTTTGTATATAGGGGAAAATAGTGTATAAAAAATTTAATTTTAGAATAATTCCTTCCCATAGTCTTAATGCCATAAAAATTGCATTTGTATAATAAAACTTCAAATTCAAGGCTTAAATTCCGCTACCAAGATATAAAATAGGTGAAAGTTTATAATGATTATTATAAAAGCAATTATTTAAAGAGCAATAAATGATTTTAGTCTCAAGTCTTTAGCTATGTTAACTTCAAAAGGTGTAAAAATTGATGAGAACCATTTTGATACATGACCAAAAAACAAAAATGAATGGGATTAAAAATTTGAAAAATTGTTTCAGTTTACAGATACATATAGGAACATTCATGCAAAAAAAGATTTTTTTTTTTTTATAAATGGAATTTTATTTATGGTATGATTAAGTCTTTGAGAAAATAAGATGAAATATCGCCAAGAAGTTAAGAGGTTACAGTAAATTTAATAAGAAGTTTTAATGATTTGTATTATGGTATTTTAAGTAAATACCTGAATTCAAAAGTTTGCTAATATTCTTACATAAAAACAATTATATTGTATTCCCAATTATAAGATCCTTAATCCATTCTCAGCAGAATTTATACTAAAGGAAGCCATGAAAAGAAAAGAAAAATTGAGATTTAGTTGCTAGGCTTTCCTGGATTTATTAGATAATTAACTGGATATTGTCTATTTTAGAACAATTTTTATTTGAATAACAAACTAGACTTTAATTTTCAAACAGGAATGCAAATTTGTCTAGAAGAGTGTAGCAACTCTGGGTTCGCTACATCCACCTTCCCCTTCTACCCCTATTTTTTTCATTTTTTGTAAGACATAATCTTCAGAATTATATATATTTTTTTTTTGATCTTCTTCATATTCCCAAACTTAAAGTTCAAGCATTCCTTAGCTTATTGCATCCCTCGTTTTGTCCTCTTCAACAGGCGCCTTCCAGATGTTTTGGAATCCTCTCTCGCCAAATCCTCTCAGATGGCATCTATTTTACTTCACGTTCTCTTTCCCATTCCGGCCTCTCGGCTGCTTTATTACTTTTCACCGTTCCTCTTAGCCTTTTTTTATAGCCATCTTCTTTTGTTTCCCTGTCTTTCTGCTGTGGACAAGTGTCAGGAAATGTAGATAGGTAGATACCATCTGCTCCCCGCCTGCTGCTCTCTGCTTGGTGACATCATTCAAGGGGGGCAGTGCAGACTTGTGGAAACAAATAAAAACAGAGTTTAGGGACGCCAAAGAAGGGCAGGTGGCCAGATACTTGCTGCCTTTCGAATGCTTGCTCCAATTGAAAGAAATGACAGCTTCTGTACCAACTGAAGCCTGATTGGCCTATCTTTGCGAAGAATTATCTGAGGCCTGCTCGGAGAGCAGGACTCAGTAATAATTACTTTCAAGGAGGATTTGTTGCATGAAAGTGCATTCTGCAAATCCTTTCCCCTGTGGAGTGAAAGATGTATGGATCACCTGAGCAACAGTTCTAATAGTGACGGCTCTGAGATCTCAGCACCTCAGGATCACACATTTCATCCTAATTGCGAGTGCTACTAATCATGCCAGCCAGCATGTGTAGACTAGACATTGGACTGACTATCTTCAACCAGTGTACTCCGCTCTATTTGGCAGACACTGCATAGTTCAGTTGCGTCCTGATGCCATCATCAGGATATTTATTTGTATTAGTGATTAGTTCATTTATCAGTTATCTTGTGTGTGTGTGGATCCAATTTTAATAAGAGCCCTGGGATGTACATCATTACCTTATTTATCTTGTTTTCTTTATCTTTAAATCTCTTTTGTATTTAAACTAGTCATTTAGTGTTTCTTTATTTAAAGTTATTTAACTATTCAGATTGCATATTTATATTTTGGCTGGGGCTAAAAGAAAGCAGCTCAATTGGGATGTAGATTTTGCCGCAGGCTATTCGGAATCTTCCTTTCCTTACCGCTTTTCCTATTCTCGTGATCTGCTTGGTCACACTACCCTCCTTGTACCGTCCCTCAGCTGATGCTAGACTGTGTGGCATCATCCTTCTCTCTCCTCCTTAATCTGTTTACTAACAGTCGGCTCGACACACCTATCTATTTTCTGGTTTCTTAATCTTTCCTTTTCTATTTATTAACCTCTTAAATGAAGTAAAAATTGGGCCCAGCGCTTCGTTAATCCTGTAAGCCTTCCACTGCCATAACATCCGTCCTCCCTCACTCTCCTCACCCCCACGCTTAAATGACTACAAAACCACGAAAAGGCATCACAAGAGCAAATGGACCTCTTGAATTATCCACAATCCTATTATTGTAAACTGCATCATTAAGATAGATTCTACAATTGTTGGATCACTAATTACTAGCAAGGGAATTTTCCCATAAATCTAATTAAGCCTGGCCTGGCCCACCTTGTTTGATGCCCTGATGTAACTTGTTGCAATTTTTTGAAAATTGTTAATTATTTTTAATTTTTTTAATATATTTTTTAAGTTTTGAGTCTGTCTACCTCTGCTTTTTTATGGTTTTGTCTGGTTTTACTACACTTGCGCTGATTGTTTAAGGAATTGTGGGTTTGGATTAGTTACGTTACTTTGTATCCAGGTCTGATGATAGGCAGTGGAAGTACTGCCTGAAACATGTAACCTTTTAGATTTTAACTTTTGTAATTTCAAAGAGTGTTGTCATCTATATTTTATGTTTAACATTTTCACACACATTAATGCAGAGCATTATGAATTCAAAAACTGTTTTTTGAGTGTCGGGTGTAATTTTTATTATTCAAAATAGGCTCCATCTGCATCTATACAATTTTGCCAATGCTATCGTAAGCTATATATCCTTTCTTGCCCATATCTGTGGTTTGGTGTTGCAGGAATCCTTCAATGTCCTTTTTGAGATCACAATCTTGGAAGTGTCTCCTACCACTTCAAAAAGTTGTTCATATGTCTGAATAGGTGAAAATCTGTTGGCGAAAGGTCCAGTGAATAAGGAGGATGAGGCAAAATCTCAAATCCAAGTTTGTGAAGTTTCCAGGGGGTGTGTTCTGCCGTATGCTATCTTGCATTATCGTGAAGCAAAATGGGACCTTTTCGATTGACTAGTGTAGGCTGTATCTTTCCTAGCTTCTGGTGTATTTCAATTCTGACACATACACCTCTGCTGTAATGGTTTGTCCCTAGGGAAGAAAGTACCAATGGATAGTTTCAGCCGAGGACCACAAAACAGTCAAAAGAATTTTTCGTGGGTGAAGAGGCTGTTTAGGAGTTGCTGCTTGTTCTTATCCAACCAAGATGATGAGAGCCTCCTATTGTCGAAATTATGCACTTTTCGTTGCAGGTTACAATTCTGTCCAAGAAAGGCTCTTTTTCTTTGCGAAGATAGAGTGAAGAACAATTTGTGTAATGCATATCCTTGCTTCCTTATGTGAGTTCTTTGGGTTCCCACTTGTCCATCTTCCACATTTTATCGAGTTATTCAAGACAGCATAATATAGTTGTGTGAGATACCCCTAGTTTTTCAGCCATCTCCTGTGAACTTTGATATGGGTCAGACTCGATCAGTTCTTTCACCTCCTTGGCTGAGACCACTTTTTTATGGTGTCTTCTAGGAGCATTCTTTACATTGTAATCTCCATCACGGAATTTTTGGAACCAATGCTGCACTGTCCTTTTGCTTACATGGTCTTCACCGAAAACACTACATATGTTCCCCTTTGCTTCAGCTGCTGATAAGCCTCGTAAGAACTCATAAAGAAATATCACTTGTTGAATATCCAACGTCTCCGTATTTTGATTCAATTCACAAAACAGGACACAGAATACAGAAAGAACCTCATGACCAATTGATATCAAATGCAGTAGGGGTGATCCTTCAACTGACATAACTACACACCTAAAGCATGCTTTAATTACTTCCATGAAAGTGGTGATATTTGCAGGTCAACCAAACCGACATTTTAGGGTTTCCAACCTAATAAAAATTGTAATAATGATTATTATTATTTTTTTTTTTTGGAAAGGACTGTAGTGTTTTAAATTATGTAACAGTTCTTTTGTTCACAGTATCTATTTTGGTGTACAGTAAATCCTTGTTATCCACTGATTAGGATCTCATGAATTCGCTTAAAGCTTCTATAAAAGTATAACGCATTTCATTACACATGCAGTCTCTTCACAACCATATGGAATAGCGAAAAATTCTGATATTGCACACCATCAACACAAGCTCCAAGGGAAGGTGAGGTCTTGTTGTGTTGAAAAGTATCCACGTTGTTCTGATAACATTCCATGCATTCTCAGTGCTTTACACTGTTTTTCTGATTAATTTATTAAATGTCAACAATGGCAGCAAAGTGTAGTGCTACCAAGAGCTAACCACAAACATATTATGATTAGTTTAATCTAAATCAACTATTAAAACATTTTTAATGCTGTTTTCTGCTAAAGGCTGTCTCATCAAATTAATTACTTTGACAAGTTTTGATTTCCTGGACTTTTATTGTAAGCTCCTTAAGAAAAATTAAAATGCACTTTTCATTTATGGGAATTTTATAATAATTTGTTTATTTTTTAAATAATCTATTTCTTAAAAATGCAATCATTTGTCTTGGCTAATACTCTCAACAACTGGTCTAATGACTGTCGAGATAATAATTCCAATCCCAAGTTAAGACAAAACCTTTATCTTCTGTATTCCATCTGCTTAAATTTGCCAGAGGAGTGAATACTCTTAAAGTTCTCTGTCCCACTTTTATCCTGAAATCAGTATGATTTCATATGATTTCAGTATCATTAAGACATTAGTACATCACAACAATATCCTCCTATTCAATATACATAATGACGTAAGATATCTTCCATGCATGAATGGATATATGGGTCATTCTGAAATTAAGTGGAATTTCCATACAAGAAAAAAAAAATTCAAATCTAGAGAAAAATTATTATTAATATTTTTTTTTAAATGACCAATAACAAACTAAATACATGTACATCCTTTGTAGAGGTCAAGAATAAATATTTTTACCAGAAAAAAATAGTTTACAAGTTTGCTTCCATGGAGGTTACAAATTGATTTACATTACATCATTAAAGTTAGGGTCATCCTCAAAAAAAAGTTACCATGTAAAGATGGTATGAACATGCAGTTCATAACAATAAATCCATAGATCCAGAGCTTATGTTTTCTGAAAGATAACAGGTATTTCCAAAATAAACAATTAAAGTTAAAGTTTTAACATGTGACATACAACATTTGTTGAACACATGGAGGTTACAAAGAGAAAAAGAACTCACCTGGCAATAAAGGCAATCCGGTCTCTTTAACAGCAAATAACACACATGAGATCCAAACAATCAACAGATTACTCAAGATCGCTGCCTTCTCCTTCACTACAGCTCTACCAATGAACAGTGTTGTTGCCCAGTGAGCATTTTCAGAACTTTTATCGATGTTCCATGGTGGTTACATCCAACCCCCATGAGTTAAAATTAGGCTATTTAAATCTTTTATGTTTAAAATGTTAGTTGGTGTAGAGTTTAATTTATATAATTTATTATTGTTAGTGAGGTTTTTTTTTGAAAAATTTAATAATATTTTTCGATAAAACACTTGTTAATGTTGAAAAAAACAGTAGTGGGGACATTCCATGGAGGTTACATTTTGTGCACTTCTCAGAGTTTTACTTTTAAATGTAAAATAATTTTCATAAAATAATATTGGGATCTTTTAAATACAATCTTGTTTCATTTATAAAAAATTATCAAGCTTATATAAATCAGTTTTTTAAGATAGAAACTTAGGGGGGACAAAAAATTCCACTTAATTTCAGAATGGCTCATATGCAGAAATCTGCCTATAAGTAGATGTACAAATATAACTGGATAGAACTATGTTCTGTTAGGCAAGAAGAAAATACAAAAATTAGCTTTTGTATTACTGATTAAAATGAGTTTAACTATCAATATAATAATTTAGCTGAAGTGCTACCACAAATGGAAAAGAAATATGTCTGCAACATTTTATTCTTTTTCTTATTAACAGTAGATGTGAAATTATATTGCTTCATTTTCATAAACAAGGAAAAAAAAAAAAAACATACTACAATAAAAAAAAAATCACCGAGTAGTTTTTGGAAATTCATACTAAAAGGTGTTTCAAGTTTACAAACCCTCATTAGTTGAATTTGTCCAATGTTCACAGATCAGTCAATTGAAGAATACATAAGCAAAAGACAAAGAAACAAAAGCTTTGTATAATAAAATATTAGGGGTGGGCGAGTACTCGAATTTTCGAGTATCTGTCGAGTATTTTTTAATACTCGGAGCTCGAGCGAGTAGTGTAAACTACTCGAAAACGCGAGTCGAGTAATTAAAAGTGTTGAAAATGCTGATCGCTATTATTTTACAAAAAATGTGTTTGACAAATTAAATACATACTTGAGTGTGTGTTGTTTTATTTAATCCCCATTCCTTTAAATGAATACTGATTTAATTCATATAATCACGCAATAAGTAGAATAATTAATTCAACAGTTATCTCTTTTGTTCCCGAACACCGTAGTCGGTGTAGACGGGACCGAGACAGCATCGCAGAAGCCGCGTAGTAATCTTTATCGTATCAGTATCGGTAAAAAAAGTTCCTCTTAACGGTGCCAAAAATAAATATGTCCCGATTCTTAACATTATAAAAATTCCAGCATATTGAACAACGAGTTTGATATCCTTCCGTATAGCTAAAAGATTATGATATTAGCGAAGTGGGTGTGAATCGATACTAAATAAGATACACTTTGTTTCGACCATGCATTCACATTGCCACAGCCAAAGTCCAAACTTTAATCCATTCCAGTTAGTTTTCCCAGAAATACGAAATCGATCAACACAACAGTGCTTCAAGTGGTCATACTATCAGCTGATTCCTTTTGAATACATCGCGCTATATTTGCCAGACTGAGTTAGTGTAACAGCCAGTCACCAGGATCGCTCGCGTCTCTCAGGAGACTTTTATTATTATTAACTTACATGTTTTCTTTTTCATTTATCACTTACTAGCTGTACCCGGCATGCGTTGCAATGCCACTCAAAGACAGAAAGGGCTCGTGAGAAGGGGCCGTAAATATAAGGTCCCAGTGTCGATCGGGGGTGGGACACTTAGGCCCTTGTGTCGCCATCCCCACCCAAGTGTGGTGGACCTGTCCCCCATAGGAGAGCGAATTTTTCTCTTTTTCCAATTGACTTAGGGGCCCCGAGAAGGGGCCCTAAATATAAGGTCCCGGTGTCGATCGGGGGTGGGACACTTAGGCCCTTGTGTCGCCATCCCCCCACCCAAGTGTGGTGTCCCTGCCCCCGTAGGAGAGTGAAGTTTTCCCTTTTTGCAATTGACTTGGGGGGGGGGGGGGGG
>JAFIDM010009631.1:45777053-45799615 GCA_023159025.1 Thereuonema tuberculata | reverse complement strand
CCCTAAATATAAGGTCCCGGTGTCGATCGGGGGTGGGACACTTAGGCCCTTGTGTCGCCATCCCCCCACCCAAGTATGGTGTCCCTGCCCCCGTAGGAAAGCGAATTTTTCCTTATTTGCAATTGACTTGGGGGGGCCCGAGAAGGGGCCCTAAATATAAGGTCCCGGTGTCGGTCGGGGGTGGGACACTTCAGCCTTTGTGTTGGCTTCTTCCCACCCAAGTGTGGTGTCCCTGCCCCAAATAGGAGAGCGAATTTTTCCTTATTTGCAATTGACTTGGGGGCCCGAGAAGGGGCCCTAAATATAAGGTCCCGGTGTCGGTCGGGGTGGGACACTTCAGCCTTTGTGTTGGCTTCCTCCCACCCAAGTGTGGTGTCCCTGCCCCCCATAGGAGAGCGAATTTTTCACTTTACACAATATATGTGTAGTTCTTATTTTAACCACCAGGTGGATATTGGATTTTTCAGGGCTTTTACCCCTTTTCAACCCCTTTTGGGGGGTGGGTCCGGATTCTAAGGTAGCCTATCTTTTGCGCAGGGTCCTAAAGAGTAATTCTGCAAAGTTTGGTCCAGATAGGTCAAAGGGCCTAAGAGTGTATAAAGGACAGACAAAGAAAGAAAGAAAGATACATTCATTTTTATATATATAGATGAAGGAAAACTTCAAAGTTCAATTCCATTTCTATTGAGTTATAATTTACTTGTTGCAATTGTAGTTTATTAGGGTACTTTACTTACTTGATTAATTCTAAATGTAATATTAGAATTATATTAGGCCTGCTTAATACTTACCTGACACTATTTTATTTACACTTGACCCTTTTTTTACTATATTTGTATCTTGAAGTATGGTCATTTCAGGTAAATTCATCAATTTACTTACACATTTTAACATTAAAAGTAAAGTAAAAGAAAAAGATTAAGTCAAAATTTTATAATTTTGAGTTTATACATTTGTAGGCCTATATAATTGTAAACCAATATCTTAGAGATAAGGAACATTGCTTGTTTTAAATTTTATAATAAAAACTATTGGAAACTAAGTCTTTTATTTATAACCCGTGCTACTCGACACTCGAGTAGTTGGCTCAACTACTCGACTCGAATCAAAAAACCGTTACTCGCCCACCCCTATAAAATATCCACTTTACATTTAATTTTGATTTGCTGTTTATTCATTTGCTCTTTGCTTTGCGGAATTCAACTGATGAGGGTTTACAAAAAAATAGGGAGATTCTCAGTATGAATTTTCAAAAAAACAGTTCAGCAGATCTTCTTTTTATGTGCATATCTTGTTTTCCTTCTTCATAACTGTTTTTTACATGCATTAAAGATTCACTTTCATTTAGATAACTTGAAAGTCTAACAATTACTAACTTACCATTAATTTTTTTGTTTGGTATAAACATTGGATCAATAGATTCTTGAAGCTTATCTTCATCAACACAATCTTCAGAACTGGAACTCATTATTAGGTAAAACTATATTCCTTTCAGCTTCTATAGTGCCCTTATTCATACTGTAGAAAGTAGAAATGATGATAAAAAAATATTAAGCAATTATTAATTCTCTTAAGTTTACTTGGGATATTTTTATAAATTAAAACAATAATTATTTTGATAAATTTCTTATCTTCAAATATTTTCCTTTTTATCTAAATTTTTACTAAAAACTTTTCTAGTATAAATCTTATTAAAAATATTTCTGTACTTTTGTTTCACAAGATCTCTGAAATAGTAACTAGAATGACAATTTTGAAAAACTTTAACTTCACATGAACAAAGAACATGGGAATTATTCTAGCATGTTTGCATTTAACCTAAGTTAGTTTTCTTAGAAAAATATGCTTTGTCCTGTGGGAAGATGTTCTTCACAAAAGAACAAATGCTGTAAGATGGAGCATCAATGAAATCAGTGTAAGTAAATAAGCGAAATTTAAAATTATAATTAAAGCCAAGCCATTTGGTTACTATTATTATTATTTTGTGAATTAAATGATGATCTAGCAGATGTCAAAGAATTAACTGAAGAGACAGAGTTAGAAATTCAAAAATTAATGGAAGGAAATTAAGGTGGCATAAAAGATGAAACTGAAGTTTTCCTAAAGAAATGAACTAAGGATGTGTTTAAATATATCCAGCATTTATGAAATGTGGAGGTTCATAAGTGAAAGAATGGTTAAGAGAGAACTTTCAAGAAGTCTACAAGGAAGAAGCAATACAAAAGCAATTGGAAGAAAATCTGATTACATCCAAATATAAAAAGGGAAAATCAACTGAATTAAATAACTAAAAATTTTAAGTTTAGTCAATCAAAAATGAAAATAGGGAATTGGCAACCAGTGTTTATTCACAATCTTGTATTTCCAAACGATGACCAGTGTACATAGCAACAATGACAAAATGATAAAATTGATTCTTAATAGATTAATTTGTCAAATAAAGCTTATTATCAGTTAAACAATCTGTTATTAAGACAAATGTTAAATAAAACTAAATTATAAATCAGTTAATAAGTCAATACTGGACTATGGAGCTGTAAGTTGGACAATGACAACTAAACATCATAATCAAATACAGGCAGCAGAAATAAAATATCTGAGAATGGGCACAGGAAAGAATAAGAGAGATAGAATAAGAAATACAAAGATCAGAGATCTAAATGAAAAACCTGTAATATATAAAAGAAACAATTAAGGTGGTAAGGACATTTTATATGGGAAATGACAGGATACTTAATAAGATTTTACAGGCAAGAATTGAAGGAAGAAAGAGTACGTGAGAAGTTAAGAGATCATGACAATTATAGAAGGGTCATTGTCATTCCATGTCAACTGATCAGATGCTTGGCAGGTGACTATTTCTGAGTTGGTTGATTTTTTTTTGCGAACACCTTGATACTTCAAAGAAACACACATGGAATTTTAAGACTTAGATGCTTATAGTTTACAAGTAAAAATTGTTGTTCAGCACTGGGTTGCAAGCTTTTGCGTTCACAAAAATGTATTGTGGAACAAAGTAGCCATTTTGAAATTCAATAAGTTTTCGTAGAAATGAGCTATAAGGTTGAAATTTGTTTGCACATGCTCTTTCCAAAAATTCCAACAAAAATGGAATAGGTATCTTAGTTTGGGAGATAAAAATTATTAAAAAGTCAGTTTTAAAACGCACAGTGTTTCGTGGTGCATATTTATCAGGTTTGGTAAGTTATTATTAATTCACTTAGAAGAATGATTTTTTTTATTTAAATAGTATGGATATAGGTTCCCAGGCTGCTGCAAGAAGGTGTAAGGAAGCCTCCAACTGGCCACGGAACAGAATTCGGCCTCTACAAGAATGGCCAAAAGGCTAAGTCGGCATTTGCCTAGGAGATTCTTATTTTTTTAGTGGGATCATAAAGGTATGAAGCTTATTTGATTAATTCAAGTTTGGCCCACAACTTTTATCTATTTTTAATAATCGACTGAAAATGTGCTTCCAATCGTTATAAATCGTATTCTACCCTGCCTTTAAGTGCATTGTAATGTTAACCTGTAATATGCATATTGTTTTATAATCACATATACTAAAATATCTAATCTGAGAAAGCAATTAAACATCCACACATTACACAACATATGAGGGTCATTTGGAAAGTAAAGAACGTTTTTTTTTATTTTGAATTTTTTTTATTATAGCCAAACAAAACTTTTTTTTACAACATACCTGATTACTTAAACTACTTTTCTATATAATCACCGTACAAATTTAAACACTTGTCGTACCGTTTCACCAATTTTTCTATGCCCTCTGCATACTCAGTTGCCGCCAAATTGTTTAACCACTCACTAACATCCTCTTTCAGTTCATTTTCACTTCCATACCGGTTCCCGCCCAAAAAGTCCTTCAGTTTGGGAAACAGATGGAAATCACTTGGGACAAGTCCGGGCTATAGGGTGGATGTTCAAAAAGCTCCCATTGAAACTGTTGCAGTAAGTCCATCGTCAATGCAGCAGAATGCAGTCGTGCATTATCGTGCAGGTCTGCCCGAGCGTTCTTCATCGTGAACATTCGTCCTTCCGCCATTAAACATAATGCACCATTTTCGAATTGAAGCTTCGTTCATCACATTACCGCAAACCTCCATTATTTGTCTGTAAATTTCGATAGGTCGCAAGCATTCAAAAAGCATATTACATTACGAACCTCACACTTGGCGGGATCGTTAATTTTGTCACACGTTTTAAAGTTATAGAAATAAACAATACATGACTGTATTGGCTCGCTGTTAGCGCCAGACTGGCCCAAGGGGTGTGAAAGGTCAATGATTGGCAGCGGAGGTAGTGGGAAACTGCAGGGCTCGTCCAATCAAAACATTCTTTACTTTCCAAATGACCCTCGTATTTAATCCTACTAGCTTGGTAAAAGAAAAAAACAGAAAAAAATACTATAGAAGTAGCAAACAATTCAGTACTGATTTGTCAGTTAATAAATACTATCTTATAAACTGGCTACTTTATGGAAAACTGTGGACATTTTAAAGCATAACTAACTGTAATACATATGTAACATATTTAGATTCCCTTCGTATCAATTACACTGGGATACTTTTGACACCGACGCTAGAATATTGTTGTATTCAACTTGATGTGTTTTATACTGCTGGCCACTTCGCCCTTGCATCTCAGGCACTTCAAGTTACACATAACATATCCTGCAAAGGTATCCAGAAGCTGTGATTGACTCCCCACCAAACAACGTCACCATTTCTTCGCACGAATTTGACGAGAACATCAGCATTGTCATCGGAACGTTCCATTATGCAACCAAAGTACCATTCAGAATCGTATAAACATGCAACATATTTTCCAGCTTGTAAAGTAGCCACCAAATGTACATCCTCAGGATCATTCTCTGCAGTTAGGATAATCTTTAAGCTGTGTTGGTCCCCTGACACCCTTCTCATTTCTAATGCTCTTTTGGAAACTGGAATGTAACTGTGATGCGACCTGGTCCCTGGAATTTTTTTTCACAGCTAAGTATCGTGCTTCCAGGTTGAATCTCTCTTAATTTTCCTGTACCTCCTTTTCTATAACGAACATGAAGTGAATACCTTTGTTATTTTTTTGTGACCATTTAAACATCTCTTAAAGGTGTGGTGATCTTGTCAGAAGTTGTGGCTTCGAAGCTGGCTCTAGCAACAAGTCTTTTAATCGTTCCGCTCATGCCATCACAAGGGCTCTTTCCATGGCTTGTGGCAAAGAAATGCCTTTCAGCTTTCATACCAAAATCTTGTTCATGATTACATAGATTGGATAGATTTGGACAGCCTTGGGGATTTCCCAACCATTGGCTAGAAGAAGGGACTTCCCCTCAAGTGGCTGAAGATTAAGGGGATTCCCCGGCCTTGGGATTTCCCAAGCATTGGCTAGGAAGAACTAACTTTAACTTCGCAACAATTAAATTATGCTCCCCATCCCTGTAAAGAGGTGCGTTTTCCAGGGAGGCTCCTTGAGACCACTTTGATTTAAGCCTTGAATCCTTTGAGCAACATGCTAGACAACACAAAACATGATTATAGGCTTACCTCAGGCACTCTGACACCATACAAAATCATACACTTACTCTATGTGGATGAGATTAAACTCTATGCCACACACAACACAACTTACTAATCTACGAGTCACCACATAGTTCGCCATAGACACTGGAATGGAATTTGGAATTGATAAATGCCGCAAGCTTCATATAACATGAGTGAAGACCTCCAATTTGGAGGGTTTTGAACTGGACTGTGGGTTGGCCATTTAATTCATGGAAGAGGAAGACGCCTACAAGTACCTTGGCTTCCAGCAAGCGTGCTTCTTAGACAACGCAAACATCAAAACTGCACTCAAGAACTTATACTGTGCTCACATTCACAACATCCTCAAAACACAACTCAACGCCAAAAATAAAATTAAAGCCAACAACACTTTTCCCACCCTTACATACTCCTTCGGCATAATCTCATGGACAAAAACCGAAAATTGAAGCACTACAACACACAAAACGCACCACCCAAGTCTGTGACAGAAGGGATGATCTTCCCCTCCCAAGGAGGGAGGCCAAGAACTCATTACTCTATACAAAAAACAAGTACACACACTCAGGAAAACTTTCACTAGAGAGCATAACACTTCTCACACGACTTAGCCATTGTCAAGGCTGACACACACCTCATCCCCCTGGACCTCGAAAACCCTTGTGTAACACTCACCACCCCTTCACCTATACTCAGCAGCTGCACGAATCATGGGCTCCTAAGGAACTCCATTGCAGACACTGCCACAAACTCACCTAGCCTCATGTTGATATGGAAGCATCGAACAGATGGCTGATGAGTGATAAGCTGTTCGGGAAGACCTTGGAGACGTCGCCTTGAGGGCCGCATCAGCGACCTTAGAGGAGACATAGTCAGGCTCACACAATACTGTGCAGGAAACAAAACAAAGAAACTTATGTCCCAGGTTAGGAAGATTTTCAAGCACATAAACACTCGCCCTTCACACTCAAACCATCATAACCAGGTTCAGGAACATCTCGACACACTAAAACAAAAACTGAGTGCACTTTACAAAAAGATTACAAAGATACACTCTGTGCAAACAACAGAACAACACTTCCAAAAACAATGAGAAAAAATTCTACAGATCCCTTATATCTCCCTCCACTACACCCAACACAAACACTCCCACCAGTGAGGCATTACATGAATATTGGTCGTCTCTGTGGTCAAACCCCATCCCCCACAACGACAAAGCACTATGGATCACAGAGGAACAACAACTTGCTGAACACTTAACCTTCATGCTCTTCTATGATATTACCCCTCGCAGACATACAGACAGCACTGAAACATGCACACAACTGGAAGGCTCCTGGTGCAGACGGCGTTCAGGACTTCTGGATCAAGAGGTTCAGGTCCCTGCATGGGAAGCTAGCTCTTGCACTCACTGACATAATCCAATACCCAACGAAACACAACATGCACTACCCCAAGTCCATTGTGGAAAGGATGACTCTTCCCCTGAAGGAGGGAGGCCGAGGACTCATCAATCTCATCACCCTACAAGAAAAACAAGTACACACACTTAGGGAACACTTCCACAAGAAAGCACAACACTCCTCACTCCACTCAGCCTTTGTCAAGGCCAACACACCCATGGACCTCGCAAACCCTTCTCTAACACTCACCACTTCCGACACCCACATACAGCAGCTGCGTGAATCATGGGCTCATAAGGAACTCCAAGGCAGATATCGCCACCAACTCAGCCAGCCTTATGTTGACATAGAAGCATCGAACAGATGGCTGACAAGTGGTGAGCTGTTTGGGGAGACCGAAGGGTTCAAGATCACGATACAGGACCAAGTCATCCCCACACGCAACTACAAGAAACACATTCTACATGACGCAAACACGCACGACTACACGAGATGATCAACCACATAATATCAGGCTGTCCCCTTCTCTCCCAAACAGACTACCTCCACAGACACAATCAGATAACGTCAATCGTCCATCAACAGCTAGCACACAAACACTCATAGTTAAGAACACTACAACTACTCACCACAATGCATATTAGAGTCACCCTCACATAAGCTTTACTGGAACCGCCCCATTCACACAGACAAAACCATACACCATAGCATATCGGATATCACACTCGTTGATATCTCACTGACATTGCAGTGCCTATCAGCAAGAACATGCAAAAAACTCATGCAGACAAATCAGCAAATACAGGACTTCGGAAAAACACTTCTGACAACTCCAGAAGGCTATGGTACTCAACACAACATGCATAGTATGGGAATTTATGGACACAACCACAACATCCCTAACTCCCTTTTCACAATTTTTTACACTAGGGAACATATGCTTTGGTCCTTGACCCGCCATTGTGTCTTAGCTGGGGAAACTTTTATATAATAATAAAAGTAAAAATTAAAATTACGACGTTTCAGAATATTTCCAAGTTCCTCTGTTAAACAAAAAGTATATTTCACTTATAATCTTTTCAGTTATACTGGCAAAATTATAGTCCGTTTTAAATGTTTGTAGACAATTGATAAGTATCTAACAATGACACTGATGTATGCTTCCTTTTTATTAGGTCACAATAATGTTAGGTAATATATATTAAATTCATTGACAGATAGTAAATAATGAAAGGTACATAGAAAGTATACATCCATGTCATTGCTAGCCACAGTCTACAGAAATTTAAAATGAGCTGTTGCTATTTATTTCAATGAATTAAAATTAGTCTGTGCAGTGAAATTCATTCCAATATGATGGTGAATGTTGTGGAAGGATACAAAAAAATCATTTCATAAGCAGTTTGCAAATATATGGTGAAAAATTTACATAAATGTTATTTATTAATCATATTATACAAGCTTTATGTTCAGGTGTAAGGAAAAGGCTGAAGGATAACAAGCAAATACAACATTTCACTATTTCCTAATTACATCCATGATATTAGAACAATACTTTTTTCAGTACAGAAAATATTAAGCTTATTATTATTATTATTTTACAAGTTAGTTATCATTCCTTGCCTAATTTCAAATATTTAATCTTCCACAATGTTCAGACTATACTACTTGTAATTACAAGAGTTCATTCCAGATACACATTATCGAAACAGCAGTACAACATCACAAATGCTTAGAAATAAGTTTGCATCTCATAAAACGAAAAAAGGAGATAGGAAATTGTTTAAATTCTCTCGCCTTCACCGTTTTTACAAAACTGATTTAAGTGATTACAATTTATCTTCAATCCAAACATAATTATTAGATTCATGATAGTAATATACATTCAAGATAATAATAATATAAAATGAAATTAATCCTGCAAATCACTATAATAATTCAGAAACACTTTTTGTTTTCTAATAAATCTCAAAAGAAAAAAATAAAATCTAGTTGTCATTTGTCTATCTTAGATGATTATCGATTATCCTTCATAACAACAGATCAGATTCCTTCTTTTTTTTTCAAATCACTGATATATTTTACCAATAGTCTCAAACTTATTTTAGATTAAGGGCAAAAATAACATGTTGCAGGGTTTTCATGGGTTGCAACTTCACATTCAGATTAATTGGTAACCTACAAATAGATGAAGCAACTAGAAGATATCATCACCAAGATGTTATTTTTGATTTCTGATTAAATTTCAGAGCTTTTTGTGAGGTATGAAACAGAATACAAATTTTTGAACTAGAGCAAAAGAAAGACTGCCAAAAATGTTAAGTTACAAAATGCATGTCAAGCTGTAGAAAGATCCTTATTGGATCGTGAGTTTAAGACCACTGTATCTTTTGAAATACGAGGTTTTAGAATCTGTCAGAAGTTTTATATTCTGAATAATCACCATTAAATGAATGTTTAATCTCTATTCATTAAAATCAAGTTCTCAACAAATTTAACATCAGCAGATAATAAAAATTATAGATATGCTCTTCTGTAGTCAGTTTGGGCAAGTTCATTTTAAAATTTGCAGAAAGAGTACATAAAACTATTTCAAATAAAATACAATTAAATACTTCATTAAAATTCTTTACATAGTTTCTGCAACACTTTTTAATTATTTTTTATTCATTATCCTCATAACAAATGTCATTTCTACTTGCTAACTGTAGAAAATTGAAAAAATATATAGGGTGTTTTATGAAGGACATTTTACAAATGTCAGTGACAATCTACAAAGACAAAAAACCTCTAATAACCATAGGGTCATAAATGCATCGTTTTCTAAATATTGATACTGAACATAGGAACTATTTGATACCATGGAAGGTGATACCAGAGGGGTGTCCTGATACTTTTGGTCATACAGTGTATAATGGATGCTGGCTGTATGTTGAAACAAATACACATTGCATAACACATATTGTAATTGTGTATTTGTTTCAACATACAGCCAGCATCCATTATACAGTATATGGCCAAAAGTATAAGGACACCCCTCTGGAGAAGTGGAGGTGGCTGTTATTGCATGCTACGGTGTCATAGAACGAGTTAAAAATGGTCTCCTCAGGATCAGGCGGTCATAAACAGGCATTAGACCGACAATGAGTCAGTCAACAGAGCCGAGTGATTTCGAATGTGGCATGATCACTGAATGCCATCGGTGCAACAAATCAGTTCGTGTAATATTGGCCTTGCTACAGATGCCGCGATCAACTGTAAGTGATGTCATTATAAAGTGGAAACATCTGGGAATGACAATGGCAGGAAATCGGAATGGTAGGCCAAAGAAACTCACAGATCGCAGCCGTCGAACCCTGAAGAGGGTAGCGCAGAAGAATAGCAAGTTCCCATTAGCAACGATCACTAGTGAGTTCTAAACAGCTTCAGGCGTCATTGCTAGAACCAGGACTGTTTGTCAGGAGCTGAAACATTTAGGTTTCCATGGTTGTGCGGCCACTTACAAGCCCAACATAAGCAAGATGAATACTAAACAGCGGTTGCAGTGGAGCAATGGAAACAAGTACTTTGGAGTGATGAATCCTGCTACACGAACTGGCAGTTCGATGGATGCATCTGGGTTTGGTGGATGCTAGGAGAACACTTCCTACCCGAAAGTATTATGCCAACTGTCAAGTTTGGTGATGACGGTATCTTGATTTGGGTCCATTTCTCATGGTTTGGTCTGGGTCCCTTAGTTTCTTTGACCGGAAACATGAACACTGAAATGTATGTCGACATTCTTGACAACTCTGCACTTCCTACCTTCTGGCAAGTTTGGGGAAGGACCATTTCTGCATCAACAGGATAACTGTTCTGTCCACAGAGCGAAGGCTGTTCTGCCATGGTTTGAACAGAGGGGTGTTGAACTATTGGACTGGCCTTTACATAGCCCTGATTTGAATCCCACAGAACACCTCTGGAAGAATTGGAATGCAGATTATGCACCAGACTCACTGCAGCTCACATGGACGAATGGAAGAAAATTCCTGCTCACATATTTCAAAATCTGGTGGAAAGTCTTCCCAGACGAGTGCAGGCTGTGATTGATGTTAAAGGTGGCCTGACATTCTATTAATTTGTGCCACATGACTTTCTGATATAACAGTTGGTGTCCGGATACTTTTGGCTATATAGTGTAGCAGTGAATGGCTAGAGTACACGTTGTTATAAGCTTTCACCACCACCGTTGTTACAAGCTTATTGTCAATGTGCTTGAAATTTATTTACTAAAAACTGTTTGTAGTTATATAGCTGCTAGGAGAAGGAGTTTGTATTCATTTTCTGAAATGGCAGACATGCATTAGATGTATGGACCTGGCACATGGAAACCGATATGAAGAATGTCGGTTATACCAAGAACATTCCCAGATAGGCACATACCTTATAGTAGAATATTTGTTGCCGTAGATTCATGCCTCAAGAGAAAGGGGCAAATTTGAGCCACAGGCAAACAGTGAAAGACTTAAAAGTATTGCAACACCCAAAAGAGAAAATCAAATTCTTAACACAGTCACCATTGGTTAAATAGTAGGGCAATAGCAAGAACAGAAGGTGTCTTGTGTACAATGGTTTAGAACAGTGTTTCCCAATCTTTTTTGTGCTGCGCCCCACCTAAAGTATCTAAAGTATGCTATGCCCCACCATTAGGTATAACTTAAAAAAAAAAAAAAAAACATTTTTACTTTCACAACCAAAAAAAAACGATATTATCAACATTTTTTACTTTCATAACCAAAAAAAAAACATTGCTCCATTTCAGAATTGCCCCCTAAACAATCAAATTGTCCCCCTGTGGGGTGTGCGCCCCACGTTGGGAAACAGGGGTTTAGAAGGTACTTTCTGTGGAGTAACTACACCCCTATCATCTTCAAAGCATCCAAAGGTTAGTTGCCACAGAATTTCCTTTAAGGTTGCATTTCTGTCGTTGTATTCTTGCTCACCATGTGGATACTATTAACTTTGCACCTACAATTTTTTTACTAAGGAAGCTTCATTTTCCCAAAATGGTATTATGAATTTCCATAATGCACATTTATAGGCACAGGAAAACCCACATGGAATTATCCAAAGAAAATACCAACAGCAGTTTCCTTTAATTGTATGGACCAGTATTTTGGGTGATCAGATAATTGGTCCCTACTTCTTTCATTCTCTGCTAAATGGCAAATTGTACCTTGATTTCCTTCAAAGACACCTAAATGCAAGATGTTAAAAGACATTAATCAAGGTGGCAATAATGGTTCATGCACAACAGAGCTCCAGTCCACTTTAATCATGAAGTCAGTCTTTCTTCAGCTTTAACTTTCCATAAAGCTGTATTGGTAGGGGTGGCCTGGTTACTCTGCCTGCATGGTCCCGAGATTTAAATCCTTTGTAGTTTATCTTTGGAGCCATATGAAAACATTGTTTTACGATTCACATGTGAAATACAAATTATTTTTTTCTTCTTTGTATCTTAGAACGTTATTCACAATACATGTATTCATTATTAGTAGGGCTAAGATTTATATGCAAAAACAAAGTCGAAAAAATGCAAAAACATGCAAAATCAAATATCCTTTTTATTAATTATTATTTAATAATTTTATTATTTTTCTAAAAAAAATGTTAATGACATGTCATATATTTTTTAAGTTTCAATATGTACACCATTTCTTTACCTTATTTTTTTTTTTATTGCAAATGACCAACTTTTTAAGGTTTTCTATTGTCATACTTTGTGCTTTACCAATGATATTTTTGAATGCTGAAAACGATCGTTCAACATCACATGAGGTTATTGGATAAAATTTTAGGGCACAAATTTGTGAGTTTGTAAATTTGTTCAAGCAATCCACTTTTTCTTCATTTTGAGCACAGTGGTGTCCCAGTTTGTCCCAGTTTTTTGATAGCATCTTGTCTAGTTTCATCTTGACAGCCTCAACAGTGGTCCTTGTACCTGAGAATTGCATTAGGGATTCTACTACTTTTATTGATTCATAGAGTGTCATTCCTCTGGTCTCTAAGTTCTTAATGAACTCAGATTTCCAAAACATTTCCAAAATATCAAAATCGCAGATCACTTGTGTTCCGTCTGTCCTAAGGTATTCTTTATTTCGTCTCCATTGCTTCAGGGGACTCTGTTTCGACAATTTCGCAGAAGGCATCACAAACGCACTCACACAAAATCAATTGACACTAGCACCTCTGCTGCTGTGGCATTTACTGAGAATATGATGAATAAGCAAAACAAAATCAAAGCAGGTAGGGATGGTAGTCACATGTTCTCCGTTCCCAACACAAGGACAAGTGGAACAGCAGCAGGGACGGTTTAATATCCAGTCATTGAGTATAGTCCATGAAAAAATATAGTGATAACAAGCCAATAAAAATCCAAAATCTTACTGTTTTTTGTTTTCTTTTAATATGCAAATTTACGGATTATGCAGTGAAAATATGCTACAAAATATGCACAATAATTTATTACTTGCAGAAACACCTCAAATATGCAAAAATATGCACAATTAACTTAGCATATTCTTCATCAGACATTTCAAAACATGTATAAAAATGTTTTTGCATGACTTGAATTAGCCAGTAAAAATATGCATTTGCATATGAATCCTGACCCTAGTTATTAGTTACATAATGTATTATATGTGCATTAATACGCCATACATCTAATGTACTAATGATTATTAACTTGTCAACGACACATTTCTGACCCTACCTCTATGGCCATTTCTTGTTGATTTATCTATGTATAATCTCTCACCGACATTTGTTGGTACCATTACAAAACACCCTATATATCTGGAAATGAACAATATCCAGAATCTCTTAAATTTCTTTGCATTTGACAAGACTAAAATTTAAAAAAAAAAAAAAAAAATGGGGTAACGAAATAGGATAGAAACTTGAAATACAACACAATTATATAACAAAATGAAACTGATTCAAGGCAATTTAATGAAAAAAGTATTTTTTTGTATTTTTTTTTTTTGTTCACTGAAGACCAGTTAAAACTTCACCATGGACTAGCAATTATGAAGTCTTTTATAGAACATTCCAGATCTATTGTCAAATCTCTTTCTGGCACAAATTCTACAAAATACCAACTACTTTTAATAGGTCAAAATAGCTCTAATTTACTGCATCTCTTTTAAAAAATTATAAACATTAAATAATGAAATAGATCTCTTCTTCACAATAATTATGTTTACTGGAAATAACACTGTATTTCAATTAGGTAATAAAGTAATTAGCTACGTTATGGGGATTGAAAATTGAGAAAGTAAACCAAGATTACTTTCAAGTTTCCACAAGGTATTAACATGATAACTTTATACTAGATACTAATACCTTTGCCTGCACCTCAACATTATTATTAAAATGTTGATAGTTCTTTATAATACTTATTTTGGTGTTTTTACTATATTTACAGCCATACTTATTTTTAAAATTTTAATAGAATAAAAGGGGTATATATTGTATAATTTAAATTTATGATAATTTAGTAATATTTTTCCTATTTACCAATATATATGTAATTATCCAAATCACACTGTAATGGTCAAGTCCAGATTTATTTAAAAAAAAAGAATAAAAGAAAATTAATATTCGAAAGTTTTTTTTTTTTTTTTAATTTTGTTAAATGGTTGAAACACGTTAAGGTTTTTAATATATTTTTGTTGTTATATATGAAAATATGCACGTGCAATTAGATTTAAGCCAAGTCGGGCTCACACAAATGACAGATGAAAATATGTTTTGTTGATATATTAATAAGTATTTCTATGTAGATCTTACTTTAGTCCATATTTGATTTTTTTTTTTTCCCCTGTAATGAACGAATGTCATTATGATTCGAACACGAAATTTCCAACATGTGATCAATAAAACCCTACATTGCTTATCCTTAGTAAAGATAACTTACTTTCTAATGTTTCTTTTAAGTTTCAGCAATGTCTTATAAAATAACAAAATAACTATGAATGGAATTTATATTTGTAATCCACTTACGCATAATAGACCTTATTTATCACAATTTAAAACTGAAATTCTGTAAAATGTATCTTCTTATAATTCTGTGAGAAATTACATCCACTTCTATATTAATCTTGCATCCACTTATTTCTGAGACTAATATACTACACCGAAAGTACTAAGTAATTGCATATTACCAGTTCAAAAGTATTTTTTAGAAGGGAATTACATAAACAAATATAATAATATTTTTAATAATACGATAAACTTCAAGAGAAGTTTTTAATTACAAAATTGGCAAGTAAACATCACGCAACCTTTACGAATAATTTCATTCTATAAACAGTCCATTATAGACAAGTGATACACAAAACTTTAAAAGAGAATTAAATAAAATATAATAATATAATAAATTACGAAATATTTTAAAGCAGTAACAGTTTTTTAAGATGTTTTAAAATATTAACATTTTATTTGTAAATGAAAGAGGAATTTATACGAACTGCTTTATCCTAGGAAGGCAGGGAACGCTTCTGCGCATGTCACATCAAACGCCATTTTGGTAAGTGAAAATTTTTCTGGGAGGAGCATCCTTTCTGAAATTGAAATATAATTATTGTAAAGTTTCCTAAATGGATTTACTTTAATTAGTGAGTAGAGAAATGAACAATATTTAATAAATTACTATTTGATATTAAGTAGAAGTAGTTGGGAATATGTATGCTTGATTAAAAGCAGGCCATGCAGTTGATCGTCTGATAATAAGACCGAACCATTACGACTACGATTATTTCAACCGGCTGTTGAGAATTAATTTAATTTTGCGTTGCTTAATCCACAGGTATTACAGATCGCTGCAGTTATTAATCAACAATATTTTCCCAGGTTTGAATGCAATATAGGGATATTCGAATATGCCTAAAAAATAACGAAGTATCTTATTTATTGGTGGCGATCCTGTATCAATGGAATTAGGCTGTTGTACCTTCGTGTTGTTTTCACTTAAATGAATGAATCAACTTAAATTTAAAGTTTACAGTATTTATTTATGGCCACCTTTGAATATTATAGACTTCTGAATCGTACGATAAAGACAATGTTTATATAAATTTATTATATTCGTTTAGGTGAATGAACAAACACAAGTGTCATTAAATTATCCATAAGCCTAGTTTTTATTAGTCTCAGAATATATGTTCAATCTTGAAGTTTTCCGGTTTTACTCATTAAATCTTGATAGAGCTTTGTTTTTCCTTTTGAATAACTTATTAGAGTATTTCTTTTAAAATTTCCTTTTCAGATTAAAGTATTTGTAAAATTTCTAATGTTACTGTTGATGACTACGGTTGGGGTTAATACTTAACATCAACATGACTCGTTAATTTTTTTTTCCCCCTAATTTATTCAGTGATACTTATATAATGATAAGTTATTTTTAGTAATTAATTGCATGATATATTTTTCTGGTTAGTAACTTGTTGAATTAAATGAAATAAAGAATGAAAAACTGTAAATAACTGAGCTGTAAAATTGAATTTAGATGAAAATGGCGCTACTTGTCTATTGATTTCTGCATTTTTTTCCGATTATTTTAATAAATGTTTTCAAGTGTAACTTCTCAAAAGTAATTGAAAATTTATAATTTAAGCATTTCTAATACGTGTAAATTAGTCAATGTCTTTATTATAATTCTTAACTACGAAGATATCATGGGAATTTTAAATTCTAATTATTATTTCAACGTGAGGTTAGTAAAGTTGACAATAGAACAAGTGGTGTATCTGGAAAAAAAAAAAAATCCGTATTTTTAAAGAATCGATTACAATTGTCACGATATTAATCATTCTTTCCTCCCCACATTCCCGTTAATATATTTTTTTATTACTATTTGGCGATTATATTACTGTAAAAAAAAAAAAAAAAAAAGTTATTGGAGCTAACTTAGGAAATATAAGAAAATGTTTCCTGAAATATGAATTGCATGAACTCAAATGGTATTTGATTACTAAATCACGAAGGACATTCTGATTCATTTAAGTGATACATGCTATTCGGTTTGCATTTGTATCACTTTAAACATATTCTTATTTCCAGATTTTTTTTTTTTTTTTGTAAGAAGGGTAATTTAATAATTTGGTACTGTTTCAGCTATTCTTAAAACCTCATTATGCTTATTTCTATTTCTTTGGTCATTTTTCATGTTAAATGCAAATTTTCCCTTCCTTGTTCATAAACTGACATTAATATTTATGCAAACTTATGCTAATTAATATTCATAATTGATTTTTAATATCAGTTAATAATTATTCAAGTTCATTAAAGATAACTTATATATAAAAGTGTGCAGCCCAAATTTATTTAATATTTCTTTAAATTTTTCATGAAATTAAAATTAGGTTCTTGCTTTTCTTGATTAGATTGTAAGTTATTGTAACATTTGGCAAATTATTCTAATCTACTGAAAATTGCTGGATAAAGATTATATAATTAAATCATATATTTTAATGAATTATTTTATTTATTTTTTTTTACTTATCACTTAGATTCTAATGTATCCTATCAGATTTTAAGGGAAATTAAAAATAAGCTGAAAAATGAGTTGATGTAGGCTTCAATTTTTTTTTTGTGTTTTGTAAAATACTTATAATTTTGTAATTGCATTGTTGCTTGTAAATTTTCTAATGCCTGCAAATTTATAGCGGCATATTAATATTAGACTCCTTCCACAGTTTAATTTTTTTTTTCTTAATAGTTAATTTATAGAGGACATTTCTTGAATAAATAATGAACTTCTTATAGAGCACTCAGAAAATGAGCTAATGATATTAGAAATTGTACCTTTATTTTATTTTTACATCACATAACTACTACTTTTTAGAGTTGTTAGCTCATTTACTGTCAGTTTTCTGTTAAACTGAATAGAATTTAATTAAAGGATTCAGTCTTGTAAGTTAGGTAATATTTAAATTAACAGTTGATTTGGAATTGGATAGATTCATAGAAATCAAAATAAAATGTGAGAAAACTTGACACTATTTTCTGTATGGATTTGAGACTAGGATTTTTTTTTTTCCTCCAGAAAAGATGATTTTGGATTTCCAAAAGCTTTTGTTTTGAAGGAACTATTATTGCTGAATATGATCACTATGTTGAATGTGCATTGATGCAATTTAGAACTTTAAAATGATGTTGATTTTGATTCCTATGATTAGGACAAATTATAATATACCGAAATGTTTACCACTTTTTGTTAAAGCTTAGGATCTAAATTATTTTAAACGATAGTGTTATGGTGATTGAATGATTTCCAAATACAGGATAATTAAGGATAGCAGATTATTACAAGTGAGTATAACACACACTGACTTTTTGATATTAGACTTATTAAATAGAATAGAAATATTATCAATATTGTACTTGAATAGAAATATCATGAAGTTTGTAATTTGTTATGCGTCATTACAGAGAAATGGATTTGACTGTTCTGTTTGTTTGAGCTTACCCCCACTTGATTATATTTTTATACCTGCCTCCTTTGGCTACTGGCTGGATGAATGTTTGTTAAATGACAAGAGCAACAGCTGGTTTAGTGAAGGGGTGCACAATCCACGGCCCGCCTTACGTTTACAGTAGCCTTATAGTGTCAAACTTAAAATTAAATTTGAGCCTTTCCATTGTTGCCATCAGCTACATTAAAAATTGTCATAACTTGCAATAACAACTGTATCAGACTTTACTATTGGAATGTTGGTATGAAACACAACTAGTGCATTATTTGATAATTTGAAGTTTATGTAAATTGCATTTATTATTAATAATTATTATAAATAGTACTGTCAAATCATTAAATAGTAAGATATATTAGGGGTTGGAGGATGGGACGCTGTGACCCTACATTAGAACTTTTATAAAAAATATTGGTCCTCAGACTTCTTAAGGTTGTGCACCCCTGGTTTAGGGCGTCTCACATATAGCAATATGTGAACCATAATTGAATACAAATATTGCCACCCACAGTGCCCATGTTGAATATCTGTAAATGGAGAAAGTTGGTTATGTAACCTACTATAGTGTATTTAGTTTTCTTTCCTTCTAGCTTTTAGTTAATGAAAAATGTTCCAAAATTGTTCTCATCTCGCATAAAAACCTCAGTTTCTCAAAAGTTATAATTATTGCAATGCATCAGGGGAAATTTGTATGTATGTGAGTGATATTGTGAAGCTTTCTTATTCATTTCTGCAGTTTATTAAACAGAGGCATTTATATTACTGCTGTTAATTGAGTAAATGACCATTTAATAATAAATATCTAAAAGTCTTGGTGTACTTTTTGAAATTCATAATTTCTTCTGCTAGACTATTGCATATAGTCATTTAGAAATTGTCGGTAATTATGTAGATCTTAATTACGAATGCTAAGCCCAGAAGTTTTAAAATGTGATTACCTTTTGATTATCTTAAAGTTAGAACATGAATTGTTGAAGTTCTGTATTTTGCTGGAAAATTTCAAACATTATCCGGTATTGTTACATCAGTTTATTCTCAGGACTACTCTCATTTTCAGAATTTTATTTAGTCTTTGGATAGATTGGAAGTATGTTTATTGCATTTTATGATGCATAGTGTGAAATACTTTTGACTGTCTTTAGTCATAAAACTTTAATAATATTAATAATAAAAAGAAATTGCAAATATGCTGTCATCATTTGACGGATTCTTTTGTAATCACATGTATAGCATAGACCTTGCATTGAAGAATCATTATTTATAATACAAGGCAACTTGAATTTACTAGTTTGCTTTTAATCATTATCATTTATTCATTTCTTTAGTTTTCTTATTGTATTAAAAAAATAAAAAGAATGATTTTGTTTAGCTACCTGTATTATCTGAACATGCTGCAACAGTGAATTTGTTGGCATAATTATCACTTAATAATCATGGTAATTTTCTTTTACATGCTGGGTAATTTTAAAAACAGTTTTTGTTTTGAAATTTTTAATAAAGAAATAACTTATTATTAGATTTACATACTCCTGCTGTTCAGAATCTTGTCAGAGGCTATTTTAGTCATGTTTCTATAAATAAAAGTATTGATAAGATGACCAAAGGATATAAGTTTACACCCCCCCCCCATTGGTTTTTATTGTTTTTTTTTTGTTTCCACATTGAATCAACTTTTTAATATGTGGAGATAGTCTGTTTTAAGCAGACCAATAGTTTCAAAATATATCTTGGATTTTAATTATTTAATCAAAGAAGTTTTATCATGAATGATGGCTTGAAGGAGTATTATTATAAAATACTGAAATTCCAACCATAATTTCGAAACTTATCCTTTCTATTTTCAAATTTGTTACTGTGTACAAAAATTGAAATATTATTCAAAGTTACAATAAATTTGGCAAATGGGCATATATAGTTTGTTTGTTTTTTTGTTTTTTTTTTTGTTTACACTGATTATACATTTTTAGTTTGTTATTGTTTTCCCTTTTATATTTATATCTATAATTTATGCACCCCCCCCCCTCTTTGAAAGATTTGAAATAATTCAGTTTCAGTGAAAGATAAATTATAATTGTTCATGTACTACCATATTTAAAGATGTGGTTACTATTGTCAGCAGAAAATGGAAGACCTTCTGCTTTTACATAATGTTTGGTCTTTGTTTGGTTAAATTTTAGTAATATTTGTGTTGATTTATTAATGATAACCGTTGTGTATAACATTTTCAATCATTTCATAACTTTATGAAGTAAAGTTTTAATATGTGTTAGGTGTGAACATCATTAGCTACCACGAATTTAGGTAAAATACTGGAATTATAATAGGACAGATCCTTTTGGAAGGTGTTTAAATTTCACAGCAATTTAAAATAAGCTTTATTTTATATTTTTTTATTGAAATCTAATATTAAAGTATCAATGAGGTGCTAAAATTCTAGCTATTTCAGAATTTCAAAAATAAAGGACATATTTCATTTACATTGATTTTCTATGTTTATTAAAGAAAAAAAAAATCTTCTAGTTACTGTTTGCTTTGATTCTATTTGTCCTTTTCTTTCAAAGTAACATTCTTTTTCTAGCAGTTATTTAATAGTACAATTTGCGCATAAATTAAAGGATGCAAGACATCACTTAAGATATTTTTGTTTTTAATAGTAGGAATATTGCTAATCTGACAGCATCTAGATCTCTAATAAATGTTAGATTGGACAAATTAGGGGGTGCGTGATATTGAGATGTAATATTAGGGAGGAGGGGAACTCACAAGATTGTAACGGGGGAGAGGGTCAAAAATAAAAATTAGCATGACATACCGGTAGTTTATGGACAGCCCCAACTGTAACATCAAAAATGTTTTCTTTTTCAAGAGGCCTTCTGACAATTTTAAGCATTTTAAATTTTTATGGACATCTCTCATCAACAGATGACATGCTGTTGAAACATTTTCATCCAGTTATCAGTGGCCAACTAATTGAGGATTGAAATTAATGATTTTGAAAGAGACAAATCATTTTGAAAGCATCATGTAGAAAATGACAAATTATGAGAGTTATAGTTTTACAGATTTTATGAAAAGCAGTAAGCAGCTGAATAATTTCCAGCGTGTCAGTTCACAAAGGATTTAATGGAAGTGTGATTTAATTATTTCCCGTTTACTTGATTAAGTTTGAGTTACTTCTGATTTTTGATTAAACTTTTCTAATTTATAGTTTCCTTGTAAGAGAAGGAAAAGTTTTACATTGTTGTTAGTATATATTGGCCTAGCAGTTATAAGGCACTCAAGCATCAGGGTGTTAAAAATGGAAACCATCCCTCATTTCTAAGTATAGTATGTTGAGATAACTGTTTTTGATGATAATAATAATAAGTCTGCTTTTAACAGGATATATCTCTTTCTATGTCTCACCAATGAGAAAAATCTATAAAATCTAAATAAATAATTATGTTGGAATAATGCAGTTAAAAAAAAGCAGTATTTTTAATAGCATTGAATTTTATTTTGATTAATATATGGGTTAAATTAGAAGGATATTAATATTTTTATAATGAAATTTGTTGCCAATGTAAATTTTTAAAACTGTTACAATTTGTTCTTTGTATTTTAAATATATGTTTGATATGTGTAAGTGGGCTCTCTTTAATTTTATTACTTTACAGACTGTTATATCAAAAGATATTCTGTGTTATTTAAGTGGCAGTTGTAGACAGTTTAGTGATTAAAATAGGGGAATTTACCTATTATAATAATAAACTTCAGGAATGCCATAAATTTTGGTGTAGTTAGGAATTGTAAATTTTCGGATATTTTTAATCTGCTTTATGTAATATTGTTATTAGTAGATCAAATTTCAGATTTTAACATTTTTGAACAGATTTTGGATTTTGATAAAATTTATTGAATGTCTTTAAAAAGAAGGCCATGAAATGACTTGAAGTAAAACTTCACTATCCTTAAATGACTTCAAAGAAAACGAAAAAATTTATTGTCAGTCATATTATTTAATTCAACTTTAAATTGTGGAATGAATATTTATTATAAATCAAACAACAAATAAAAGAAATCATACACATTTAAAAAATAACAAA
>JAFIDM010009631.1:45648269-45776653 GCA_023159025.1 Thereuonema tuberculata | reverse complement strand
TTTATAAGATTTAGCACAATCTTTGAGCTTTTATAAGATTTAGCACATTATTTCTTCTATATACAGTAGAGCTTCAAATAGACAGATAATAGAAATATATACATAAAGAACATTATACATACAGTTGATGAGTCATCTAACTTGTTTGTTTTATTACATAATCATAATATAATGAAATTTAATTAAACTTTAGTTATTTTATTTTATTTATTTTTTTTTTTTACTGTGGCATCAAAGCACCATAGCATAGATATCTACATACATACATACATACAGTGGGATTAAGTGATGGTTAACAGAGACTGATGGTGATGGATCTATTGTAAATTGCAGGGATTTCTCAATTTCACATTTTGTTGCAGATTCAAAAAATATTAAAGAGCAATTAAATTGCTAAGGAAAAAAAGAAAGAAATCTATGTTGTTTGTTTTTGTTTTGTTTTTTGAGATATTTTAAATTTGTTGCTGTTGCCAATATTTCTAGATATCAGTGAAAAGAGGATTTTGATCTTCTATGATGTAATGAGATTGGTTAAATCACATCAAATGTTGTATTTGATTTGCTGTGTGGGGTAGTGGACAACTGATCAAAGCTCTGATTTTGCTGATGTGATGCAGTGTTGCAGCATTTAAAGTGACAAACAGTTATTATATGTATCTTGATCTGTCATAAAGGTCTACAAGAACTACTGTAAGGAAGCTCCAAGGGACTTCAATATATCAATTTTGATAATAATAGCATGGCATGCATGCAAAATGGAACACAGGACTAACAAATCCATCCTTTACAGTGAAATTATTTTCTTGATATAGAAATCATTTTGTGGAAGTGCAGGTGGTGTGACATTAGTTTTCTTTTCTTTCTTTTTTTTTATCTTGTTTAGGCTTTGGTTGTATTTAATTATCATATTGCTGATGTTGAATGCAAAAATGTAGTTACAAAGATTAAGGAAATTTCTTATATCTCATTTAGAGAATTCCAAGAGAAGGAAAAGTTAGTGAATGCTTTTAATGCAAGGTTTCATTTTATGTATGATTGAATTGGAGTGTTTTAAAGCAGTTTTGAAAGATATGATCATTGAAGTGCAGGATTTCTTTTGTAGTTTTTATCTGGTTTTTTTTTTTTAACTAATTATTAAAGATATTTTTCTTCCATGTGTTGAACACTGGAACTTTTATCTAGATTCTTGGTGATTGCTTCATTAAATGTTGATCATTTTTTTGCTAGTGTCATATCTGTAAATTGTCTTTGCTTCCTTTATTCTAAATTGGACATAGTTGAGATATACACAAATTTCTCATATTAAGTTTGTTTTGATTTATGAAGCAAAGTATTTAGAAGTTATCTGTAATTTGGCATTAATTTTAAATTGTTTATATTGTGGGTGGCTTTTACTGAAAAGGCATAAAGAAAAAAAACAACAACAACAAAAAACGTAGACCTCGGGACAAATATAACATGGAAAACTTCTTAATCTTCTTTCAAAGTCTCCTTCATAACTCCTTAGGATCAGAAATTCCTTCATAAATTACTTGGAGTAATAATTGTTAACATTTGACATTTTAAAGACAAAGGATAGTTAATTTTTATGATGTCTGCAACATAAACATAGATTTTTATATTCTGTAATTATTTAATTGATCTGAACCCAATTGCAGTAGGTTAAGTGATTTTTTTTTCTCAATATATATATTATGCTATGCTCTACTTGACTGTTTTATTCAAGGAAAAGGTAATTGAAATTTATTCTTTTCATGTTGGGATTTTATTTTACTAAATTATTCTTATTGCATAATATGAGTGTTAATGAAATTTAAAAGGGGTTATACACAGGCATAATTTAACTTGTCTATATTATTTTGCTGTACTTAGAATGTAAATAATTATTTTGAAGTTCTAAATATTCTTAGGATAAAATGAAATGGCAATTGAATGCATTTCCCAAACCAATCTTGATCTTAAAATGATCACTTATTTATTTTTTTTTTTTAATATACCACATTTCTGATGGTTCCTTGGCAAAATGTAATGAAAACAAATAAATTGCTGGTTTTTACAGAGTGCTTTGATATTTGTAAAACTTTTAATATCAACCCTAGTAAAATGCTGTTTATGGTTAGATCATTCTTTCTCATTTTGCATCAATCATTTTTTTTTCTGTTTGTAGTAGTTTCATGATTAATTACAACTTGATGATGATATAAAAATTACAAATATTCATATTTTTTAAAAGCATTTCCATAGAACTTGCGGGGCTTATTTCTTTTCATTTGTATGGGATAAGCCATTAATTTGTTAAATTAAGCATTACATAATTTTGTTAGATTTTTTTTTTTTAAATTTTTAAAATTGGTAAGTTTTGCATTATATGATCTGTTCTTTATGAATAAAACTGACATGTTCGGAGATAGAACATGTAACTAAGGAGTCCATTATGAAGGAAAGACAGTTTTATCAATCTCCTTTATTGTGGGGTATAACTACATTATTCATTTGAGATTTTTAGCTTCCAAAGTACAGCTTTCTGTATCTTGTTTTCAAATGTAGTTGAACAAATTATTTTTTAATTTTATTTCCATTCCATAATTAATTTCTTTCATTTCTTTTTGTTATAAATAATAATAATAAATAGGTTTCTTGCACTTATGACGGAATTATATGATCTGTTCTTTGTGAATAAAACTGACATGATTATTGATAAGAGGGCACTTAAAATAATTTAAAAGAAAAAAAAAACAAAGTGGGCACAATTCACAGCTTGTTAAGGATTTGATGAAAATTGAAAATAATGTCATTTATATAAATTTATTATTATTTAGACCATAGGGGCAGTGAACATCAAATAGTTGCTGAAACCATTTTGAGGTTGTATATGCATTTGTTTGTATTTTGCTTTAATAAGGTAATTAACATTGGTTGAATATAACGGATGGTCATAATTAAACTGAACCTACTCTCAGCATCCTGGAGCAGGTTATAATGAACTTATGACATTGACACTTTGTACATATGCTAATTAGGCTATGCAGATGCGATTTCCGCTGAAAAACAAAATAGTTCAACTATTCGCCACCAGGCAAAAATATGACTTTTTAACCTTTGTGGACGGTTTAGCGAAAATCCGTTTCTAGCAAATATGCATGATCTGTTTCGAAAAATTTTTTTCAGGTTTTCAGAAATCCCTGAACACTGAGAATTGGTAAGTAGGTCATCTGTGACAGGCTAATCCTTTCAAAAGTGTCAAAATAAGAAGAAATGTAATTGGTTAGCTACAGCAACGCATGGGATGAAAGGGAAAAAGTAAAAAAGTGTGACAAACATGGTATCATGTTTAGACACTCAGATTTTAGGAGTATTTTTACGGTCTGAAATAAATGACAATGGTTCGGATAGTGAAGCAGAGTTGTGTAGTCATATTTAGGAACTTTTAGATCAATAATTGTTTCATGAAAATGCAAATTACAATGGCAGTAGGTCATTTTCAGATATCTATCGTTCAGATATGGCCGAAGAGGAATCATCTCGTGGATTTTCAAAGTGTAGAAGACAAGAATGGTCTTAAATTGCAGTACTTCCAATACAAATTATGTCAGTAACTGATTTATCTCTGGCTTCATGGAATCAAAAAATAACTTTTTTTTTTTTTTTTTTGGTATTTAAGAGTTGTAAGACACGAGTTTATGACAAAGGGTAGTAAGAGTTGGCAGCTCTGCATTACAAATATCTCAAATATCTCGCTCAGAAGACCGAATGAAAAAATAAACAAAGACAGAGTTTGTTTTAAAAAATTATTAAAAAAATACTATACGCTTTTTTTAGCTCAAATTTTTTTGTGTGGTTTCAAAGACATAATATTAAAAATTTAACTTGACTATTTTAACTTTTTTATTTATTGTAAATTATTTTCTATTTCAGGCTTTTGAAAATAACTTTTTGTTAAAATATGTAAGAAAAATTGATATTAACAATTATTTTCATAAGTTTAATAATTCCAAAATAAACTTATGTGCATATGAAGTTCATTTATTTTTTTATACAAATAAAAAAAATTATGAAGATTTTACCGTTTTTTATTAAATAATTTTTTTCTAAGACGTACACAAATATGTCAAAAACATGGCCATCCACAAAGGGTTATGGGCGAAAAACATAAGAAAAGTTTATTATTTATGTTCTTCAGCTAGGTCAGCATGCCTAATACAGCCTAATCACTGGTTGCATGCAGCATTTCCAATGGAATATCCCGTATGCTTGACTTTAGATCAGGTAGAGACACTTGTGTGTCCATAATAGGTGTGATCTTTCACTATCCCCACAGCCAGATGTCACATGGATTTAAGTCCAGAGATCATGCAGGCCAAGCATCTGGAAAACCTCTGGAGATTATGCGATCATTCATGAAGGTCGCACGAAGCAGTTCTTTGACTTATCAAACAGTTTGCGATGTTGCTCCATCTTGCATGAAAACATTGGTCTCTAAACAGTGTCATTCTTGCAAGGCAGGAATCACATCCTGAGCAGGGAGTTCACTGTAATGTGCAGTCGGAATGGTACAACTTACTGGTCCTTGAGGCGTAATTTCCTCGAAGAAAAATGGACCAAGAATAAAATTACAACGAAATCAATGTATTGCTGCAGATCTTGTAGGGGTACCAGTGTAAAATTGACTGCAGAACTTTTCAAACATTGGACCAGGGGATGGACAATTCACATGCTATCGCTTGAGCACTGGATGAAGCATTTTGAACATGTGCTGCATGGTCAGCCACTGCCACAAGAACTTGTCGACAATATTCACATCCCATTGCTGGTGCATCACTGAAATCTCCAGTTCTTCAAATTTCATAATAAAGTTCTTTAACTCATTTTTTGACATGGGTCTTCTTCGCATTCCTTTCAATCAGCGATATTCTCTTGGTGCAGCATAGCTATTGCTGCCGTTCTGATAAAACACTTTTACTAAAAGCACGCGATCATTCTTTCCAATAGCAGTGATAATCTTCCTGGAATGGTTTGCTTGTAATGACTGCTGGCATTTTATACTTACTGTACAGTGCCTTCATAGTCTAATTTACCATATCTACCAAGGTTCATTGTTATATATTCATTACAACCCCCTCCTAGGTGCTGAGAGTAGGATCAGTTTAATTATAACAACCCGATATATTTATATATATGAGAGAGATAGTGTGTTTGTGCTTTTAAAAGAAAGAATGTAAATTTTTATATTTTAGCAAAAATTAACTCACAAAAGTTACAATTTACATTTCATATAAATGAGTTTTATATTGTATATATATTTAGAACAAAAGGCTAAATAGATTCTGAAGTATGAGTATTTTTAGGAAGGTTGAAATGCTTGCTTTTGGTTATAGTATTTTGTATTACTAAAATATTTTGCTTATTTGGTATATGAGAGTGGTGGGTCTCAATGGTCTCCATAGTTTTTCCTTGTTACTTGATAACTTAAGTTTAAAAAGCCTGTATTGTCGAAAACACTTTTTGAATTTTCTTTGCTCTTTTGATTCAAAATTATTAATTATTTTTGCAACACTGCAATCACTAAATGCTGGTTCTTGTGATATTGTTATAGTATATCCCTCTGATTAAATTGCAAAGAAATTTTTATTATTTCTTAGAACTATTTAATCATTAGATAGTTGAAATGATTTCCGATTTTCATAAATATATAATTGCAGTGTATATGTTGTGTATCCATGAAGAACTAGTTTTGATATCTTCAGTTTGATTAGTAGTCCAAGTAGCTTAATTGGGAGAAGTATTTGTGGTGGGTTCTGGGGCTTTGTCAGGATTTATGAATGTTTGTGCTTTTGAGTAAGTAAAAGCTTTGCAAGTTGAAAGTTATTCCAGTAGACTTGTTTATTTTAGCATGATTCAAATAAAAAAAAGAACACAATTTGTTGCCTAAACTGAACAAAAAAGCAAGAAGTATATTTACAAGTACAATATCCTTTCTACTAGCTATTACACACAACTATAATAAATAATTTATTCTTAATAATTATTAAAAAAAATAATTATTTAAACCTAAATAAATTAGAAAGATACTTGGGATTTATTTAGTTTGTCACTGACTTTTGCCTGTATCTGGTTCTCTCTTCCAGATGTGTTAAAGAAGCAGGTATCTTAATGTTACATCCATGTAGCAGCATTCCTTTGAGACCGCTGAAATAATGGATATGGACCAGCAGGAAGCTTGCTGAAACTACGCAACTTTCATCTGACATATGCATTGTTATACTGTTCAGTTTAATTAATACTATCTTTATTCCAATAATGAAGTGGTGAGATCCAACCTAAAAAAAATGCTGATCAGCAGCCTACAGTCTGTTCAAGATAAAAGTTGGACCAAATTTACAAAAGAAAGATCTTTTGCTATTTCTTGTCAAAAATGATTCAAAATACATTCACAAAACGTTCATTGAGAAGACATCCCAGATTTAAGCGCCCTTATGTGTGATAAAAGTACAGATGAACTGCTTAAAAAAAAATATAGTGGGTTTTGGAAATCAAAACACACCTGATTTCAAGATTTTTACAATGTTTTATTTGGATTTCTTTAATAGATTGAAAGTCAAAAATGCAATATTAAGAACTGTATCTATGATACTCTTAGCTATGGGAATCCACATTCTATTCTGCATACTAAGTAAAATATTTAATGCTGTATTTATAATAAATTATGCAAACTTTATTTTTATTACTTTTTCATATAAATAATCTGTTTGATTATTTGTATTTTACTGAAACTAACGAAAAAATTTTAATCCCTCCCTTTCTTATATTAATCTAGTTTTCATATTATGATTTTTGTTTATATTACATTTTTGAACTAATTGAATAAATAGATAAGAATTCTGAAAGTTATGCATTTCTATTGACATGTAACACAAAAACTGTGTAAATCTGAGCTTCTTATATAAACTTTGTAAAATGTATATTATCCTAGTAAAATTTTCCTATTCCAATTAATTCAATTACTAAATAAATACATGAAATGAATGTTCGCAAAATGAGTAAAGTTACATATAAATTAAATGCTTTTAATTATACTTAATTTTTCTAAATTAAAATTAAAAGGGGAAATATCCTTTACACATTTCTAATTGGTTAATATTTACAATAAAAGTTGAAAAAAATGAAAGTACATTAATATAAGGGAAAAGAAAACAAAGGAAAAAAATGAAAAATAAAGCAAATGCTCGAGTAGAGTAAAATGTGAGTTCCCACTGCTCATAAACCATTAGGTTAACACTGAGCTACCGATGCTGGATTCTTATTATTGCACTTCTGACTGTTAAGAAATAAAAGAAATCCTATGAAATATTTACAAAGGGTTTTTTTTTTTTCTTCCCCTACAGAATTATGTTTTGCTGATAGATTAAAATCTAGAATATGGCTGCTATTTCAATTTACACCTGAAACATAACAAACTTAAGTTTAACCAGTCTACTGTTGATTGTGATGTTATAAAATGAGTTAAATTTAATTAAAATGCTTTATAGTTAATTAAGAGCATTTATAAAAATGTCTTTTTTTTTTTTTTTAACTTAAATAATTAGGATTGGTGTTTAATGTAAATATCAGTACACTTTGAGTTTATTTTCATTTCTGAATTTTTTTAAAATGAATATTTTTTTGGATTGAATTTTGAAATGTTCAATTGATACAATATGTTAATGGCAAGACTTGCCAGCCAATGATAATCTTTCTGGGATCGTATGACACTAGTTCTCAGTTATCTCGGTGAAATGATATAGGTTGTCAGGTGTCCTTTGGTTACATTCATTCCAGCATTTATCCTGAACAGACTAGGACCGTATTTTCATTTTTCTTTCTCTCTTTTTTGATTCTGCTTTTTTGATATTCCAAAAAACTTTAGTTTTTAAATTTTAAATATTTAAAAGAATCTTGAATTCAATTTAGCTTTTGGTTTATATCATGATGTAAGAAGGTGAAAGTAATGGATTTTCTTTTAACTTTTGGTCATAGTTGGTAACTTAATGTTAAGTTTGTATAGATAAAGTATACATGACTAAAAATTTTCCTTATTTTACCCAATTTTAAATGGTTAAACTTAGTCAAAAGACTAAGTCTTTGATATTTTTTTTTATTGCTTATTTTTCAGTAAATTGCTAAGTCCTGTTTTTCTAAATCTTAGTTTGCCTTTTTTTATATTTGTATATGTAAACCATATAGTGATGCTTCCATTTTCCTAATTTTGCCACATGTTTTGGAGTCTAAACTAATTGTTAATTTAAAAAAAAAAAAAGTCATTCTTATATATATATAATTTTGAATTGTTTAATTAATTTTTAACAAATTTCAGAGCTTTTTATACCTCTACCAAATAATTAAATTGTTCTAAATAAGTGATTCATATTTAAAGTTGTAGTCATCAGTTTACTACAGTTTCCAAGCTGATCTCATCGTAACATCAAAGTTTTGTTGAAAATATCCATTACATTCAATTCTGAAGTATGAATTTTGCCAGTTTTATTATTTGCCTTATATTAATGTTATTTGTAAGAAAACAAATTAACATTAAATTTGCTTGCCTTTTTTTTAATTGGATTTTTTTATTCTAAGCTGTAACGGTGAGCATGCCTCTATTAGTAGTATAGATTCTGCTACAAGTAGGGATAGGATGGGCAGTGAGTGAAGTTTACGTGATAGTAATCACATTTGAGAAAGGAAAGGGAGAAAGGCTTCAAAGAACTCAAGATTTTCCTTATGTGAGAAGGGAGAAATAAAGTGCATTTCATCTAAGGTGAGGACAATGATCAAAGATAATGCTTTTTATTGTTTTATTACATTTCTTTTTTTTTCTTTTTTTGATCACTGTACTCATGTTAAAATGAAATGTTCTTAAAGGCAAGACTTGGAAGTTATTGATTTAAATTAGGATTTTGAAAAGGTTTCCTTAAAATAGGTTAAAAGAAACCCATTTTAGGAATCCTTAAGATCTGTTTTTGTTTTTCATGGATTATGTTTTTAGTGAAGAAATATATCTAATTGATGTCTTTAAATTTTTCCATTATTAAATGTAATGCTTGTTTAAGTTTTGGTTTGGAAACACCAATTACATTAACTTTTGTCAAAAGTGCAGTATTTTCCAATCCAGCATGCATCCTTTATAAACTAATTGTTTCTATTGGACCCATGCAGGCAACATTATTTTTAGGTTCATCTCTTCTTGCATTGCCAGTTAAAAAGCTTTTGTAGAGTTTCTGATGTTTTCCATGGATATAATATTTAAGTTTAAATGCAACTTAAGAAATGAATATATTTATATTTTTTTCTAGGAAATATACAATCTAGAAATTTAAAAATCTTGTGAATTTGCCTTTATTAATTTACAATAATTTAAATCATTATGTGTTAATTTGCTAGCACTTGCTACTATTATTAAAGTAGTGTTATTACATAAATATTCCATTATCTTCATTAAATTTAACAATAATATAAAAAAAAAATCAATAATTCTTTTTAGCTGCGATTACAGACATTGAATTATCATAATAGGGTACAATAATTTGATACATACATACATTAAGGTAATAACAAATGTAATAATTATTAAAAATAAATAACCGGCTTCTTAGCTTTTCCATTAGGAAAACTCGGCTACAATTCATATAAAAATGACTTCTTGTTTGTAAAATGCAAAAGTGCTTTTTAGAATTTTTAGAATTAAGCTGGTTGTATTATTTCCTATTTATATATTGTTGAGTCTGGGATATTTCGAAATGATTATTTGATTTGCAAATGCACCTCTTCTCCTTATCCTGATAGACGTTATGCTATAAGCCTGACTATCATTTGCACATTATCATATGACAAATTTCATTAAAATCTCATTTTTTTTTTTTTTTTTTTTTTGAGTACACATATTAATGTTTTCTTTGTATTTTTTTTTTTTAACTTAGTTGAAGCTTTCTGATGGTAATTATTTTCTTAAAAGCTTTCAATGTGGTTTTCTTCATCTGTATTTCTAATTTACCATTCAACTTGTTTTAACTTTTTATTTTCCATTTTTGCCATTGATAGTTCATTAAAAGATAATTGCAGGCAATGAAAACATAATTTGCTTGCTAGTAAGCTTCTTACAGAAATCATAGTCGAATTTACTGTACTGAATTCTTTTTTACCAGGAAAAAAAAATCTGATTACAACACCAAATGATTGTTTCTAGTCAATCAATTTTATTTCTGATTTCAGCCATTTCCTCTTTTAAGTTCAAACGAGCATGAAAAATTCCACTAACATTTAGTGATATTTTTGATTTTAGGATGAATGTTTTGGTGAATCTGCAATATATCAATCGTAGTGAGAAAAATGATATCTCAAAAAAATTAAACAATATGTGAATTATTTTTGATTCATCTGTTTTCTTGAATTTGATTAATTTTTTTTGTATTTAATTTTGGAGCGCTGGTTCTCTCACAACACTTTAAGTCAATTGATCACCTGGTGTATTATAGGATCTTTTCTCTTGTGTTTGTTTTTTCCATTTGATATTAAAGTTGGAGAAGGAATAAGGTCAAAGTTTCATTCAATTATATATAGATTTATAAGCATTTGTTTTTATAAGGTATTTTGATTTGGATTTTGCATGTATAAGCTTGCAATACTATATCATTCCAAAAACAAAAGCAAAAAAAAAAATGTTGATGGAAAGTATGGGCTTAGTATTCGTTTTTTGGCAATATTTTGTTGATATTTTTTAACAAGGAACTGAAAATGAATTCAAACTGTTATTTCCTGATAAAGTGAAAGATCCTTAGAAGCTTTCTGAACTATTCAGGATAATGCTTACAACATTTTAATACAATTTTTCCAAAATTATGTGCAAGTTAGAGAAATACTCAGAATTTTTCCACTTGAAATAAAACTTGGGGGGAAATTGATTATTCAAAGAAACTTTAAATTGTAAGAAAAATAGTACAAATTTTACTAAATTAAAATTAAAAATATTTTGACATGCATTTACAAAATTGAATGGCTTTCTTGCAGAAATTGATTATGTTGAATTCCATATTGATCTTGATTTTGTATGTTTTGTATTCCCCACATAGTAGTTGTGTTTGCATGGCTTACTATCATTGACTAAAGTGGGATGGGATCAAGTTGGAATCCCTGCTATATAGGGACATAGAAGCCCATGATGGTTTTTTCTCATTATTTGCATTTTCTATTTCTGGATGATCAGTTTTATGATTGTTTCAAATCACTGATTAACATTATCTTTTTATGATATTCTTTGTATGATTTGTAGGCTAAATATCATCAATAATACCTTTGGTTATCATATATACATAGTTTCCAATATAATAATCAAAAGATTACCGATTCCTTGTCTTAAGTTGTCTTCTGCATGACCTCATTATTGTATCATATCATCCGTGTAACTTCTAGAATGAAAAGGCATTAAGTAGAGTTCTGTGAATTATTGTATCATTTCAGTGAAGAATACAAATTCAATGAAAAAAAAAAATGTTATTATCATTAATTTTCTGATTTGATCACAATTATGTAAACATGCTTGGAAAAATAACCACAAAGATTATTGCATTGAACCAAATAACAAAAGAAAATAACCATAAGAATTTTGTAGGTTTTTAATAAGTTTATTGGATCATTACTAACACCTTAATATTCATGTGAAGCCTGAGTAATGAGCATAATTTAACATCTGTTCCATTTTAAATTTAAATAGAAAGCTGTACTTTACCAACTCTTTGTTTAAAATTATAACAGCATCCTTTACCAGAAAAAAAAATTAGCCACTAGATAACAGCAAGACCATATAATAAACCCATTAAAAAAAAAGATGATGAAGAATCCATGCCACTTACACAATGTTAATGACCACTTACCTCAACAATTTGAACTAATTTATATAAAGTCCTGACAGCTCTTATTAAAAAAAAAATAACCCAATCAGCCAAAGTTGTCGGACCTTGACTTTTTTTTTTTTTTTTTTAACTTTTGCATTTTTATGATGTGTCATTTTTTAAATATTAAAGTCTTCTAAAATAAATATTACTTTTTTCATTTAGAATAAACTCAAACATAATGCATTGAAATAAGGGTAATTTTAAGATTAGTTTAATTATTTCCATATCGGCTAAACAGAATTTAACAGGTTAGCTTCATTGGTATATCCATATTGAAAAAATACTGTAAAGAAAACTAAATAAGTAAATGTAACATGAAAAATATAATTTAAAATTCAAATGAAGGTAATTTTAAGATTTGCAACGTAAATGACATGAGCTGCTCTAATGGAAGCATTTGAAAGTATCGAAATGTTTGGGAATCATTTGGCTATTTCCTTTTTTCTGTACAAAACAGTCATCATATCGTATAGATAATGGAATCAGTTGAGGAGAAAACAATACCTTGTACTGCTTGGATGTACTACTTTGTCATTTTTGGTGTTTGGGCAGTTGTAGCAAGATCAAGTTAACAAGACTTAGTAGGTGTATTCTGGAGGAGGTAAAATCCTAATCTAAGGATACGCCCTTAAATATCTTTATTGACAATGATGTGTTAATTTAGAGAGTGGATTTAAAGTGAAGGGATCTAATGAATTCCTTCACTGGATTTCAACACATGGCTTGACTGCCTTTGACTTTCATATACTTTATGAGATGTTTACAAATCACTCCAACGTTTTAATGTATTTATTCAGCTTTTGTTTGCATATTTTTCCACATTGACAAGATTTTAGTTATAATAATGATTATTTATTTATTTATTTGCTTAGGTATTCAAGAAGAGTAATACATGACTGAAAAACAGAAATTTAACTGGTCAGTTTCATTAGTGTCTCCGTATCATTGGAAAAATACCAAAAAAAACAGTGACAACATGAGAGGCATTTGTCAAAATTCAAAAAAGGGTAATTTCAAGATATTTATAGTATTTAAGATTTTTTTTTTTTTAACACTTATTTAAGTTGATGTAGTGATTATCTTGCTTTGAAGTTATTTTAAATTAAAAAAAAATGAAGTTAATCAGTATTTTAAGTAATCATAGCTCCCATAAAATATTATAAAGAGAATCGAAGCCATTTTGACATTTTGCATATACTGTATCTATAATCTTTTAACTAGCATATTGAAATAACATGTAGTTATTACATTCATTTAATGAACAAATAATTACTATTTTCCATCATTCCATTACTCAGTTCCTGTTTGAAATTGATTGAGGTTTTTGTGGTATGTGTGTTGTTGTTATTTACCTCATCAGAAATATTATAAATTAACAGTTCAGAGTGCAGTTGACACCTGCTTATCTGGATTTGATCGCACTGAGACCAATCTGGATTTTAGAATTCTTGAATAGTCCTCATATAATTTTTCTAATGTAATAGGACTGTAAACATTTCAATAAAATCCATACAAATTATTAAAGATTGAAAATACATGATTTTTACATTTTAAATTAAAATTGGAAGAGAATTAAAAGGTGGTTTTTTTTTTTTTCTTTCACAATGGAAAAATGGGTATATAAAATTTAGAACAATTAAAACAATTTTTCAATAGCAAAAATTTCAAGTGGAATCATTTTTACTTTTTTTTATTTAAAATATACATTTTTAGGTATTGTATAGAAGAGGAAAAAAAAATGGATAAGAATACAGTAATTTAAAAGTTTACTAAAGATTTTCCTCAGTTTCTTCAAAATTCAAATGTTGTTCCATATTATCTGAAGATACAGATTATGAAGATCTAGATAAATAAGTTTCATCTCTTTGCATCGTCTGTACCCTTATCCTATGATATGATATGTTATGATTGTTATTATGGATTCTGTCAATAGTAGCATATTTTGAATTTAAGTAATCCAAAATTTCATCTTGCGCCTGTTGAGGCAAATGACATCATCTTATTGTCTTCGTAAAGTAGATAACACAGGCCACATTCTTATATTGAATTGTATTTGTTTTGTTTCAGTAGTGAACATTTTTATTGTTTCTTCTCAGGCATCTATATGTCAGCTATCTAGGTTGTGTTGTCACTTTGTCTGTGATTTCCTTACGGATCATCTTCAAGCAAATTTTGAGAAAAAAATAATTAACTTTTATGTTTTAAGCTTGAAAGTTTCCTCAATTATTTAATTTACATCATTGTGCTTCTGTCAGTAACAGTTGATGTGATATCTTTTGTCCAAATACTTCAAATGAATGTACTCAGTTGGCTATTCAGTTTGCGAAGGTGTCGATGTTTGGTTTTCAGTTTATAATGATGTGCAAGTGATTTACGGGGAAAATTATAAAATGGTTGATATTTTTGTGTTTTTAGTTTGATGCTAACCTAAATGTTTTTTGTTTTTTTTTTTTTTGGTTAGATGGTGTAGTTGGTGGGGAGGGGGTCCAATAAAAATATAATGCTGAAAAGGATTCACTAATCTAGGAAAGGTTGGGAACCACTGGTCTACAGCATTCCATTCTGTGTTCAATTCTTGCAATTTGGACATTCATTGTCCATTTAATTGAAACTTTGCACAACTCATATTTGAGAAATATACATAAGTGTCTTCTGTGACACATTACATTATTCTTGACCATCTTAAAAAGTTCTGCTTGCTTTTTTAATACTGTTCCCTAGAAATGATGTAAAAATCTTGCTAAAGGCATAATTAGTGTTTTTTTACCATCCTAACTGTTCTGGTACTTGTATTTGCTTTCCATTGTGTATGATTTCTATATGATCCATCTTTTCTGCCTCATTCATGAAATATATGAACAATAATTCTGTATCAGAAATACTCAAGATTTAAATGTTTTTTTATAAACTGACGGAGTTGAGATTCTCCAGTGCACCATTGAATCATTTTAAATTGATTTTGCAGATCATCTTTAAACAGAAGTATGAGGGACAAGACATTTCACTTCCTTTTATATAATCTATTAAGACTTCAGGAATTTTTTTTGACTAAAGTGGAGAGTTAGACAGTTTAAAATAAAACTAACTCTCATATACTGTACTTGATACCAATGGTAGGGTAAGAAATATAGTAAGGTCATTAAAAAAGATGAAGAAGAAGAAAAGAAATAGATTTTGTTGAATTTTTCTTACATGGATAAAGGTATATGTTTATGAATTATCACATTCTTTTTCTCTAAATAATGATCATTAACAGATTTGGTTATTTTAGAATGGTAAATATGGTTTAAAGTAATACAAATAAAATGTTGATTAATATACAAGATTATAAAAAAAAAAAAATCATCATTTAAATACCGTTCTATTTTATAGTAGCAGCAAAGATGAAAAAATCAATGATAGTATTTACTTTAGAAACTTCTTTCAAGCTGTCATCTCTCAAAATTATGCCTTTTCACATATTTTTGAGCACAGCAATTTGTTGAAAGAGTGCATCAGTAAACTAATAAACTTGTAAATTTTAGCATTGTTGTCCAACCAAATTTTTATAATATGGTTAAAACTTTATTGAATTCAGTTTTAGAAGCTGTTTCAGTTTTAATTTCTTTTTTTTATTATTCACAATTTAGGTCATTTTATCATTTTAAAAACAAATAAAATTGTTAAATTAAAAAATGTACTATCGGTGTTTTTGATCATTCTAGAGGCGGATATTTTTAATTTTGAAAGGATGTTTGGAGGTGAGAGTAAAATAGATTTGCTTGTTTCTCAAGATAAAATTTAAGGTTTTGTAGTTTTGAAAATTTGTCAGTAAATTTCTTCCATTTTTATATAACCCTTCAAATTTAGACTTTAATCTTATGACTTAGTCATATGCTTGATTGAAAGTCATATGCTTTTATTAGTCATTAACTTTTATTAAATTTGCATATGCTTTCTTTTGGTAATTTAATCCCGCAAGTTACATCGTTAGGAATAATAATTTCAATGATTTTAGAATGTGCTGCTAGGCAATATGCACTTTCATGTCTGTCATGTATGAAGTATATTATGCTTAAAACTGACCTTTTATCTGTGGCAAGTATATAACATTATAGTTCTGAAAAGGACCTTTAAAAGAAAATTTGTTTCTTTGTTGTTGCTGTTTTTTTTTTTTTTTTTTTTTTTTATTAAATCTTCTATTTCTTGTAGAATGACTTTTAAATTGGGGACTTTCAGGTGATTTATTTTTGTGATAAAGCAAAAAAAATAGAAATGTCATGCTAAGTAGTCAAATGAAAGACTTGTCAGTAGTTTTGTTAATCTTGTTGAGCATACAAAATCATTACAATTTATTTGTCAACTCTAGTACAGTTGTGTATTATTATTTGATTTGCTTCATACAAATTCCCTATTATTTTCTTGCTAAATGAAAATTTTCATCTGAAAAATGCAAAAGATGACTCCTTATTATAAATTTAATGTTGCTATAACTAAGTTTTCTTATGAAAATAAAGATTGTTGTCTAAAAGGGATAAATTTAATGCATCATAATTAATCAGAAAATGTTTTTAATCATTGAAAACAGGAATTATGTATTACTTTATGAATCTTTTGTGTGGATTCCTGAAAATTTTCATAAAAAAAATCTCTTTTAACAAGATTTCAATCCAACTGCCCCTTCATATTTTTTTAGCTGGAATTCTGTGAAGATTTCGGATAATAATTTACTTTTTCCTGTTAGCATCTGAAAAGATGATCTTTGTTAGTTAATATCAATTTTATGAGCAAGTAATTTTGGTTAAATATATATCAAGCCAATTGGTCTTGTCAGTTGGTTTTCAGACATCATGTGTGCAGGTGTTACATTGCCATTGCATATGGACACAGGGTCTGATTGGGCACATGGTCTGATACAGTTGATGGCAACAGATAGATTAGGTTGTATTTTATAGCAAAGATATCAACCTTCTTATCATCTGTTGATTGCCAACTCATGATGTAAGATTGCTTATTTCAGCGGTAAGTTTAAAGCAGTCTTGTGAGACAGTTTGTCATCATCCTTGTCACCTGTCTTGCCTATGACTATTTTCTTTGTCAAACAAATTTTGACTTAATTAATATTTCCCATCTGATTTTTTTTTTTTTTTAATTTTAGCTTGAGTTCAAGCTATTTCTAGACAAATATAAGGAAGCCATTTTAAAAGATATCCATTTTTACTTTCCCATAACTAATGTGTGGAGAAAGTCTGGTAGTCATACAAGCAATAGTTTTTTTTTTTTTTTTTTTTTTTCCTTCTAATACATCCAATCATTTTAATTTCTTAAAACTTTTGGATAAAATAGAAGATAATCATACTAAATATCAATGTACCAATTTTAACAGAAATCCATGTTGAAGTTTTAACGTTATTTGCTCCCTAGAACAAATTTAGATTGCTTTTTGTGTGAATGTTGCTGCCTTTTATTGAGAATCTTGTGGGTTAGATAACTCAAGAAATAATTAACTGATCTACACCAAACTTCATATTTAAAAGTTTAGTGTTATTATAAAGATGCTATTAGGTTTTCCATGCCCTTCTAAAAGCCACTTTACATAAGGGCCAAAATACGGAAACATAAATAACTTAAAGAAAATGCACTGATCAGCATTGAACTTTAATAAGAGAGTTAAATATTATTGTTCAACTTTCATTAGATTTTTGTGTTTGTAGCCCCTGTTTAAGGGAACATCGTAATGAGGCTAAATACTGTGCCCTTAAATAACTCAAAGCTTAATATAGTACATCAAACTTTACATTTGAGACTGTAATATAATTATATTCATGTGCTTAGATGTTGGTATTCATAAATCCAACTTACAAATCATTATCATGGGGCAAAATACTGTGTCATTAAAAGAATTCGAAGTTTAGTGCACTGATCAACATCATATTTCATTTAAGAGTCTACTTTTGTTATGTGCTTCTCTTCAGATGTTTGTGTTTATAGACTAGACCTATTTATTTAATGACCACTATAGAATTTGGGCCAAAAATAATATGCCCTAAATAACTTAAAACAGTACTTTAGTGATTAACTTCAAACTTCATATTTAAAATTTTATTTTTATTGCCCAGTCCTGATTAGAGTTTTGGTACTTTCTAGTGCCATTTTATAAGACACTTTGTAATAAGGGCCAAAATACTGTGTCCTTAAAAAAATTCAAAGAATAATACACTAAAAGTCGAATCACACTGTTCTGTTTTTCATCATTGTTTTAAACAGCTTCACTGAAATAATCATTGTTTTCAGTGATAAGTTTCTATCATTTGTTCTTATTCTCCAAATCAAATGGTATTTGAATGTGAAGCATCATCACGTTATTGGCATTGCTTTTTAAAGCCTTTTAGAGTCATGAACCAATCAGCGACGAGATCTTTTGACTTTCATTTTTTGTTAGGGGTTAAAAAAGCCTTCCAACAATTCAATTTCCATAGAAATAACTTTTAACGAGTTGTCAATCTGTTCGAATCTTAAGTGTATATTGTATTTTAGTATATCTATTATTAAAGTGGAAGCGGAGTACGTTTTGACTGCAAAGTTTGGAATTTTCGAATAGTGACAAATACTCCCACAGTCCTTTGTGAACTCGAAGCTTCAATAAAAAATGAAAAATCTCTAAAAAAAAAGTTGACATCTGCACATTATGATGCATGGGAATGAATTTATTTTAGTAAAATTATTGTTTATTTTTTAAAGATAATCTCCTGACTGCGATACTTAATTCATAATAACCTTGGTTTCAATCAAAGTGGTGGCCAAAATGATATAGACTAATTCGATGGTGGTATGAATATTGGGGGTCTTCTTTTTTTAGTGATATGTCACAGCTTTGCTGATCCTGATTGGTGCTTGCTAATCACTGGTGATTGAGATTCCCTAAATTTAAGAGCAAGTTCTAAAGCCATTGCAGTGATAGAACTGGTGACAGGTGCAAATCACACAATCATAGAGCTTCAATGATAGGGTGAGTGATCAGAACTCTGATGAAAAATAGGACCATTTGATTTGACTATATGTTACATGTAACTTCACATTTGAAAATGTAGAATTGTTGTTTAGATTTTGGTATACATAAACTCTTCTCATAGACCAAATACAAATGTGCGTGTATCAAAATAAAGAGAAAGTGAAAATAAATAAAACACCCTTACTTGCAAATATGATGAAGAGAGAATAAAAAAGATGGCAATAAACCTACAGTTTCAGAATACTCTGCGTATTCCATCATCAGGGACAGCACAAACATTTAAGACGACACCAGGTGGGAATGAATGGTGAGAGTGAGGGAAGTTTAGGCAAGTTTAGCATTGTTAAACTTCCCTAATCCTTTTACTTCCCTCACTCACCATGCATTCCCACCTCTTGTCTTAAATCTTTTTTGTGATGTCTTACATGTTTGTGCCGTCCGCTATGATGGAATAAGCAGAATATTCCGAAACTGTAGATTTATTGCCATCTTTTTTTTTATTAACTCTTCATCATATTTGCAAGTATGTGTGTTTTATTTATTTTCACTTTCTCTTTAATTCAAAGATTAATGCACTGATCTACATCAACTTTCATATTTAGCAGTTTAATCAACCTAAGATCCACTTTTTTAAGGTTCCAGAAGTAAACTCTTTTGCAAATGGTCAAATGCTCTGATGTATATTATTATTATTATTATTATTATTATTTTAAACCGTATAAAAAGTATGGTGTTGGTGATTAGGTTTTAGACTTGTCTATCTTTCTGTTAAGAGCTACAGGAGGTAGACAAAATAATGGAAACACACATCCTACTTGTACAAATATCTTTATCAATATGGAGTTTGACCAACATGATCATTCTGAACAGCAGCAATTCAACATGGAATAGATGCATACAGGCATAAAATAATGGTATTTTGTACTGTTCATCCTACCAAATCTACAAGAGGTGAAGGTGAGAGGAAATTGCCTGCTGTAAGAAGTTTCCATAAAGATAATATTAAGGTCTGGTAAATGAGGACACTAGGGTAGTTGTTTTGCTTCGTCCTCATGCTCTTCAAAGTAGCTTGTGACACTCTCTGCTGTGTGGATGGAACATTATCATTGCATGCAAATGGTTCTGAAGAACATTGAGATACGTTGCCGCTGTGACACAATCTTTCAGTATGACTAAAGGCCCTGAAGTGTGTATTTCGGACCAGACCATCACTGACCCACCTCCATTCTTTACAGTTAGAATGAAGCAGGCAGGATAGTATATTTATGTAGGATGTCTCCATATACATACATTCTCCATGAGGTGGGTAATAAACAAAGATGATTTATCTGACCAAATGACATGTTGCCAGCCTTCAGAGCTCCAGTTTTAATTTACTCGGCACCATTGTACATGTTTTTTTGGGGGTTTTTTCCTTGGTACTGAAGTCAGTAATGAAAGATTTCTGTACTGCAGCATAGCCATAAATATCTAATCTGTGAAATTCCGGACGAACTGTTCTGATTGAATTGGGGTTTTCTCGATTGATAACAACTCTATTATTTGCTCTGCCATTTTTATGTTTATGTTGCAGAATATGCGTCATTACTCGGTGGTCCCCGTCTTACATCTTTTTTTTTTTCCCCTCCATTCACAGTTTAGAGGCAACCTTTTCTGTTTAATAGGCAGCCATAATTTTAGATGCTGCTTCTCTTGCAACACCTAAGATTCCAACTGTTCTAAGTCACAGAAGCCCCTGCTCAATGCCACCAATAACCAAGGCTTTTTTTGGAAATCATCGTGATCTGGCATTTTTATTATTACTACACAACAGGTGTCTTGATCTGCAATTTTAGTGCTGATACACAATAGCTGACTTCCTACCCTATTCATATATATCATAAAGCACAAGCTGCATCACACCAATGATTTGCATAACTATCTTTTGTGCTGTTATTTCAGTGGTTGTTTCCATTATTCCATGCTTTGTTCAGGGCTAAAACTTTCCAACTGAATAACACTCATTTTATTTTCTGAAACTATTTACAGTTCCTTAGTATGGAGAAAGTGTTGCAGTGGTTTCATTGCTTTATATTATAACTGTATATTTATAAAAGAAGATTTTGCTGTAGATATTTTTGTTAGATCTCATATTTAACCATAACTATTAATTAATCTCTCAAGAGATCCTTTAACAGTGTAATAGTTTATTATGGCATTGAAGTCTTCATTTACCATTTTCCCCTGTTTGTTTTATCAGGAAAGAAAATTTCTATTTTTCTAGCAACAAATCATGGAGTGTATGTAGTAATTCTTTCTGAACTATTTGTCTCAATTGCCCATCCATTACTGTAAGGATTCCAAACAAAATCATCCTCTCCACCCTCAAAGAAAGGATGATGTTGATTTTTTTTTTATTTCCAAAACATTTATTTTTAGGTGTACTTGTGCTAAATTTCAAATTTTTAATTTTCTGATGTCTAAAATAATGAGCTCAATATTCTTTAATCTTTCATTTTGTAAGAAGCTTTGTCTTAGCAAGAATAAATGCTAATGGTAGTTGTTGATCTTTGCTAGCAACAAGTGTAAATTGTTATCATCTAAATATGCCTCATTGTACATTAGTTCGTTACTTTTATTACTTTATTCCTTGCTCTCTATTTTCCTTGTTATGATTGTGAGACTTCTCTATCTTTATGCAATGGATGATGAAAAGTAGTTCAATGAAAATAACTACTTTTAAGAGATTATTTACATTCCTTTCATTTGATTTCATCCCCCCCCTCCCCTTTTTCCTGAGTACCCCTTTTCCTGATAAGTAGAATATTTCTGCATGGAGCATTGTGTTTCTTTGTATCACCTAATTATAGTACTTGTTCAATAATCACAACTTCAAATGATTCTTTAGAACTTATGTATATGTGATTGCAAACCCCCACGGTAGACATAGCTAATTGACAGCTCTTGAAGCAACTTTGAAAATGTTTTGCTAAATGCTACTAAATATGCTGTTTTGTAAATATTACATTCTTTAAAAAATTAGTTATAATGAAAAATCTTACAGATGATGACATAAAGTAACTAACAATATAATTAAGTACTTTTTGGAAGTTCATTTACAAATTTAGAATTGCAACAACTTCTTCATTTAGAAAACATTTATTTATTTGATGCTTTGATCTCAGGTGTTTTGTGCCTATGAAAAAAGCAAACAAACATAAAAAAAAAAAAAAAAAAACTTTCTTGCTTTCTAAATTTTAGTTTCTAGCCTCATCTTTATACTTAATGGTGCTCTTGTAATCTGACTTTCAATTGAGCATCCAGAACTGAAGTTTAACTTCAAGAAACATTGCCTCCATTTATGAGCTGTTATCCTATCCAATTGTTTTTACAATAGAAGGTATCCCGTCATCATTTAATTATTGAATGCCTAATTGTTTATGTTCAATATATTTTTTTAATAGGTGAGATTAATTCTAATGTGCTGCATTAATGGTATTAGAGACTGAGAACCTTGGCTTAGGTTTAGTGGTACCCTGTCTTTACAGCTGGTAGGAAACAGGGTGCCGCCATCTGACATCATTTCCCCATTATGCCTTCCTTGCCTAGGTGAGTACTTAGCATTTACTAATATTTTGGGCTAAACCAACAATTAAAGCATTTCCTTTCATTATTTGCTGTTTATATAGTGTTCACCACTATCCATTTTAATCATATATTTTTGAAATTAGCAAATTATTTTGAAATTAGAGAGAGAGAGAGGGACTATTTTCTTTTAACCTTGACTTAACATTGTTTGTAGCATTTTCTGAAATATGAATTCATATTTCAGACCAGGAAGTTTAAAAGATCCTGAAATTGCAGAACTGTTTGATAAAGAGGATCCAGAAAAGATATTTGTAGACCTGCGGGAAATTGGCCATGGAAGTTTTGGAGCAGTTTATTATGTAAGTTCTTTACTCAAGTATGACATTAAATGCAATTATGAAAGTTTACCAATATCAGTAATCATTTGCTACTGGGAAAAAAAATAACAAATCCTTATTAGTATTTAAAGTATCAAATTTGGTGAAATCATTCATCTTTTTTGTCTTAAAAAACAAAACAGAATTCAGAAATTCAGATGCATGAGGTTGATAGGCTTTCCATGCATCTTCCTAACTTAGTTAATGCTTGCTTTATTTATTTTACATGGCATGCTTTAGCTGAGCATGATTGTGTGCTCAGTTAAGCATGTCGTGTAAAATAATTAAAACAAGCATTTAAAGGAATGAGGCAGTGTTTTAATTATTTCTGTTGTGATTATATAAAGTAAGTAAATATATTCAAATGATTCATAGGAGGTGTTCCAGTTTGTTAATCCAAAATTGTTAGAGCTACCATAATAGAATGAAATATTACCACTTCACATTATAATAAATATTTAAACATGTCATCTGCTGGCCAGTGATAAAAGAAAATGATACAAAATTGTTTGGCTTGTTATACTTTGTAAAGACAACACAAGACCAAGCAATTTAATTGAATTCTTGAGTGAATTGCAGGAAAGAATTAAAACAAATGTTACATTTTAAAATTCCAATTTATTATAGGCCAGAAATGTCATCACACGGGAAATTGTGGCAATTAAGAAGATGTCATACACGGGGAAACAGTCAGCTGAGGTTTGTTGTATTTTTTTTTTCCTCCCCAGTTTAACAAAAACCAATATCTAGTTCAGACATACATTTCAAGATAAGTCTTTAATCAAAAATCTCTATTAATGATATTATTTAATAAAATTTAGTTATAAATTAAGTACAAATCAAATATATAAATACTTTCTGTAAAATTAAATAATAAATTTTGGGTTTTACCAAGACCTGGTCTTTGCCAATATCCTAAATAAGCTTCTTTTTAAAATAGTACACCGTTTTATGTACCATAGTATAACGAAAGTATATTAATAAAATAAATGAAAACTATTATATTGAACTTTATTAAAATTTTATAGCATTAGAAATACTTCAGAATTACCTCCATTTCTAAAGCAATTTTAGCTGTTTCATGGAATTTATAACAGCTAGTCATTGTTTTTACAAAAAACGTTTTAGCGTGGTCTATTTCCTTGATTTCATTCCTAGGTTTAATAATTTTTTTTTTTAATATTTAAAAGCCAGCTAGCAGTTCAGTTCCTCTCAAAAAAGGCAGATTTCTAGTTTTCCTTTACTTGAAAGTTTTTTTTCTTCCTTAGTTTTTTTTTTTTTTTTTTTTTTCCCCATTGGCCTGTATGCAGATATCATCTATGTTGTACTGCAGTTTATTATCCCTCTATATTAGGGTATATAGAATGGACCCTAATGAAAATAGAAAACCATCTATTGAAGGAAAATTTGATATCTTCAAAATATTGAATTCTTTAAAAAATAAATGAATGGATAAAGTTATATTTTAAATAATTATTAAACCTAGTAAAATTGAACAATATTTAAAGTGGAACTCTATTTTGATAGAATAGTATGCATATGTAGCAGTATTGATCATAACTAATGAAATTTATTTACTTTTTTAATTAATGTATATGTTACCGCTAAAGCTCGAAAGCTGATAATGTGCACATTACCTAGCTAATTTGCAGATTAACTGATTTGCTCCGTGAACGTGCGGAATCAAGAGTTTTCAGCAATTTAATCTAGGTAATGTGCACATTAACGGCTTCCGTATCGTTCAAGTTCAAAAGTTTGTTTCTCTCAAAGTGAAAAATTTTAAAGGGAAAAAATTGTTTCAAAAGTTACCAGCAGATACATCCTGCAGCTGACGATGCCTCACTTAACCTAACCTACACCTAATCGGAATAAACAGTTCGGTCCTCAAAATTTGAATAATATTTTAAACCTTTTGATTCTTCCTATTATAGTTTTTAATTGATTGATGATTGATTCTATCAACTAATTTGTTGATTGTTTGATTGTATTAACTTGATTCTTTAGATATATCGAAAAATAAATAAATAACTATGTTAATTTAAGCGTATAGAAACGGTGCTGTTGTTCCTGCAAAGATCTTAATTTCACTTTAACGAGTGCCTAGTAGGTAATGTGCAGATTATCTAGGTAATTTGAGAAATGAAACAATTTTCAGCACTTTAACAGATCACCCTAGTTAATCTGCACATCACCTAGATAATCTATAGAATAACTGATTTCTGCACTTTAGTGGTATCATATATTATTCCACAAATTGCATTAATGATCTTTCAAAATTGAGGTTCTAGAGTGATAATTAGATTTTTGTGTACAGTACTATAATGGTATACAAAAATAATAATTTAAAAGCTGATAATTTGTATCATTGGAACTCCATGATGTGAATGAGTTTCAAGTTGCTTAGCAGTATATAGTACTGAAAACATTTTTTTCCCCTATTCTTTTAGTAAAAGTATTTCAAAATTGTTTTCATTGTTTCATTGTTGTAAATTCATTTTAGAATTGCTATGCTTTTAGTATTTTTTAAACCCATGTTTGTTTTCTAAATAACGTTTAGAAATGGCAAGATATTATCAAAGAAATTAGATTTCTACGCCAGCTGAAGCATAGGAATACAATTGATTATAAAGGATGCTATCTCAAGGAACATACAGCATGGGTAAGAATTCTTCTCTTTTTTTTTTTTTTTTTTTTTAATTAAGACTTTACATTTGGATATGTTAAATAATTGCAAATACTACACTTTTATAAGCCTAGTCCAACACCATTCTTTCAGTTTGTGTAGTTTTCAAGGAAGATGCTGTGATAGTTTCCAATTATCTTCTTTAGAGCCACAAACACCTGAGGAGATTGTAGAATTTCAGAGAAGAATGGAGAAAGTAGAGACAGTAAAAGAAGCTAATATACTTTATTGGGATTTTGGCCCAGACCTTTATGGATCACCAAGTTGCTGATCCTAACATCTAGACTATTTAATTTACCATGGGGGGTTGACTTACACGAGATAGATGGAAATTCCAGATATTTTGGCCAAAAATAGGGGGTCAACTTTTACTTGAGTAATATTAGCAAAAATACCCATGCTTCGTGCAAGTTACAAAAATGTGTATTACAAAGAATGATGTGTATTACAAAGAAATTGTAATTGTGCGATCACTTTGGAAGGTTGTCTTCTCTGATGAGTCAATGTTGCAGCTATTCCTGGTAGATGGACTGTGCAGGATCAGATTGACCTTCACAATACATTTGGTCCTGATATCAAAGTCCTACTCAGACAGGCCAGCAGCAGAGATGTCACCATCTGGGAGTGTTCTTGTGAAATAGCACTGAGCTCCTAATATAGGTTGAGGGTCTTCTTGATGCAATTCACTATTTGTCGGTTGTTACAGATCAAGTGCATTGCTTTATGACAATGGTTAATTGAGGAGGGAACAGTTCTCCATCAGGATAATGAGCAATATCATACTTGTCGATGTGCGCAAATAGTTCATTAAATAGGGATAAATTTGTGCTGATGGATTGGCTGGCTTGTTAGCCTGGCTTCAATCCCATTCAGCACCTTTGGATCATATCGACTGTAGCTCAGCTGTGGGAAGCACTGTCGACAAACTGTATTCCATACCTCTAGCTAACTTCTGGAATCCATTCTTCAACATATAGCTATTGTATTGGCTATGAAAGAGGGCAATATCTGCTATTAGGTTAGTGGCCATAATAATTTGATTGCCCATTGTGTATTATATCAGTCGTCCTTCCTTACTGTAAAATCATTTCCTTAATCTTGTAAGACCATTTGCATTTAGTTTTAAAATAGCTTCTTCATAGTTTAGAGTACATACTGCTTCTTATTCAATGCTGAACGGATAGTCATAAGTATTTTGGGAATAATCACATTCATTTGTGGCTTCTGTGTGGTTGGTCTCACATTGTTGATGAAGTTCTAATTTAACTGCATTTATAGAGACATTGTTTACAACTTTGTTTTTTGAGCTTTTTGTTGAAGTCACAGATATAATTAATGAATATTATTGGGAAATAATTGTATTATTATTATGGGTTTACATTTTTGCCTTTTGTTTATTCAGTATATAAGCTACTTAAGCTGGCTAGGTTTTTTTTTTTAGTTTAAACGGTGCTAGCATAACAAAAACCCAGACAATTGAAAATATAGCAGATATTTTATTTATTTCTTTTTTTTATTTTTAATGTAAGTTATATTATGAAATTCCTAAACCCGGTTGTAGAAATAAACTTTTTCCAAATAGAAATAATAAAAAAAAAAAAAAAAAAAATGGCTACTCAAAAGTTTATTATGTGACTGAAACATTACTGACAAGGGAAAATACTTTGCTGTAGCACTCAAGTGTTTTAATTTATTTTTAGGTAAATGTGTATGCAGTAATGTGATGTTTTACTCTTTTTTTTTTTCTTTTTTTGACATTTTTCAGTTAATTTTTAAAAATATTATTATCACTTCTTACAAAATAAAGACTGTTGGCATTTAAGCTACATCAATTCAAAGTATTTCTTAAGGAAAGGAATAGCAGAAGTTTCAAGCGAAATGAAAATTAAATTATAGATAAACAACAGGAACATGATGCTATTTGTTGATACCAAGAACAAAGGACAATTGATTCTGTACTTATTGCATATTTCTGAAAATATCAGTTTATTATTATTATTATTACATTTTCTCAATTAAAAAAAAAATATCAAATCTGGAAACCATTAACCATCTCCTGGGGTTTAGTTTACCATTGAAATCAGCTGGAAGGATAGCAGAATTATGGCTGTTAATTGAAGACCTTTCTTTGCATTTGTTAGAATTCATGGAATCCTAATTTTTGTACTTTATAAATAACACAAAATTAACTAAATATCAGTTTCTGTATATAAATCACATTATGTAAAATCTAAAATTCCCATCTGATTTTTTTTAATATATATATATATATTTTTTTTTTTTTTTTTACTTCAGCTTGTGATGGAATATTGCTTGGGATCTGCATCTGATATAATAGAAGGTAAGCTGCCTTACAGTATTTTTATTAAGTTTATATTTTAATCCTTAAATTGGTACTATTCAGTTATTGATATCTTTAATTCCTGGAAATATGTCCTTAGTTATATGGCAAACCGCCTATCTGCTGACTCAATCTACTTGCAGAACATATTAGTCAGTCTTCTTTTTACAAAGTGTACAAGGCAAGTTAGTGCCATATACCATTAAAGAAATTTACATTTTTTTTTTTTTTCTTCCCCCCGTCATTTTTATGATCATTAAAAAGAGAGAGTTGATAATTTGTAACTTAGTAAGATTTGGGAAATTCGTCACTTTTCAAAGCCCCCCCCATTTTAGAAAATAGAGAGACTAGAATTGTGATTTTTGTTTAAAAGTAAATGAATAGAACTTGCACAATGTTTTGAGTATAATTACATCAGACATTAACATAACAATAAAAGGACAGAAAAAAAGCAATGTAAATTTGTGTTCTTTTTAACAATGTGAAAAAAAAAAAAAAACCACTGAAATCTGGGGAAAAGAGTCTAAATATGATATCTGGAAATGTCTTCAAAAATATTTTATTTTAATCTTGAGTTACTGCTTTACTATTTACAGTTGAAACATACAAATTTTTTGTTGACCATTCCCAGAAGGAGTTATTTCTGCCCTCCCCCCCCCTTTTTTTTTTAAAGAAATCTGAAAGTTATCTCAAATAATTTTCCATGTTATTTAAAGAAAACAAACAATGGTAAAACACACTTACTTGGTTGCAATTAATTGGTGAATGTAAACCCAATGATTTCGGAACAAAACTGTGTGTTCTGTCATCAGGGGACAGCACAAACATATAGGACAACATGAGACAAACGATACGTGGTTATCGTACAGGGATAGTTAACAGTAATGGCCATTAATTGGTGAATGTAAACCAAATGGTTTCGGAATACTATGCATGTTCTGTCATCAGAGGACAGCACAAACATTCTTCATTTCACCACTAACTGTTTGAGTGATTTCTTAGATAAATAATACAAACTTATTTTTAAGTTTTAAAGTTTTGTTATTTTTTATTTACATTTAAACAGTTCATAAGAAACCACTCCGAGAAGAAGAAATATCTGCTATTTGTCAAGATGTTCTACAGGGCTTAGATTATCTCCATTCCATGGGCAAAATACATAGGGATGTGAAGGCTGGAAACATTCTTTTGACTGAAAATGGAACAGTGAAATTAGGTAATCATATGTTTTGTTATGAATACATCCTCCCATCATCTTCATATCCGCATTTCTTTATATTATAATGTATTCATATACAATTAATCATTCTTATATTATTTTTAGGAAAAGACTAGTTTATTTTAGGACTAAAATTTTAAAGATTAATCTGTTGTTTTTATTAGCTGATTTTGGTTCAGCCTCAATTGTTTGCCCAGCCAATTCATTTGTGGGTACTCCATACTGGATGGCTCCTGAGGTTATCTTAGCCATGGATGAAGGTCAATATGATGGCAAAGTAGATGTTTGGTCACTCGGCATCACATGTATTGAATTAGGTAAGTAGCTTTTACTGCCATTCATATCAACTTAGAATTCCATTAACAATTTTTTAATTATTAGTTATTGATTAGTTATTAGTTAACAAATTTTATAAGTTATGACATTAAAAAAAAAAAATCTTTGAAGTTTTTCAAGTGTTGATGACTCTACTTTGTAGTTTTCATGAAGAATATTGTTAAATATTCAATTTTTCCTACACAAAATAAAATTGTGTCTAGTGATTATATTTAAAAAATTTCATTTTGAGCATTTTTATAAGGAGTTGTTAACCAACTTCTGAATCTTTCTTTACTTTGGAGAAACTATCATAGTTTGAATATTTGTGTCTTTTTTAGCGGAAAGAAAACCTCCATACTTCAACATGAATGCAATGAGTGCCTTGTATCATATAGCACAGAATGAATCTCCAATAGTTGGAGCAGGAGATTGGTAATTAATTTTAATATTTACTTATTTTGTATTACATCAAGAACTTAATGAAATTTAAATCCCATAATCAAAAACTGATTTTTTTTTTCTTTCTTAATACCTGGTAGGACTGACGTGTTTAGGCATTTTGTGGAACTCTGTTTGCAAAAGAATCCTGTAGATAGACCTACTGCTGCAAGACTTTTGACGGTAAATTACTATTTTAGTACCATTCTTTAGATCAAGCTATTTGGAACTTTGATACCACTTTAAAAAAGGTAACACTTTAAAAAAAAAAAAAAAAAAAAGTAATGCCTCCTAATTTTTATTTTAAATCTATATCAAATAGAAGTTTGAAAAAAAAGGCATTAGTTGATTAAACTTCTCTGGACTGCACCTGACCGTTTAACTTAAAGATCTGTTAATTACACTAGTAAACATGGTGGAGGGTAAGAAGTTTAGATAAAGCTACATGCAGTTAATTTTTGATATCATTTATGATGCAGATACATAGACAAGTATATTCATATATCTTCCTCCAACTTTTAGTCACTCACTAAAATATTGATTACCAAATCCACATATATCAAATATGATGAAAAGAACAACAGAAATAAAGACTGGCCAACACTGATTTTTGTTACAGTAGAAACTTCATTATAGTATGAAATACTACATAAATATAGTGTAATATTAAAAATGTCAGATTGAAATACGAGTTAAAGAGGTCCAGTATAAAATATTGACTCATTTTTAAGACACTTATTAGAAACATTTATGTAATACAATAATATTAGTCAGATAAAATTATTAAGAAAGAATGTAAAGTGGTAACCTCAAAAAAATTGTAGGAAATCATAGTTGTGGCATGTCTTACAAGTTGCACTACAAGTGATATATTCTTAATTCAGATAACGGTGTATGTCTGTTATAATATTATTCAAAATAGTTTCTTCCTACAGCTTCTTCCTACAGCCATTCATAGAATGGCTAATGGAAATCTGATTCAGAAAATATATAACTTATTGACATGTGTAATGTAAAGAGCAAACTGACGCCCTTTTTTGCTATGCACCCTATCAATTTCTGCACTTGGATCATTTAGCCACTAGGGCGTATTCTAACATCCCTTCTACTTTGTTTTTGTCATAGGGTCGTCATAAAGAAAATATTTACAGTTTATTATTATTATTATGTAAAAGTTTCAAATCATGGGTTTCCCCAGCAAAGACAATAATGCGGGTCAAGGACCAAAGCACATATTGTCAAGTGTAAAAAAAAAAAAATATGCAAGAATGGTTAGGGGTGTATGGTTGTGTCCATAAATTTCCTAACCATGCGTGTTGTGTTGAGTATCATAGCCTTCTGGAGTTGTGCATAAGTGTTTTTGTGAAGTCCTAGTGTGCTGAGACTGTGGTGCAATGTGTGAGGCACCAGACCAGTGGCGGACAGGACGATGGGTACAACACGTACTCGGTCCTGCCTGCACTGCTTCTAGAGCTCGTGTGCTAGATCGGTGTATTTACTGCTGTTTTCTGCTTGTTCTTGCTGATAGGCACTGCAATATCAATTAGATAGGTCTGTTTGTTGACCTTATCAACAAGTGTGATGTCAGGTCTGTTGTGAATTATGGTTTTGTCTGTGCGAATGGGGCAGTCCCAGTACAGCTTATGTGAGGATGACTCTAATACGCTTTGTGGTATGTACTTGTAGTACGGGACCGTGTTCTTAATAAGTGAGTGTGTGCTAACTGTTGATGAACGATCGATGCTACCTGATTGCGTTGGTGGAGGTAGTCTGTTTGGGAGAGAAGGGGACAGCCTGATATTATGGTCGATCATCTCAAACAGTGTGTGGCATTTCCTGCATCTGACGTCATGTGTGTTTGCATCATGTAGGATGTGTTTCTTGTAGTTGCGTGTGGGGATGACTTGGTCCTGTATTGCGATCATGAACCCTTCGGTCTCCTCTAACAGCTCATCCTTCGTCAGCCATCTGTTTGAAACTTCCATGTCGATATGAGGCTGGCTGAGTTTGTGGCAATGTCTGCCATGGAGTTCCTTACGAGCCCATAATTCACGCAGCTGCTGTGTAAGGGTGTCGGGGGTGGTGAATGTTAGAGAATACTTTGCAAGGTCCAGGGGTGTGAGGTGTGTGTCAGCCTTGACAGTGGCTGAGTGGAGTGAGGAGTGTTGTGCTCTTTGGTGGAAGTGTTCCCTAAGTGTGTGTACTTGTTTATCGTGTAGGGTGATGAGGTTGATGAGTCCTTGGCCTCTCTCCTTGTGGGGAAGAGTCATCTTTTTCGTAGCGGACTTGGGGTGGTGAATATTATTATTATTACTATTATTATTAAGATTGTATTTTGAAGTATCTATATCATTGTTAATGATTATTTAGCTGAGGGACCTAAATTTTGTAAGCATAATATTGCAAACATTATGTTCTGAAATTACATAAGTTTGGAGCAAGTCTTTCAATGGCTTCATTGCTATTTGTTTAAGTGTTTTCTAACTGTGAATGTGTGATCTTTCCATGTCCTTTTTGTCATCAAACTAACTTTTCTTTTCTTTTCTTTTAAAGCATACACTAATTACAAGACCTAGATCCTCCAATGTTTTGATAGATTTAATACATCGTACTAAAGCAGCAGTTCGAGAATTAGACAATCTTAATTACCGCAAAATGAAGAAAATTTTAATGGTTGATTCATATGAAAATGAATCAACAGCAGTTGATGTAGAAGGTGATTCCACAGTAAGTATCTTTACCTTTTTATAAAAATATTAATTTGTTAGTACTTTTTAATGCCATTAATTTCTGATTCTTCATTCCTATAGCATTGATATTAAATTACTAGCTGGTTTTTTGTTTAAGAATTGTCACTTCCCTTACATGTGAGAATGATACTCAACATGAAATTACAAAGGATTTCAGAAGGAATGAGTGATATACATGATACATGCATTAGTATTGCTGTTTTCTCCATTAATACCTCATTTTTGTATAGTAAGTGCTTTTAATGCATCAGGGTAAGTCTTGTGCTTTAGTTTTATAAGAGCAGAATGACACAAATTCAGCTGCTCTATTGTTTCATTAATTCAGCTCATATAATGTTCAATGTTGGGACTGTTTTTAATGGTTTTCTAACAAAGATTATATCATTTAGGTTGTTTCACCATTCTTACAAAACTCGTTGTTACACTTTAAGATAAATGTCAAACCATACATAAAGTAGTTTAATATATTTGTAAAAAGTTTATTTGATAGTAATATTGTGATTAGCTTTTTAAAATCTTTTCTTTAGACTTTTTTTTTTTTAGGAAAATTTGAAAGAGGATTTTCAATGTAATTCAGAATATCACTACTGTGAAACTAACTAAAATGAATACAGAAATATCTCATGACTGTCATGACACCTGGCTATCTTAGTAAATAACCAGTTATCCTGTATTCTGAAACTAATCTTAAATAAATTTTTATTTGATTTGGTGGAAGCCTTTTTCTATTTCCATTTTGAATAACAGTGATTTATATTAGGTCATTGTAAAATCTCAATAGATCAGTGCCAGACTTTTGTAACTCAGTTAAATAAATTGTGAAGTCATTTTAATTCTGTACAAGAAATCGTATTTATTAGCATCTCTACTTATGAATAGAGCCCTCAAATGTTATTATTTTAGATTTGCAAATTTCTATAAACGTCAGACCCACATGTACAAACCAGTCACAAACTATTTGTGGCAGTACTATTTATATATTGCCTTCTGAATAAAATTAGTTCATTATTGTTCAGGTAGGTAACAAAAGGGTGCTAGTCATGGCTTTCAAAGAATGACAGCTTTTGAAACATTTATATCAAAGAAAAGAAAAAAATAAAGCTTTTGGAATGAAACTGAACATAGTCCAGTAAAAGGAGAAATCTGTCACAAGTTATCCTGTTCTCTTTGGTTTTAAAATTTTAACCGATAAAGATGTTATTCTCAGATGAGGCGATCACGCATGAATGAGTATCATTTCTGACATGGAAAAACTGTTGATGAAATTCAGAATTAACTGGCTGTTAGCATCATTGATTTTGAATACAACTAGTTTTTTAGCTTGGGGGATTACATGCATACATGTACATTTCTTAACTAGCCTATTTATTAAATAAATTTCTCCTTTGAATGAAAATTTTCAATAAAAATAAGATGTAGTTTCTCTTAAACTGTTAATCATTCAGTTATTCATGTATTTTGTAAAATATTTTTGTGAATTCAAGCATTGCATAAAAACAAATACCTCACAGTTGAGTATAAAGCTTTCCTTTTATTTTCTGCATGTCTTCCAGGAGGATGATCAGGCAGGCGGAGACAGTAGTAAATCCAATAGCATTACAAGCACTCAGAGCATTCAGAGTGGTGGTGTGAGTGCCAGCAGCCAAAGTAGCAGTACCAATAGTCTTCCTCCATGTAGTGATGAGTTGCCTTGTTATCCACCTTCAATTAAAGGAAGACTCCCAAGAGTAATTATCATTATTATATATGAATATTCTTTCATCTAATTTATTCAGTACAGTTGATCTAAGAAAAATGTTTATTTAAGATAATTTCAGTGTTTTTAGAACTAATAACTTAATATAATTAAGAAAATTCAAAAATTTTCTTGATTATAATTGTATGTTGTACTTAGGAAAAAAAAAAAAACAAACAAACAGTTAGCCAATGAAAACAGTTGGAGAATTTCCTCTAGTTTCATTTTAGTTCCTATTCTCATAAATGATTTTTGTCTTGAGTTGTCCATTAAAAAAATTCTATTGTCTATATAAAGGAAAATCCTACTCAAATTTGTTTTCCTTTTTTATAAAGTGGATTTCATAAAAAAAAAATGGCCTTAACCTATTCATTCCTCTCTCCAATACTGTCATGTGTTGCAATGGGTAATAGATAAAATTTATTCATTTTGATTCCAGAAAAGGTTAAAATTCAAAAGCTACAATTTTATCTAGGGCTTTTTAGGCAATCACACAGCATGTCCAGAATAAATACATTTCAGATAATCGTGGGATGTACTCTACAAGTACTTTAATACATATACACTTCAGTGCAACTAAATTGACTCACCCCTTCAGAGCGCACAAAGAGGCATATATTTTTTAAATGGCTTAACCAATTTTCAAAAAACATTTTTTTATTGAAAGCCTAATGTTTTTACTTTACAATGACACCATTATCATTAAAATCTGTACAATATTTTCCAAATGAATGTGATCTGAACGTAAGCATAGCAAAATGCAGTCTGAACGGAAACCACCAGTTGCGCGCCGCACTCCCCTATAAAATCCCACGTGGACCGATATTTCTTATCAGTCGCTTATCAGACGTTCATCTGTACACATCTCTGCAAGTTTAATTCATTGTTTTCACAAACCCATGGATACTATGCCAGAAGACTCCGCACAAGTTGTTGCTTTGTTGCAAGCAGGCCACAGTCAACGAGAAGTCGCTCGTCAACTAAACTTGAGCCAATCTGCTGTCTCAAGAGTATTCAGAAGGTTTCAGGAAACTGGTACCTTCACTCGGAGACCACATACTGGACGGCGCCGATCCACATCTGAGAGGGACGATCGCTTTCTCGATTCAACTTCACTGCAAAATCGCCATCTCACGTGCATCGATCTGCAACAGGAGCTGAGACAAGTTCGTGGAGTAGCTGTTAGTCAGTGGACAGTCAGAAGATGCTTGAAGGAAGCCAACCTCACTCCAAGACGGCCCGCTAGAGGCCCAAAATTGACCGTAAGTCACCGCACAGCACGACTCGAATTTGCTCGGAAACACTTCAATTGGAGCATCAAGCAATGGCGGTCCGTCCTATTCACTGATGAGAGCAGAATGTCTCCATGGTAATGGTAGGAGAGGCTGGGTCTACCGGCGTCCAGGAGAGTGATTTTCACAGTGCTGTTTTGCTGAAACAGTCTCGTACGGCGGCGGTTCCTGCATGATGTGAGCTGGCATATCCCTTGAGGGAAAAACAGATCTTGTTTTCATACCTGTTGGAGGCCGGAGAGTGGGTCTGACTGCTCGACGATACATTGAGGACATTCTCCTGGATCATGTTGAGGCCTACGCAGGATATATCGGGGGAAGACTTCATGTTGGTGCATGACAATGCCCGGTGTCATTCAGCACGTACCACTTGGCAATTCATGGAGGAGGTTGGTCTCGAGATGATGGAGTGGCCAGCCCTCAGTCCCAACATGAATTCGATTGAGCATTTGTGGGACGAGCTCAAACGGAGGGTCCTAGCCAGAAATCCGGCACCGTCTAATAAAAACGAGCTCAAGATTGCGCTGGAGGAGGAGTGGAATGGGATCCCCCAAGACTTTGCCAAAACCTTAATAGGGTCTATGAGGAACCGAATGCAAGCCGTCGTACAGGCAAGGGGAGGCAATACCAAGTTTTGATTAATAAAAGTTTCCTTGTTTTGCTTAAATTTTTTGTTGTAATTTAATTTTAAGTATCCCCAATACTTAAATTTTTTTTCCTAAGCATGCATTTTGCTTGTGTTTTCATTCAAAATGCATATCAAAACAAAATATTGTACAGATTTTAATGATAATGGTGTCATTGTAAAGTAAAAACATTAGGCTTTCAAAAAAAAATGTTTTTTGAAAATCGGTTCTGCCATTTAAAAAACTTACGCCTTTTTGTGCGCTCTGAAGGGGTGAGTCGATTTAGCTGCACGGAAGTGTAGAAAATGATCACACTTACGAGTAGTATGTATGATCTAATGGTCTATTATTCCTTTAGATTAGATTATAGAGTTGTTGATTCCAGTAACTGTTTATGCATTATGGGTATAAACAAGAAGAATGTTGTTGGCATGTCAACTCTTGAACACCTCGTTAACATTGTTATTATTATTATTTTTTTTCCTCATCCACTTTCCTTATGAATCCAGTTTCCACCAAAATGATTGAAGTTTCTTTCTGAATGGACTAAGGAAGTTTCATACTGCCGAAAATGAACAGTTTTGTAGTTGTGATACTTTAAAAGAAGGGTTTTCATCCCAGATGCTTTATCCATGGGTTTAGTTTGCAACAGAATCAAGATTTCAGTTTCTTAGATTAAATTATTCTTTGTTATCATAGTTATGTTACTTTAATAGTATAATATATGGTCTTTGGTCACTAGCTCCTTATCAGTTAGGGTTGCCACCTCTCCGGGTTTGACCCAGAGACTCCGGATTTCAGTGAGTTATCTCCGGCTCCGGGTTTAATTATTATTTCTCCGGGTTGCGTAAGTAAAATTGAATATGTACATATAAATAATAAAAATATAAATAAATTTATAGAACAATACTCAAATTTGTTATAGTTAGAACACTGGTAGAGCGTTGAAAAGTAAAAAATTTCCGACATTGCAGAACATTGTTTAAAATTAGGGCACGTCATGGATCCAAATGTTTTAATTATGTTTAAAGAAAGATTTAAAATTAAGGAAAATCCTAGAAAGCTGTATTATTAAAAACACTAAACTAATACTATATAATCATTAGAATTGTATTTAATTTGTAGGAATGTGAGTTTTGAATTTGTTAATTTATATAAATAAAAAAAAATTGCAATTGTGTGGGGGTTTTTTTTTTGGGGGGGGGGGGGTTAGTCATCGTCTCGGGCGAGACTTAGTTCTGAGGTGGCAACTCTATTATCAGTGGATTCATTTTTTATCAAAATCAATAGAGAACTTGCAGTGTATGGCCTTTTCTTACTATTAAGGTTTCAGCTTCTTAAAGATTGATATTTTAGGTGTTTGGTGATTTGGAGATAGAAGGACATAGTTATGTTAACTTAAATTTCATATTAAAAACGTTTTTGTTATCCTGTTTTCTCTACAATGTAATGGACATTATTAATCCAGTCGCACAATAATCCTTGGAACTTTGTTTTCCATGTACTTATTTAAAAAATAGAATAACAGAACTAAAAAAAAATGAAAGTATTTAGCTGCTCTTTTCTAAAACTTTAACAGTAGTATCTTCTCTAGTGTCATTCTTTCTGTTTTGGATGAAGGGATCTTATTTTGGCATATTATAATTGCATTTCTCTTCTTTCTTGTAAGCATGGTCATTATGCTTCCCTGAAGGAATGATCTGTATGATCACTAGATTTATATTGAATCATATTTATCCATGAAAAGAATTAGTTTGTGTCTTGATCTGGTGTACTTTACATTTTGCTTTTTTTTGTTTGTTTGGTTTGGTTTGATTTGTTTCTCAGTACACAAAACAGTTTGTTTGATTGAAATTAAATGTAATGTGGAAGACTTGTTTTTCATTTAACACGTTAACTGTTGACTATATGGTTCCATGTAGATGTTGCTATTAATAGACATGCTGATTACATGACAATGTGTTGTGTGGCTAGGCAAACTCTATTGATCAGTATGCTGCCGACACTCAAAACTGGAACTTGTATTATGTGCGGCAGCTCAGTAGACACCTTAAACTGTCATAAACAGTTGTTGGCACCGAACTTTTGGTTTTGTTTTTTCCTCCCCATAATAATATACCAGGACCTTGAAAACACTGGATTCTCTAAATTTGTTGATTATTGGAATTCAGAATTTGAAAACACCTAATTTGATTTTGTGTAAATTTTTTCTAAGAATTTATGTTCATTTTTATTAATAAATAAAAATACCCCCTTTATTCTATCCTATTTATATTATTTTTGATTTCCTTACCAAATCATTGACAAAACCATAAAAAAAAACTACTCAAAATCTGATATTGAGGAGCCGTAAATGACACTTTTAGCTCAGCAATTTACCCAGAGGTGCCATCCACATGGATCCGTGAGAGTTGATTTAAGCGATTGGTGGGGGGGGGGGGGGGGGTTGAAATATGATATGTACTGACTTCTTACTTTACCATATATAATAAAAACGTAAAATAATCTAGTTAAAAGGCAACATATTTGCCTGTATATTAACTTAGTTATTAATAATTTACTGTATTTAAATTAATAATTCATCTTTCTTTTATAAAGCATTCTTCCTCCAGTATAAGTAGCAGTGATCCTGGTGCCAACAACTTTGCAACTATTAGAACAACCACAATAGTTTCAAAGCAACAGAAAGAACATATGCACGAAAGTGAAATGCATGAGCAAATGTCTGGCTATAAACGGATGAGGAGACAGCATCAAAAACTTCTTATACAGGTAAGAAATTAATGAATTGCATTATTTAGGAATTTCAGACTATAATATTTGGCAGGTTATGTAAGGTTGTTTTTTTTTTGTTTTTTTTTAATCCAACTTGAAACTTTATATATATCATTCTTGTTCATCGTGGTGATGAATTAATTAATTCAGAAATAAATGTCATTTCATCTAAGCTTATTTCTCTTCATTTGACTTTAAAGTGTCAGTGAATCTACAGCATGGAATTTTGTATTTTCTTCTCTATTACTATTAATCTATTATTGGGTGTATAACTTTGTACATTTATTTTCCTTCTGTTATAGCATTATGTTCCACTGTGGTTTTTAAATCCACTTACTATATGTGTTCAGAGACAGATCCTTGAGCATTCCTTATAATACAAAGTAGGATTGTGATGCATTTCTATTGTTTGCTTGATTTAGAGCTGTGCTTCTGAACCTTTATTGCTGCACTGCAGACTTATTGTTTGGCTAAAATTGCACAAAATATCAAGTTTTTGCATTTCTTTACTACATATAATAAAATCCTTTGAATAAACCTCAGCATGATTAACAATATTCTATTTTAAGCATTTAAAAATTTCTTAAATATTTTTAACCTGCATTGAATCTCAATTAATAACCTTCTAAAAATGAAGAAACAGAATGTTGTTTAAAATTCTTGTTTGACCAAATTATTTGATGACTAGAATTTAGTCTAAAGTAGAGCATTTGATTGTGTGTGAAGCTAAATATTATAGATGCAAAATTTTCTGCACGAATTCCTAATGTCAGTGTGTTTATTACTTTATAATGTGCTTTCTCTATTTTTGCCATGATGCTTTTCCTTGTCTGCAGTGTTCATCCTATTCTGTTACTTAGTTAGATCTACTGCCAATAAAATTTTACATCCCACATAAATGGCTTTCCTCTGGATATTTCTTGCTAAGACTACAGTGATCTGTGTATCAGTTAATCTCTTCATTAGTCACCTTCAAATTCAGTAGGGTAACTTTCATTTTTTTTATCTAGGGAGTCGATCTATCCTTCCCGTAATGATTTTCGTTAATTTCCCTGTTTTGTTGGATATAGAATGACAGTTGATGATAAATTAATATAGCCTATTTAGAAATCCATACTAGAATGATCATGACTGCTTGGGATCACACTGTCGTTTCAATTACCTCTTTTGTTAATGTGCTGGAGATTCTCTTTCTTCATCCAGATTTTTGCTGTATTCTGTCAGTGCTCCCTCAATACACCACTCATCCCCATTCTGTTTGTAGTTACATAGTCACAGTGGTATCCTATTATATTCTAAAAGATGATGGCCCGATAGTCAATTTCTTACTACTTGTTTCCCGGTTCCTAATAGACAGCAACACCCATCTCAAGTGCAGTGTGTGTATTATTGATCAGCCAAATAATTTTTGTAGTATTAATTACTGTTTTTCTATAATCTCTTTAATTATATGACTACATGTATGAATCCTTAAGGTGCTAATAGTTAGGTAGTAAAATTAGTGATTAGTTTTGATTTCTTGACGTCTGTCCCACCAAGACCTGTTGTTATGTAACTTTGCTTCATCAGATAATGAATTATGAGAACTAGTTTAATTATTCATGTGCCAAGACTTAACTGAAGAACAATAATTCTGAGACTTATTTTTAATTACTTTAACTCAGTTTTTGTTTAAAAAAAACCCACCTGTGTATGCAGAATCCCCATAAGATATTATTATAATATTTAAATTATTCATTTTAGTACTAATAAGTGTTAGTTTTAAAGATCTATCTCATTGCTTGTAGCTACTGAATGCTTCAGAATGTTACTTTTTTTTCTTTTAATTAAAATGCTATTAAGAAGAAATTGAATTAAGGTTAAAAGTTTAAAAATATTAACTTAATCATGTTTTACAATTTATTCATAATACTAAATTGTAGTATTATTTGAACAAAATTTTCTTTTTCTTTTATAAGCTTTCCATATTTAAAGATCACAATGTATTGAGACTATTACTGTTATTGTTGTATTACTTATTCCATTTTTGTTGTATTTTAATGTGAAGTTTTGTATATTTTTTTTTTTAATTTGGGAGTTTTGAAGGAGTTTGTTTGATTATTCTTGTATTTCATTGCAGTCATTTTCTTTATTTATTTATTTATTTGCTTTTTTTGTGGTTTTATGTATATTTATTAGTTGGAAGAAAAATGCAGACAGGAAATGGAAGATCACAAGCAGAAACTTGACAAAGAATACGAGAGTCTTCTTCAGCAGTTTGCCAAAGAACTAGAAAAACTTCAGATGAAACATCAGCAAGAATTAGAAAGAAAAGTAATAAGATTATTATTATATTATTATGTTCAATTAAGTATGCTGAGAAATATATTTTTACAATCAGTCACATGAATTACTGTTTCAGATTACTGATGAATTAAGGTTCGCATACACCATACCAGTACCATTTGGGCAGGTCGGAAAATAAAATTCCAATGGGAATTATGTACAGTTAACTCCTATTAGCTGCGAGGTTATGTTCCTGGAAACTCCCTTCATAATGGAAACATTGATTCTATGGGGAAAATTGGATTAAGTTCCAACGGATCTTCTTCACTATACACTTTCACTACTTCGATGCTACTGGATTTCTAGAATGAAGCAAAGTCAAGCGCATGAATCTAATGCATTAAACCCATCACAACATATTTGCTCTTAGGAATGCTTGTTGAAGCACTTTCATTAGCACTTTGCTTTTCATTGTTGGAATTTAATAAATTAATCTCAAAAAAATGTGTAAAACACTGATAACGTGGAATATTGCCAGAACAGCACAGAGACGTTTTAACACAACAGGACCAAAAATTCCCTCGGTGTAGTTCATGTTGATGCTGTGTGATAGTCTTCTCAAAATGTTTTCACTAATGTGCATGGCTGTGAATGGGCGTAAAGAGACCACATATGTGAAATGGATTACACTTCTGTAGAAGCAAGTAAGAGAATCCATGGGATCGAAGTTTGCAGATAATGAGGAATTACTGTATATAGATTTCAGAGGGAGTATGTATGCTAGAACAGTTGAATTGTCTGATATGACTGTCAATTCAGAAGTTGAAATGGAATTGTTGTCCAATCCCATCAAATAAAAATAAAAAATCCCATCAAATGGAAATGAAAAGTTAATAATCTTCATTTTATAATTTTACCAAAACTAAGTAGTCATTATTATAAGAAGATGTAATAATTCATTAAGTCCATCAATTTTTAATAAGTTTTATTTTTTACTTATTTTGCTTAAGAAGTAATGAATGGGAGAATAGCGTTTTTTTTTTTTGAACTCCAGTCACCCTGAGCGCTGTAGTATATATATATTAAAAAAAAAAAAAAATTGAAGTAAAAAATTCTATAACAGTAAATCAAACGCACCAGATCTGAACTACTTTACAACATGTGTAAAAAGAAAAACCGTACAGGGTTTTGTGTCAGCGCTTGACAGAAAATTATTCTTTTGGAATAACATTTGAAATTTCGTGATGTAATTACGTTCTGCCTCTGTTTCTGACTGATTCAGCAATGCAATCTTTGAAAGACATAATTACACTGTCCAGCCCATTTTATTAGGTATATCCCTGCTGTGCATACAAATGCTGTCCCTCACAACAGCTCTTCAAGCCGGTGGGGTAGTGTCATGGTGTGGGAATGTTTTCCTGGCATGCATTGGGTCCATTGATACTTCTGGAGGCACGTCAGGATGCTAGAGCGTACCTAAACATAGTAGCTGACCAAGTGCAACCGTACATGTTAACAGTTTATCCTCATGCAGATGGCTACTTCCTACAGGATAATGTACCGGTGCACAAAGCTGGCATCGCTATGGGATGGTTTGAGAACATGACAGTGACTTTTTCTTGCTGCAGTGGCCTGCTCAGTCCCCTGATCTCAGCCAGATTGAAAATTTGTGGGAAAACTATAGTGAGCCAAGCATGCTCAACATCTCTCTCTCTTTCTTAATTTGCATCTATGCATGAGCAACATTTCACAACAACTATGCAAATATTAAGACAAATAATACAGAGGGAAAAAAATCATCATATTTTAGCACAAACTTCATTTCTGTATTACTTGATAAAATAAGAAAATGTTTGAAAATAAGTTTTTGTGCTATTTGTAAAATTTTGTTTCCTTAATTAGAAGGATAACTAGTGACATAAAACTTGTTTAACTTTGAAAGTTTCAGTAAGTTTGCTTCTCTGAATGGGAGCAAAATGAAGTTATTTTTGATTAAGCAATATATCTATTTATCTATTATATAATACATGTCTATACTCTTGGCTATGCTTTGAAAATAGAAATGTGAAATATAATTTATTTATTTATAATAAATTAATTATGGTTATTTTACTTAATCGATGTTTACTCTTTATATTATTTCAGTTGAAACATAACATGGCCTGTGAAAGAAAATTGACAAAGCAGATTCAGCAGCAGCAAGAACAAGAAATGAAGGGCTTCCAACTTCAACAAAAGAAAGAGTACAAATTAAATAGAGATCGTGTTAAAAAAGTAAGTTGTACATTTGTTGATATATTTGTAAAATTATTGCTGTTTTACTTATTTTTATATACTCACTGAGGTTTTGGGGAAAAGCCTTGATGTGATACATTGGTATTATATACATATATTCTTATTTTTACCTATTTTGGAGAATTAATTTTTATAGTTTAGAATGATTAGCAAAGGAGACATTCATTATCTAATTTTTTTTCTTAACTTTTTTTTTTCTGATTTTATTTGTATACAGCTAGTTTTAAAGCTATTATTTTGTTACTTTTTAGGAATTAAATGATGATACAACACCAAAGAAACAAAGAGATGATACCCTTCGTTCTCATAAAGAGAATATGCAACAGATGCAAGCAGCTGCTGGGCAGAGATTACAGAGAGAACATAAGGAGTATTTAGAATTAGAAATTAGGAAATTTAGGAGACGAAAATTGTTACAGTATCATCAACTTGAGCAGGATCTTCTAAGAGAAGTAATTATGCTTTTGATTTCTTTATATATATATATCTGTGTGTATGTGTGTTTAAAATATATTTATATATTTTTTAGAGTGCTGAATTAATTTATTTATATATTATTATTTTGAAGGAATTAAGCAAGAGGCAAGCACAGTTAGAACAAGCCCATGCCATGCTTTTACACCATCACGAGCTTACACAAGATCTGGAGTATAGGCAGCAAAGAGCTGTTCATCAGTTGCGGGAAGATCAAATCCGCAAGCAACACCATACAGAACTTGCTAATCAGCAAGATTATACTCAAAGAGCTGAAAGAGAACTCAGGAAAAAACATGCATTAGAAGTTAAACAGCAGCCCAAAAGCTTAAAGGTGAAAGAGATTAATTATTTATTTTATTATAATACCTTCCAGTTAGAAATGTTATATTAATTGGTAGAATGTGTCAATTACTTTAAATTAATTTTATGATTCTATGATTAATTTATTATTTTAGCAAAAAGAACTTCAAATACGGAAACAGTTTAGAGATACTTGTAAAATACAAACAAGGCAGTATAAAGCATTTAAAAACCAAATCTTAACAAGCACGCCTAAAGAAGAACAAAAGGCCGTGAATAAACGTCTGAAAGAGGAACAGATGAGAAAGTTGGCTATTCTAGGAGAACAATATGAACAGAGTATTGCAGAAATGCTGCAAAAGCAGTCTGTAAGTATTTGATTCTTTTATTAATTTCATTAAATAATTTTAATAATAACAGTTGTAAAATATTGATAGGTATACATGCACACTGTCCTGCCAAATTTATTCAGTTGTCCTATAAATTGTGAGTTTGACATATTATGTGTAAATGATTTGGTAATATGCAAATGATGCTCCGAAGCATCAGTTTTTGCAATTGTTGAGAGAATACTTTCATTAAAAAACAACATGACATGAGACATGATGATAGACTTGTTAGGTGAGAAGAAAGAGACCTGTATGATACAGTATGCAACCAACCAAATAATCACAGAATGCATGAATGATACTGTTATAAAAACCATGTTCTGGTCATCCAAAGTTTTACCAGATCAAAATAAACAAATAAAAAAAAGTCCTTATCTAGATTATCAACAGAAACCATACAACTTTTGTAAAATTCAAGATGCTTTTAGTATCTATGACAGAGATTGTAAAATGGAAACCATTAATAGCTTGATCCATGCAGTTAGCTGGATTGTTAATCAGGAGCCGAGGATTGTAAAGAATTAATGAGATCTGCTTCACCAGGTAAGAATCAAATAGTTATTTGTTGTCATTATTGTACAGATGTTCTTCACAGGGTCCTGGGTCCTAAGCTTACAGTGAAGTATCTTTAGCAGGAATATTATGGATATGAAGAGTTTTCTTAATGGTATTGTCCAGCCTTTCTACAGGAAATTTACAGATGTTTTAATGCAGCTGCTTATATGAAACATGTCTGGAGGACTATCAGAGGCTGAGTTTTTGAAGGACGTGGAACTATTCTAATAGGACAATCATAATGTCTTTTAACAAAGAAGGTGTCGTTTTTAAGCAAACTGTAATATTCTGCTAAGATAAATGTAATAGTTTAGACCTGAAAGCAATTGAAAGTTGGGGATTGTAGGAAAGATTTTTTTCAATGATTTCTTCTCCCACTAGTATTTGTTGCCAGGCCTGGGATTGGCTATCTATGTCTTAAACACATACCTTGCTGCTGAGTTATTTCTACACTTAAGTAAGCCAAACATATTCATATTGCCGTTGATGCTTCAGGTAATATTATAGCATTATGACTGATTATGAAGAGGTTTGCTACTTTGGAAGGGAAATGTATTTTATACATAAATCAATATTATCCCTCTTTGTTTATGTCAAGGCACTTACAAGTTGGTACAATCTTCTAATTTAATCTGTATTCCAGTCTGTAATTGTGTTGGTTCTCCACCATATATTTAAACATTATAATTAATGCAGTCTTTTTTTTTTTCCATGCAGCAATTATTGTATTTACGTGAATAATCTGCATTTGCAAAAAAATAAGCAAACTTAAATATTATGTATCAGAATTAAAAAGATAATATTCTTTACTTTTAAATTTTCTCACTTTTGTTAAATAGTTTTTAAAATAAAATTTTCCAATTTGTCCTTGTGTGTGTTTGAAAACCACTGTGGAAACATTTATTTTTTAGCAGAAGTGCACACTACTACAAGCCTACTGTTTTGTAGCTGTTCATTCAGAGCTCCTTGGTAATTGTAATTAACTTTAAAACTGGCTTATTTTGCTAGTCACCACAAAACAAGTGCTACATTTTATTCACATATGTTCACAGTTTATTTGATTTCTGAAAACTATTTTTCTACCAATGAAAAGTACTGTGGTTATTATTAGTTTCATGGAGACTTAGTTTTTTATCTCCAGTCTTTAATCATCGTTCATATACATTTTCTTGCTGTTGTCCAACTGTCAATTTGTTTCACATTTTTCTTGATTATTTTTTTGTTTTAACTAGCAGTAAATAAATGAAGTGAACTTGTGTAATCCATTCGCTCTATACATTTATGTATTATCAATCTTGTTTCACATAATTTGCACATCCCAGTTTAAATTAGCCATTTAAAAATAAAATATATGGATTATTTTATTATATATGGCATTGTTTGCTCTATCTTTTGTGCTTCTATCAAAATACCTTTCCTTAATTTTTAATAGTATAAAGTTGTAATCAAAATAGCCCCTCTAAACTAAAGGACAAGAAAATAAAAACAATAATCAAAAGTGGAAACCAAAAACCTTGGGCATCTCAATTACTGCCTCAACAGAAATTTGTCCACAAAGAAAAAAATAAAGAAAACAAAACCTTCTAAAGGGTGAAAGAAAAGCCACAAATATAATGTTAATAAAAGGAGAAGCCTTTTGGATTAAGCTAAGACCCTGGGACAGCCGTTTCAAGCTTTTGGGGCTCTCATCAGCCAGGGCTACTCAGTCAGTGCCAAATCCAGGGCCAGTGATGGGAGCTCAAGAATCTCAAAACAGCTGTCGCAGGGTCTCAGCTTAACCCAAAAGGCTTCTTCTTTATTCTAGTAGTACAGTTTCAGATTTTACTGTACATTAATGGAAAACAATACAAAGAAGAAACTTGAAGTAGAGTAATAAGAAGGCATATTTTGAAGTTTTACTTTCAAGTTTTCTGAATGTGACCCAGCACATCGAAAATGAAAGCAATATTCCTAAAATCATCTTGTAACTGGCACATTACGAAACCCTAAAGCTGATTAAGGTACAATGCTTTTTGATTGTTCTGCAAAACTGAAATGATGATGGAGTTTTTGAAACTTCATTGCACAGAATACATAAATTTGTTGTTAATGGACAGACAGATGCATCTTTCAGAAACCCATAAAAAGTTAGATTGCAATGTCTTAATAGTTAAGACTTTCTTAATCTGGCATTCTAATTCTGATTTAACAACTATAATCCAGACAATAACTGAATAGCGTTGTACTTCCTTCCTTGTGGGCTTTTGCGCCATTAAAATCTACTAGCTAACCAACCTTTGTGGAAAATGAAATAACAATTGAAGATATGATCTACAAACTATATTTGTGAACTGACCTTAAAAGATGTGCCTTCTTTCTCTCAGATTGTTTTAGTTTTTTTGCTTCATGCTATTTGCAGTGTAATATGCATTTAAATTGAAATTAAATTCTTGTTATATTGTTTGTGTAGTAATTTTCAGTTTTAATAAATTTACTGTAATGTATTTTGCTCTGCTAAACTTTGAAACAGCTCTTTATGTATAAGCATGACTATATAAACATATTTCTGTTGTCTTTTTGAAAGAATAAAGAACCTTTAATGGTGGTCACTATGTTGCCTGCTTTTGTATTTAATATTTTTTTTTCTTTCCCCCCCCCCCCCAAGTTTTTTAAATTAAAAGTTAAAAACTGATAATGGGGGTTGCTTGATTTTTTTTTTTTTTTTTTTGATTTTGGTGATAATTTCCAATGGCAGACATTTTTAATCTTTTGTAAATTGTAGACAGTTCAGTAGGCTACTTATTAATTTTCCTGTGAGCATAATTTTTCAAGATCTTATCACTTCCCAGTCATAGAACAAGCATAGATTTATGGATTGTTATTTCTCATCTAATAATATAGCATGTTTTGAATTAAGTATTGTCTGGATAGGTTATGAAATTGATGTTCTATCTTGAATAAAGCCTTAATAAAACTATTCAGATGGCAAGAAAAGAAAACAAGCTTTTTTTTTTTTTTTTTTTTTTAGTGAATCAGAGATTTGTTATGAACTTGTTTAGATTGTGCATGTGAAATAATATTTAAAAAAAACATTTATTTACAGATTCGTTTAGATGAATCACAAGAAATTGAACTGCGACAACTAAGAGAACAATTACAACAAGAATTAGAATTGTTGATGGCGTTCCAGAGCAAGATCAAAATGCAGACAGAAGCTCAGAGAAATCGGGAAAGGCGAGAACTTGAAGAAAGAGTTTCTGTTCGTAGAGCATTGCTTGAACAGAAGGTAAATTTTGTCCTTATTTCATAGTATCGAAATATTATTGTTTGTATGCTTTTGATGGAAAAGCAGAAAGACTTTATTACAGTCTTTCTAAAAAAAAAAAAAAAAAATTAACTGATCACTTCAGCCTTTAAGAACTTGCAGCATAACTATTGTTTGCTATAAAGTGTGATTAGTGAGGTTGGCATTTTAATTATAAAATTAAAAATACGAAATGGTCTAACCTAGAAATTCTAAAACTGTGGTCGCAGAAGGTCCTTTGACACCTTCAAGAGTTTGTGATTGGTCAGTAATGAGTGAAGTCTAATGGTATAACAAAACAAAGTTATATTGTGATTTTGAGATTCAAATCATTGGGAAGGTATGTTGCTTTCAATGCTGATTCAATAAGGATTCATGGAAGTTTAAGAACTAAAAAGCTATTCTAAACAATAGCTCAACTTCAAAATTTATCATCGCTGTGATGGAAAACGAAATAATAAATTTTTGTTTCCAATTATGTAAGTTTTAATCGGCCCCCATTTTTCACAAATTCATGCAAGGAAATTTTTTTTGGAAATGTGTTCAAAGCCTTTTATCTTAAAATCCCAACAGATATTAAATAATACAGATTTTCAATGTGCACAGATAATAAATGTAAAGATTAATTGAATTTGCAGCTGCATAAATACATTAGTCAGTTAAGCATAGGAAGTGGCAAGTGCTAAAACAACTACACTCACTGTAAACTTAATTCATACTCATTCCTGTCTCGAACAATTACATTTGTTTTTGTTTGAAGATTATACAGCTCTCCAATGTAAGCGATCACTTTCCCCTTTTTAAGTTCACGGGACAATTTTTTTGTCTGATTGTAAAGTAATTATTAATTCATTTCAGTGAAAAGGAAACAATAATCCACTGGGGAACATATTTTGGCATGGTTGCAATAATTTATCCCAAATATGATCATACAGAACTTGGCAAAATGTTTTCCATTTGTATAAAAATTGTTTGTGAAATTTTATTTATTCTTGGAAACCTAATTCTAAATATTTGTTTTAAAAATATTGAAAAATAATAATAATAATAAAAAAACCCACACGAATAAATCTAATTTTATCAGTTGAGTGAAATCGTATTTTTTGTATTAACAAGATATTTTTGCAATTCAGAAAAATTAAAAATAAATTTCTCTGCAGCACTGTTTATAGTTTTAAAATCTACAGAATTGAAAGGGAAAAAAAGACAAATTAAACTTTATTGAATGACTGGGAATAGTGATTGCTACTTTCCTTTCTTTCAAAATGATGTGAAATATTTGAGTCTACAAAAACCAACATCTAAAGAACAATGCATAAGAAAAGTAAACTTAAATATGAAGCTTGATGAAAATTAGTGCATTAGGCTTTGAATTACTTACAGGTATATTGAATATTACATATTCAAAGTGGCCCATTAATTGGGATTTATGAAGACCAGTTATAAATAGTTGTTCTAAAATCTGAAATGTAAATTTATGCATTGTTCTTTGAGTTACTTAAGAGCACAGTTTGACCCTAAACCAGAGATTTGAATCTCAGAATCTAATTTGGAATATGATATCATTAAAACAAAACAAAACTGAAAACTTGATATGAATGGAGAAAATTTGAATTTGCCTCAAGGAAGAAACTAAAACTACAAGTTCATGCTTCTTGGTTTTGAAGCAGAAAAAAGGCAGTTTAGTTTCTGATTATATGGTTTGCAAGCATGGCAGATGAGCACTATTTATTACTGCATTTGTTAAGTTTTGACTTGCCTTGCATTATCTGCATTATTTATTTCATCTTATTCACTCGTGCTTTTGCTTTTATTATTTTTTAATAATTTACTTTTTCCTTAAAATGTCTAAATGTAGCATTATAATGTAATTATGGATATTATTATTTTTAAAATTAATTTGAAACTATGCATTTTTTTATTTATTTATTTTTTTTTTATTTTTTTTTAACATTGATTCTAATCGAAGCACAAATTTCTGTTAGTGAAAAGATAAATGAAAGTGTTGACTTATAAATGATTTCATATGGTAAATGCTGAAAATCATCTAAGAGAGGAAGAAACAATTATTTCAAATTTTTATTCAAGAATGTTTAACTGTTGGGACTCACTGGCACATGGGCAGTTTTATCTTAAAGAATGGACATACAGCTTCCATTAGCTTCTGAGGACCTAAAAATCATAAAGTGCTGATTTATCATTAAAATTAAAATAAATAGTAAAAAAAAAAAAAAAAGATTTCTAAGAAAGTTTAAAAAAAAATTACAATAATAATCCTTAAACATCTTACATATAAATTTAAGAGTGAATAGTTGCACATTTAAAATTTTAACTTGATGGTGTTTACATTTTTAATTTTATGTTTTTGGATGCCAAATCATACTAATTGAAACCTTTATTTACAAAAGATAAATATTAAAAGTATATACCTTCTGTAAAATTTAAATATATACAGTAGGATAAACTCTTAAGAAACATGCAATCTAATTTTGAGATGATTCTTATTTACTAATAACAGTTGAAATTGTTGAGCTTTCTTGTCTTTAAAAGTGTTGGGAAAAAATCTTCATTCTGAAGAATTATACATTTAAATAAAGAATTACTTTTGAATTTCAGTGCCTTCTTTTCTTGAACCTGTGACGGCTGATGGTTTTGGAGTCTTAATTGCTGAATTACCAAAACTTTTTTTTTTTTTTTTCAATTCCATAACTCTCTTGATGATTTTTACCAGCGTTTTGTATCAATCTTTGGGTATTTTTATTATATGAAGTAAGTGTGTGAGTGTTGACTGGTGTGTATTTTACACAATCTTTAATTTTATGCTATTGAAAGATGTAATTGTTAAATTGTCTTTGTCTTATCTGTAGATGGAAGAAGAAAGTCAGCAGTTCCATCATGAGCGTTCTGAACGCATTCGCTTGCTTCATGAGCGTCAGGCTAGGGAAATAGAAGAGTTTGATATCGAAAGTACCCGACTGGGATTCAGTGCTATGGCTATTGCAGAAGCATCCCAGGAACCCTACCCTGATGATGATACAAGCTTCACAGGGAGCATGCTCAGTCTGGCCCATAGCAACAGCTCAAGCTCTTTTTCCCACACTTCTCTATAGTAACCACTAATCTTAGATTTTAGTCAGTTCCAGAATCCAGTTCCCCAATCCACCGTATCATCCCAGTTATCCTCTTCATCCAACTTGTTGCAAGAATCTCCAACATTTTAGTGATAAATGAACTTAGGGATTAAAACTGCTTGCCCAGTCAGTTTGCTCAATAATGAGCTCTACCTTAGCATGCAGATAAAAACTGATCCCTGTGAAAAGTCCCTCACATTCTCAGTGCATAGGATTGATTTCATCCATTCTCTTCTGGCTTTAAATACCATCATTTCTCATCCCGTACTGTGTGCACATGTTTGTTTGGCTTAAACACCATCACAGCATGAACAGGAAGACCAGTTTATTTTTAAATATTTTATTTTGAACACAGGAAACAAAAGTTACTCTTGCCTTACCCAGAAGACTCAAAATGCTATTGAGCCAACAATAGGTATTGCCTCAGCTGAGTTACAATAGTATCATACAGGTCACATAAAATAATATGGAACTGAGGTGATAAGCATATTGACTGGTATGTATTGTGTGTGCCAAGGCATTCTCAGATATTTATATTAGGATCTGTCTGTGTATCTTATTTCAGACTGCCAGTGTTAATTTCTCAAATTCTTAAATAGGTCAAGGTGTTCCCCAGTTTTAAATTATTATTTTTTCCCAGTAATTTATATTGCCATAAATTTGGGTTTGTGCCACACTGTCTTCACACTGTTCCATATAAGGCTCAGCTGAATTTGACTCATATAATTGGAATATATGCAACTTTATATTTCATAGAAAGTTTAATATAGAAGGGGGAAAAAATCATTTGTTTGAGAATACTAATGACTTAGGTTCTTCCATTGTATCTCTTCAGTTTTGATCAAACCAAAATTAATGTGCTGGGGGATTTGTACTAATTTTAAGACATAAGCTTATCCTTATTTAAAAGGAAATTTGAAAGGAGTTATGTATAAAGTGTATCTGGGAACAGCTTTCTTTGTACAGAATTAAAATCCAACCTGTTCTTTAAATGTGTGTAAAGAAATAAAATGTATATAGGTTTACAATTTTAGTTAGAGTATGTCTATGGTACATTTGTGTAAGATTATGTATAGCATTAAACACTTGCAATATCTTGACTAATAAATAGCCTTGATTACTCTTTACATCTTTTCTTGAATAACATTATGAAGTTTTAATAGTTCGCAGAATTATATTGAGTTTTATCGTAATTTGAAGTGATCATGAACTTGGGAACTTAACATGATCTCACCAGGGAAATTTTTAATGGTCAGTGCAGATTTATTTCGGTCTGTTTATACATGTATATGTTCGTAAAATCTTCTTCTTCTTTTTTTTTTTTTTTTTCCTGACTGACATAATGTATGCATATTGTAAGATACTTAAAAAACAAACCCACAAAATATTTTAATTTTTTTTTCTTCTTCTATATTTTTTTTTTTTTTTTAAAATGAAAGTCGAATTTATTTTGGGAAGGGGAGTTTTGGAACCTTTGTTAAATTTACAGCATTTTCCATTATATTTCAACCAGTTGTGAATGTCTGTATGAATGTTTTCAGAGAATGAGTGAAGAATGACTTAAAGCGACCTCAGATGCCCTTTTGTCCCCCACCCCTGCCCACAATATAGCTTTAAACTGAAGTTTCATGCAGTTTATTGGGAATTAGTTCCCATTGTAAATTTTTAGTTGTGTGTTCCCTTTGAATTCTTAGCAAGTTAACATTTAGTCATCATTAAAATATTACTGCAGTCCCATCATTTGCTATTTATTAATAATCATTACACAATTGGATTAGAATAAGAAAATATTGGAATATTATTTATTCAATATAATTACAGAATATTCCAGCCTATCTAAATTATTTAATTAATGTTCACATTTTTGAGCATTTTCCTAAGGGCATTTATCATTTTTTAATTAGTTAAATATTCTTTATGGTTTCTTAATTATAATTTTCCTATTAATTTCCTATTGCCAGGACTATAATGATTATTGCCAATTGTGATTTTATTCTTTTCATTGCTTTTTATTGTTTAAGAGAATAAACAATTACTTTTTTTTTTTTTTTTTTTTTAAGAAAAACGAAAGAGACGAAAAACAAACAAAATATTTATTTGCATGCTTTGACTTAGTCAAATTTTGACTTTGTTTATTTTGGTCCAGGATTAATAATTTTATATATGTTACCAAATGATATATTTTTTGTTTCTAGGATTATACCAAACGAATTGCATACTGGTATATGAATGTATATATTGTTTTAATATTACTTTTTTCATGACTTTGTGTCCGGCTGTTTTTTTTTTTTTTCTTTTTTTTTTTTTCCTTTTCTTTCTTTCTTTCTTTTTTTTTTTTTTTTTGTGAATGAATAAGAGTTAATGGTGAATGCCATTTGTTGTTTGTGGTATTTCATGTATTGATGAATTTTTAAATGATTCAATAATAAAAGCCTATGATTTTGGAAATTTGATGTTCTAGTTGTCATGTATAAAGAACTTTAAAAGAAAACAATTTAAACTGAACATTTTGTTTTCATAACAAATTAAGAGTTAAATTGATTTGAGGCTTTTATTTAATAAATCAGGCACAGAAGTTGCAGTTAAAAACAGTCACAAGTTGGCTGCCTCAGTTGCTTTCCTAATCATCTGCGCTCTATTACTTTTGTCTGCTGTTTTTATTTTCTGTCAACAATTTTGGTTAGGTTTTCTTTTATTTATTTGGTTCTTAGTCTCATCTTAGGTTTGTAGGATTCCTTATCATTTTTTTTAGAAATATATTATGGTAAATGTGATAATCTGGTGATTATATATACTTACCGATTATTATATATAATCACCAATAACGTTGGTAGATGTGATAAATTATTGAATATTTATCAAATTCACCGGTGAGTTTATATAATTCCCAACTCGTAATGGCGAATGTGATAAATATCTTCACTGATTGAGGCATTTTCAGGTTGTATGATTCACGCGTTGCAGTTAAGGTTAGGAAGCCAAAATATGTTTATTTTCACTATACCAACGAATACAATAAGAACCAATCGTAGGCTTCGTAAATATTCATCGTTTTTTTTTTTTTTCCTGGTTTAATGATGATGGCCCCTTTTAGCAAGAGACGGCTTTCCTGTGTTCACCCGGATGTGTTGATAACTTTTGAAAACAATTTTCCCCTTCAAAAAACATTGCTCATACATCCAACAATAAACTCAGTCAACATATTTATCACATTCGCCATTACGAGTTGGGAAATATATAAACTCGCCGATGAATTTGATAAATATTCAATAATTTATCATATTTACCAAATTCAGTGGTGATTATATATAATCACCGGATTAATCACATTTACCGTAACACACACACACACACACATATATACAGGGTGGGCAAAATCAAAGAGGCCCCGAAAAAAAAAAGGACAGAGTCCACTATCGCGAGGGAGATTGGTTTGGTTGAACCTATTCTTCTCACAAGGGAGACAGCGTCGGTAGGATCCAACAGAAAAAGATAGGGGGGAAATTGGACAGTTCCACAGGTAACAATGTATCAATTATTGACAATAGGACTGACCCTTGTTAATGAACAGAAAATGCGGGAAACCATAACTGCGATGCAGCAATCGGTTGCTGTCACATTCACATTACAGAAGATGTTGAAAATGGCCACCGTTGACGTCAATGCAGCGTTTTGCTCGATTTATCAAACTGTGAGACACGCTTAGCAGCTCTGCCTGAGGGATAGCAGCAATAGCGTTTTCAATGTTCTGCTGTAGTGCTTCCAGTGTGCGAGGATTATTGGAGTACACCTGACCCTTCAATTTGCCCCACAGGTAAAAATCACAGGGAAAGAGATCGGGCGATCGAGATGGCCAGTTGATTGCACTGCCTCTGCTAATTGTCCTCTCCTCACCGAATACCTCATGCACTCGTGACAAGGTTGTTAAGGCGGTGTGTGCTGTAGCTCCGTCTTGCTGAAAATATCCATATAGTCGTTCATCTTCTGTGAGTTGATCCACATATGGATTAAACAGTGTCTGGACATACCGGTTAGCATATACAGTTTGGTGAAAGAATCGTGTTACGATGCGGACACCAGACATTGCGCACCACACACCAATCTTGAGATTATGCAACGCCCTTTCGACGTAGTGATGGGGATTTTCTGATGCATAATGGCACGTGTTCTGGGAGTTCACATACCCTGACAGGCTGAACCAGGCCTCATCTGAGGAAATGAAAAACTGGGGATCCAAAAGTCCTGACTCCACTTCACTCAGAAACCACCGGCAAATTTATGTCTGGCCGCTTTAACTCATGCACCACAGAAAATTTGTAAGGATACAGATGAAGGTCCTTTTTGATAATGTTTCGACACGATCTCTTAATTCCCACTTGTCGTTGAGATTTCGTCGGACTTCGTTCCAGGCTTTCCTGCACTCGTGCTATGTTTTCTGGTGTCCGAACTCTTTTCGGATAGCTACGGTGTTTATTAGCTACCGAGCCCGTTTCCTGCCATTTTGCCAATATTTTTTGCATTGCAGACTTTGCTGGAGGTTTAGCCAAAACATGTCAAGTCGCAAACTCTTGCGCAAACAGTTCCGCACAGGTTTTCCACGATCCATGCTTCGCATGACACTCGATAATGAATACGCACTGTTTTATCGTGAGCACCATTCTGTGTTGCTTTCAACTGGTCACTAAACACATCTGCTCCTCTCAATCATTAACACGAAATGACACATTGACGTACTCTGGACAGAGCATGTGGGAGATGTGCATGCGCCGACATGTGACAGCAACCGATTGGTGCATCGCAATTATGGTTTCCAGCATTTTCTGTTCATTAACAAGGCAGTTCATTAACAAGGGCAAGTCCTGTTGTCAATAATTGATACATTGTTACCTGTGGAACTGTCCAATTTCCCCCCTATCTTTTTATGTTGGATCCTACCGACGCTGTCTCCCTTGTGAGAAGAATAGGTTCAACCAACCCAATCTCCCTTGCGATAGTGGACTCTGTCCTTTTTTTTTTTCCGGGGCCTCTTTTATTTTGCCCACCCTGTATATATATATATATATATGTATATATACATACACACACACACATACATATTTATTCATTCTTTTTTTTGACAGCCACCATTTGCATTTTGAAGTTGTTTTTCATATTCATGAAAACTTTGAATAATTTAAAAGTGTTAAATTTCTACAAGTAAAATTTTTTTACCATGCTGAAGATTGTAATCACCTCACAATAATTCAGAATTTTAAAATATTCTTTACCATAAAGATTGAAAGTCAAATTGTTTGCATAGTGTTAGTTTAATGTAATTGTCATTGAGACACAAGAACGAAAAGCAACTCTGTAACTTTTAAGTCAAAGAAATTACAAAATCTACAATGAAAAATAAATATAAAAACTGCAAATTAAATAATGCTGGTATGTATGTTAGTAAGTTGACAGAAGCCATTGCTGTCTTTGAATTCCACACTTAAGTAATACAGGAAGACCTACTGTTTATGCCGATATTACTTTGGAATGTGAATGACTTGTGCCTTCCTCAACTCACTGCGAAAGTAAGAAGTCCAAACTTGATTAAAAAATGTCAATATAATCTTTTTTGCCTCATTTCCCATGTTAAGAAATTCTGGAAGTATACCATCCGGGCCAGCACTTGTACCTTTCTTGAGAGATTTCGAGGTTAAATCCATGGGCTAAAACAATGAATGCTGGAATTCACTATTAAATTAAGTGGTGTTCATCAAAGTTTAAGCAGGAATGAAAACTTTTCGAGGATTTCCTTTCTTCCTTTGTCATTTTAAAATTACTTGTCTTGGTGTAATGGGATGACAGAAAAAAAAACAAACAGGTAATTTCAATATTGGATGTTAAACATTTACTTCTTTTCATAAACAGAGTCTTATGGTTATTTACGCTCCTATCCAACCTTGAGATAAATCTGTGTGCTCTCACTCCATCTTTTCTGAAATCAAGGTCCTTAAGAAAAGATCTGAAAGTTGAATGCTCAGCAGAAATAATAGATCTTTTTAATTCAGCTGTTTTCTTTTTTAGGTTAATCATATCCAAAAAATTTCCCATTATTTGACTTTTCCTAATAGCATCTCTCAGTATTCAAAGATTGAAGTTCATTGTTCCAAAATTGTGCATAATTCATGTGACTTTTTAATGCACAAATTAAAAATCATCTTGTTAATTTCTTTAAGCAGAGCATCTGGATTACTTTGTAAATTCATACCAGAGAGAAATTCATTAGAACAATCAGAAAAAATATCCCATTTGGTCTTTCAGGCTCCATATAGTCTGTCGTCGATCGTTCTTTGTCTGAAACCCCCTTGCAGTTTCCCGAATGACCTTCATTTTATTCTGCATACTTGCAGGGGCTAAAACAATGTCTGGATGTGAAGTTCCTCTACCATAAGAAAAGAAAGTATCATTTTCAATATGAATAACAGGATTATTGTCTAGGAAATGTTCTACAATTCGACCAACACAGTTAGTGATAGCATATCCCTAACGAGTTGAGGGAGCATTCATATCTGCAAAATACAAGACTTGGAATCCCATGATCCTTCCAGCCATGCAAGGTTGGGTTTGTTTTTAGGAGGGTTATATAGGAAGAAGAGTCTTTTTATGTATACCATTTTTTCATATGTTCAGCTCAGCAGCCTCCAATCCATCAGCACAGACCATTTCCTTGCATACTTGAAATTTAATGCAGATGGTTGATTTAGCTGGAACAGTTATACCTGAAGCAACTTGCTACCAGTTTTAATGGGGAAGTTAGGGTTATTTTATTAGCTCTTGAGTATGTTTGTAAGAGTCCCATGAAAAAGTATATATTGCTTACTGATTCTCAGGTGGTGATTCTGGCCCTTAAATAGAACACAAATTATATTCACTCTGATATCAATTAGTCTCATTAATTTCTGAAGCTGAAAATCAGGGGAAAGAAGAAGTTTTCAAATGGATTCCAGGACATTGTGGAGTGTACGCCAATGACAGAGTGGATGAGCTAACCCGTGAAGGTTCCTTAAAAGTCCAGCTGGAAATGAGTAACTTTTCACTCGGCAAAAAGTATCATCCACAGCCACTTTAAAAGGGAGTTGAAGGAAACGTACACCCAACAAACTTTAGTAAACATTGGGAAAAACTCTTGAATAAAGATGAAAGACTTCCTGCTGATTTACCAGGAGATATTGCTGTGGCATATTTCTGAGCTATTGCCAGACATGACTATTTAAATAAGCCTCTTCATCGCATTAGAGTGTCTCACTATTCTTCATATATTCTTTCATATATATATATATGTTGGGTTGTGTAATAAGTTCCCGCGTTTTTTTTTTTTGTTTTTTTTTTTGTTTAGTTTTTTCCCATCATTTTGTATTTTGTTTGTAAAATATATATATGCATTCGCAAGTATTTTTCATCCTCTACAAACTTATATGCTTCAATTTTTCGAATTAATTAATTTTAACTAATTTTCAGGCTTTTGAAATGGAAGTTTCAGGAGGCAAAAAAATGCATTTTCGACATCTGCTCTATTTCGCCTTCGTCATGGTCAAAAAGCTACAGAAGCAGCTCATGTCATTTGTGACGTGTATGGAGTAGATGCTATAGCTCCGAGGACCGCTCAAGATTGGTTTTCCAAGTTCAAAAATGGCAATTTCGACCTAGGCGACGCACCTCGCTCCGGCCGACCTTCCGACTTCGACGAAGATCGTCTCAAGACGTTTCTAAAGGAAGATGGTCGTCAAACAACACGAGAGTTCACTCGAAAAGATGGGCTTTACTCAAAAACTTGGAGCTTGGGTGCCACACAACTTGAGTGATGACAACAAGGAAAATCGTTGCGAGAAAGCAGCTCAAAATCTCGCCCTACATCGTGCAATACGAGGTCACAAGCAACAATTTTTATACAGAATTGTCACCAGGGATGAGAAGTGGTGTCTTTACGTTAATATGCAGCAAAGAAAAAAGTGGACGGCACTAGGCGACACCACAGCCGAGAGTCAAGCAAGATCTCCATCTCAAGAAGACAATGATCTGCGTCTGGTGGAACTGTCAAGGTGTGATCTACTGGGAAAGCTGAAGAAGAACAAGACTGTCGACAAGGAACGCTATCTCACCCAACTTCATCGCTTGAACGAAGCAATTCAGCAGAAAAAGACCGATCGAAGTGGTCAGGTCATCCTTCTTCACAACAATGCAAGCCTACACACCGCAAACATCGTCAAGGAGGCTGTGAATCACCTCGAATGGGAGGTTTTACAGCATCCACCATACTCTCCGGACCTTGCGCCAACAGATTATCACCTTTTCCGCTCCATGTCGAACCAAATGAGGGGCGTAACCTTCGCCAATGAAAAAGACCTCAAAAACTGGCTCACCCACTTCTTCAACATGCAATTAAAAAATTTTTGGCGAGACGGCATCGAAAAGTTGATTGATAGGTGGGAACAGGTCCTAATAATGATGGAGAAAATATTATTGATTAATTTGTTATAATTATTGTTTTCTTCAATAAATCTTATAAGCAAAAAAACACAGGAACTTATTACACAACCCAGTATATATATATATATATAGCCAGACAGTGATTTGGGATTTGAAAACGCTAATACCAAAAAACAAATACTGTCGAATTATCTCCACGTCTTCAGCAACAGTGATTTGTTTTTTGGTATTAATATTTTCAAATCCCAAATCACTCTCCGGCTTTATATGTTTAGTAATATAAGTCAATTTTATTCTTATATTCTATACCTACTAAATTTCTAAATTGCAAATGATTGATTGAAATCTTTGCATTGCGAAACTCGAAGAGGTTGCTTTGATTTTTGCCTGTTCTATATATATATACAGGGTGATTCACGAAGATATGCAGAAACTTTGGGAGCTCATTCTACATGTAAAAGTAAAGAAAAAAAGTCATATAAACATAGGTCCGGAAATGCTTCTGTATCGAGTTATTGCTAGCGAAAGATTTCGCCCATAATGTAGTACAACAATACACACATGGACTACACCTCAGTTGTTAGCGCTCACAATAAATCAAAACAATGCAATTCACATTATTGTTGAACAGCTGTTATTGTGTTGCCAACTTTTTGGTAGGTTCCATGTGGGATAAGCTTCAAACCACTGGGAGATACAATTCTGCGACATGTTTCATTCGATTTTTCAGGTCAACAACCATAAGAAACCACTGATGTCGCCCCTTAATTTACCTTCCCAGACTTCCAGCAAGTCTTCATTTCACCCAGTGTACTACATTATGAGCGAAATCTTTCGCTAGCTGTAACTCGCTACCGAAGCATTTCCTGACCTATGTTTATATAACTTTGTTTCTGTACTTTTACATGTAGAACGAGCTCCCGAAGTTTCTGCATATCTTCGTGAATCACCCTGTGTATATATATAATATTTATTTATAAACTGTCTGTGGAAGCTTCAAAATAGTTCTGGTTGTTCTAATATAAACCATATAACAGCTTGATAAAAATGAAGCTCTTTTAACTTTATTAGCAGTGGATATTTCAAAGCAAAACAGCCACTGAATTTTATTTCATTGATATCTTCAATTTTCAGAATATTTTTATGTCAGCTAGGTGATTAACTGTTATCATCCATTTAAAATGATAGATCAGATTTAGGAAAATATTTGTTTTAAAATTTGGGAAGATTGATGGGTGCCTGCTATATTGGTACATTTGATGTAAAAACACTCCACGAATTTTTTTTTTTTTTCAATAATATTCAGGATGTGCTCAACTAGCCTATGTAATTATATAACTATAGCATAAAAATATATTACATGGCAGATAGCTATATTATATAGCTATATGCAGTGAATAATGTAGAGCAGTGGTCGGCAACCTTTTGTTGTAAAAGGGCCAAATATGTTATGTCGGGATTACTGCGGGCCGCACTTGGGCCAAAAATTTTAACAACCAAAAAAAAAAGGAAAATCTTACTTTGACAACCAATAAAAAAAAAAAAAGGAAAATCTTACTTTGACAACCAATAAAAAAAAAAAGGAAAATCTTACTTTGACAACCAAAAAATAAATTCCAACACGCCCCGCGGGCCGCACCAAAACGCTTCATGGGCCGCATGCGGGCCGCAGGTTGCCGACCGCTGATGTAGAGAATAACTGCTAAAATTATAGTTCATTTTGTAAAGAAATTAATATAAGTATATAAATAAATTTTCTTTGTATTAAAAATGCAAAATTGAAATACAATTAATTTAAAATGCAATGATAAAGCTGAACATGATTGATACATCGCTTCTATTTGAGGATAAAGGGCGAAGTTTACAGTGCTGTGAAGGATGAACTGAGTTTGCTCTTAATGTGTGCAGCCTGTTGTACTCCTGCATGAGAGCCACTCCTCTCTTAGCAGTATCGTTGGTGACATGTAGTTTAGCCTTAGCTTATTGGGTTTCACATTGCAATTGGTTATCGGACGAAGACGCTGGATCCTCCTTTAGGAAATCGGTGTTAAAGGTCAGAGCTTCAAAGAACTTTTTTGTATTCCTTGTGACGAAATCAGGAATCTCTTTCACTCTGATGTCATGGTCAGAAGCAGTAACTCACTTCTGCAGATCTTCATAGATAGGAGTTTTATCTAATCCCAATAATATCCTTCTCTTTTATTCAACAGATATTGAGTTGTCAAAGAAGGCCAGTCAGTTCCTTTGAAAGGTAAGAGAAGGACCCTTTGAGCTTCTTCAGGACAACAAGAGAAATTCAATCTCCAGAAACCAGTAAACTTGGAGCTAAGAAAAGATCATTCTTTGGAGCAGATATTTCAAAGATGTAACCTGAACCAACTTCTGATGTAAAACTTGATTCCGAAAATAGAGAGTTCTTGAGCCTATTTAGTTCACAAGTAGTTAAACGAAATGCACTGTTCAGAAAAAAGATCTTCATGCCATAAATCAGGCGGGACATAAATTTGTATTTCTCCAGGTTTCATGAATTTGATTTCTCTTTGAGGAACTCCTCCCAAGAACATAACTGCAAGTTCCAGTATCTCTCTATAATCATCTGTAGGGTGATCGGTGTTCAACTGCCCAGTGGGATAGGAAAGGATCTCTTGTGTGACAGAATCCATTTCAGTCAGTACAGATTCGTCATTGATTTCAGGATTGAAGTATTCATTGACGATATTTGGCCAGAATTGCTTGAACAGCTGTACACCTCTGGAGCTAAGGAAAGGCCCATACAAGTAGAAAATACCTTGACAAGGGAATAGTTTTAATTCTATTTACAATAGCATAATTTCATGAATATGGTGATGACAAGCCAAACACAGAAAATTACGGCCAAGTGTTGCTTCTCGAACACAAACTCCATTCCATGTCCAGTGTTACCAGCAGTTGTATCAAAGCTGAATGCTTTAACATCTTTGTGATTCCAGTCATCAATTGTTTGAATGATAGCATTGCACTTGATCCGTCTGGTTCCAGTGAGAAGTTTAAGAGACAGCAAGGGGTTGATCAATGTCAAATCTTGCTTCATCTGATGATAATCTGTTGACCTTATCACCTATTAAATGTTCCATCAATTTTCCATCCCAATGAATGGTTAGAAGTCTCCCTAAGCTTTGGAACTCTGCTTTTAATTCTTGAGATCTCTCTTCCAGATGCTTCATACTATAACGTCAAATAGATGAATGATTCAAAGAGCATTCCTGAATATCTTGTCCTGTCGCTGAAATCACTGATGCTAGTGTCTGGACAGCCTGTCTATCATTGATATTTGCCCTATCAAGAGAGAACAGCACTTCTGGTGTGAATATCATCTTCCTGCCGCTCTTTGGGAGAGATTTGACAGATGTTGATGGCATCGGTATGTGATCATCACTTTATGATTCCTCCCCCACACTGGAGGAAGATGTTGATTTCCGCACAATATTTTCAGACATTTTTCTTTTCAACTATTTTTTCTTTTTCCTTTTTCTATCTGTCCATCTCTTTCTCTTTTCATTCTCCTCCTTCTCAAGCTTCTTGTCAAGTTCAATCATACACTCATTGCCTTCCTGGCTCTTGTTGAGCGAGCAAGAATTAAGGGTCCTCCTGAATGTCGAACATCTCAAGAGCATTCCCATGGGCAACATCAAACAAATTCTCAAATTCTGTTGTGAAGGTTTTTCATTCAGCTTTTTGCGTAACCGTCTGTCTGTTTCTATTCTTCTTGATTGCTCTTCGTTCATCCTGGATACGAATCCTTGCTTTGTTCCAGTGCATGAACAGCTTTTCAGTTGTTGTTTTCGCTGCCTCATGCTTGGTTCTTTTCCTATCCTTAAGCTCATAAAAGGAAACTGCCAGAACACCATTGATTGAGGGCAATTTTGAACCAGTGAACTCTTCTGTCACAGCTCCCACCAAAGTATGTTTCTATCTGCTTCCTGGTTATTATGGCCATTCTTTTATCTGAAAAAAAAAAAAAAAAAAAGAATATTCAAGGTCACTGAGCAATACTCTAAATATTAATTGATTTGAAAAATATTTTTGAAGGTTTCATTTTAACTAATTCGGAACACTTTTTTGGGGCACACATTTCACATTTTTAAAGTTTAAAAATAAGGACCACCCTAATATATATGAATTGCAGGAGACTGAAAAGCAAAGTGGATTGGTTATAAAGAGATGTACATGACACACATTACCTGTATCTATTTTTGTAGAGATTCTAAAATGAGTTTTGGTAATTTTAAATTGCAAGAATAAGACTAACTGTGCATATGAATCAGTGGTTTAAAATTACTGTTTTTAGATTTCTTCCAGATTTGTGTGGACTATTTATTAAGTATGGTGGCTTGCTCTGAGCTACCCTTAGCCTTTACTCTCTTTAATTAGAACAAAGCTTTATAACTTCAATAACTGGTGCATTTATGTAGGCAGCAGCCTTTGAAATGATAGCTTTAGGTTCTGCTTCATGAATTTTTGACTGTCTGACCATATATATTCTTGGTATCCTATTTTGCTAATGTTATAAGTAGGACTAGTAAACTCTCAACTTAGTTCTTTGCAAAAGCTCCATTTCATTTGATTCTGACTTGTTGTCAATGACAACTGTTTCTCTTGATTTTATTTTTAAATAAGTAAATAAATGAACAATATTTTTTTTTCCTGGCTGCTGTTATTGGTTGCATGTAATAATTGTGATTAGATAAAGAACTTAAACTTAGTCTTGGAAAAAAATAAAGTAAGTGTGAACTAGCTTCACTTGCATGCTGAAGGAAACTGACCTTGTATTGATGTTTGTTGTAATTCAACTCTTACAAGGCAAGGCTTTCAAATCAAACTGTAATGTAAATAACAAATTGCAGATTCAGAAAAGCACCAAATCTTTTCATTTTTGCCCAACTGCTCTTAATTAATTTTAAAAATTTAACTAAGAATTTTTTTTGTTTTTTTGTTTTTTGTTATTGAAGGATTGTGTGAATGAATCATTTGTTGTAATGTCGAATTTTGTTTGAAATTAAATTAAGATGAGCTCTTGACGTTATTGTCAAGGCATGAGAAAACTCTTGATAAGTCCTAGTTAAATAGGTAGGGTTGCAAAAAATGTTTTAAAGATGTTCAACCTTACATAATATATGGAAGAATTCATCAATATTTGCAAGCGCAATTTTATGAAAATTGCATTTATTGTGAAATTAGTTGCTTTATTCTTGTATTTAAGTAAAGAAGTTCTCATTTACAATTTTAATAAAATATTTTCAGATTTTCATAAATGAAATATTCATCTTGAGATTGGCTTTTTTTGTGGTCCAGTTAAATGAAAATACAGTATACTTTTTTTATGGACATAATTAAAATGAGTAAAATAATTTAAAATAGCAGTTCTGCAGATAAAGAAAAAAATATCAAATTAAATGCTTACAGTAGGATTCAAACAGATCCTTTGATTCATTTTTGATAGTGTGTTATAAATCCATTCATTGTAACATCTGAATTGTAATATGTGAAAGCCAAATTTGGCTTTAAATTCTTAATTAGGACAATTGGGCAAAAATGAAAAAACTTATTTTCTCCATCTCGTATTAAACCCTTACAATCAGATGAATGGGACCTTTATAGATTTTTTGTTAGTTTCATCCAGCCTCTGTTCCAATATTGTAGCTTATCCATATTAATCAGGCTTTCAGTTCAGAGCCCTTCATTTAGGTCTTTTTACAGCTTCTCTGGTAACAGACTGGTTTACAGATATGTAATAATTTTATCTCTGCCCTTCTACTCCTATTCTTATATTGTACTTATTTGAACTCTACTTTTCTGTAAGATATTTCTAGGTATTGGTTTGTTGGTATTTTAAGTTTTAAGGTATTTTCCCTTCATATTCTTTGACTGCATTTTACCATCATGCAATTGAAATAGTCTTTGGTATCCATATTTCAGGAATTGTTTATGTAGAAGTTTTGACCAAAGCAAACCCATGGCTCCCAACTCTTCTGATATTCCTCATCTGTTTTACTTACCTTTTGATTTACAGTAATAAAAGTTTAATATCCAGTATCACATCAAAATCATCTGTGCAGTGAAGTGTTTCAGCAGTCTTCATATCTGTTCCTCTCTCCACTTAGCTAGCACAGAAAGGAAAATAAAGGGTCAGCAATTCATTGTCAAAATAAATGAAATGTCAGTTTATGTTACAATCCCTAGTTTTGGAAACCTTAACTTCTCTCCAAGATGTCTCTTCCTTAGTCATTAGGTGATTAACTATTTGTTGAAGTTCAGTGTTTCAGCAGGACCTAAGTAAACCCTCATTTACTTTAATTTTTGTCATCAATTGATGCTCTTTATGCTTCTGCATCACCATTCTGTTCTCTGGAGTCTGATAGATGAAATTTTACACTTGTAATAAGTTTGAAATTTGTGAAGTTGGGATTCCTTTCTTCTTTTCTTCATCAAATGATACCTTAGGCAAATCTTGATAAGAGTTGTTATATCTCTTTTGGCAGTTGTGTACTTTTTATGTCTCCTGTAGTCTTGCCTCTGTATGTAAAAACAGTGTATTTCCTCCATTCACATAAACTTTGTTATAGATCTTTGTATGTTTTATTTTAATTCAGCTGTTCATTCAGAGATAAAGATTTCTTTCTCATCAACATGCATCTTAAACAGATTTAGTTGATGCTGTCAATAAATGAAACACTTTGATCTCTCATGTTAAAGTTGCAATCAATAGCTTTCCATTCATTACAATGTGGGCCATTACAGAAGTCATGGCAACTATTCTGCCAAACGCTGCAATTCTAAAATATATGTTTGAAAACCTGTTTGATGTTCTTCTGGTTGGCACCACTCGATGTGGTCTGGATCAGTGGAGAAACATTATCGGGACAAGTGGAAAAATACATATTTGGAAATCGTCGCTTAATAAGGCAATACAGTGTAGCCAAGGAAGAAAAAGGAATACAGGAATGCTCAATACACATTGCTAACACACTTCCAAGATTGGCCAGTGTTTGGGAAAGCGAAGAATACCATTGGCTGCATGTGGGTCATTAAAATGTTGGACCTCTGGCTGAAACACACTCAAAATTTCATCTTTCTTCTCAAGTATTTCCCAACAACTGCAGCTTAGAGGTTTGGAATCAAATCAAACTTGCATGGGCTCAGGTCTGGCAAATACGGATGGTGTTTCAAGACTTCCCACCCCTATTGATGTAACAAAGCCTGTGCAGGAGCTGACATGTGGCGTTATTCTGAAGCATGATGGCATTGGACAGCAGTTGCCAAATGCTGGCAATGTACGGTGGACAGTCTTGGAGATTACTTTGAGGGCTGATAGCAATGTGTATTGAGCATTACTGTGTTCGTTTTTGTTCCTTGGCTACACTGCATTGCCTTATTAAATGACGATTTCCAAATACGTATTTTTCAGTTGCCCCCATGACATTTCTCCACTGATGCAGATCACATCAGTGGTGCAAATCAAAAGAACATCAAACAGGCTTTCAAACGTATATTCTAGAATTGCAGTGTTGCCGCATGTTAGGCAGATAAAAAATAGTTGCCATGACTTCCATAACAGCCCACGTATATATACAGTAAAACCCCGATTATCCGAGTTTCTGCTTTAACCAAGCTATCAAATATTTCTAGGATATTTTTTTTTTTTTTTTCTTTTGGTTCTACATTTTCCATTTTTAAAACTTCCGAAAAAAAATCTGAACTTGATCTCATCAATCAACGAAGAGGATATATGTGACTGGATAAACGCTGATGAACAACAAGACATTACAGATGAAATGATCGCAAATAAGGAAAATGAATCTAGCGATGATGAAGACAGTGACGATGAAAATCGACATATGAAAATCTTCCATACAGATGGACTAAAGCCATCGAAAGTGCTATTGAATATATAGAACAACAAAAAGAAGCGACACCAGCAATCTTGTAATCCTTAAAAAAAATGGCGAAACATTGCTGCAGACAAATGCCAAAGTAACTTAAAAACAATTGAGAACTCTTTAATTATCGTAACAATATGAATTGCATGTGGTGTATCTGTATAACTTTTGTATTTGTTAAAATATACATTTAAACCTACACGATTTATTTTATTTACAACTTTTGCTTACCAAGTTTTTCGGTTATCCGAGTTGGTCTTGGTCCACATTAACTCGGATAATCGGGACTCAACTGTATGTATATATCAGCCTTTACTCATGGACTGTCAAAAAAAAAAAATTATTATTTTATTGAGCCCTTTTTATAAAGTTCCATTCATTTCACTCATTGCTAAGCATCAATGTTGGAATGTTTAAATGCCATTTCTAGTTGCTCCTCCCTGGCTGTTTATATATATATATATATATATTATTTTCACAAGTTAAATAATAAACTCCTTAGACAATATTTTTTTTTTGATGAGTTCAAGTAATAAAACCAAATATGTTCCATTATAGCTTTGGGCTGCCATTTCAAAATTGGAGATAGACATTATAAGCAGATGTAGAAATGCTGTAATTTTAGCTATCTGTAAAATCATTTTGAAGAACGACATTTTGCCGATTTATTCTAGTCCCTTAAGGTCAGGATCCTTACCGGCCGGACACAAGTATGAAACTTAGCACACTTTAAAGTTCTGGGGTATCCAATTCGTTTTAGGGTTGGGTGCCAAAACTTTCTGTCCGCCATTTTGAAATACTACTATGATTTGGATTTTTGGGAATGCCACCACCAATGACCCAATTTTGATGATTTTTTATTTTAATTGTAGCTCAAGCTCCAATGTAATTGATTGTAGTAGAAATGAAGACAAGTAACCTCAATCACAAGTATAAAATTTAAGAAATTTAAGACTTATGAAAAATATTGAGATATAAATTAATTTTTCTTGGAAATTGTCCATTTTATGAAAAAGTATATCCTATAACTTTTGAAAGAGCTTTAATTTGATAAGTTAAAATACAATGAAAAGTAATCGAGATATAAATTTTGAAACAGCAAGCACAACACCGCTCAGCAGTGACTGATTGAAAACAGGCTTGGAACTTGGCAAGTTAATATGCATGTGTGTATATAAATATTATTTATTTATTTTTCTACTTAAGCTATGCCTGGAATGTTTTTTGGTAAAGTTTTTGGAAATTATTCAATGAACATTTGTGTAGTTAATACCAAAAAAAATAAACACAGAAGATATTTACTAAATTTTTTAATATTATTGACCGCTACAATGTTTAAATATAATGTTTAAATTAGAAAATTAAAAATTATGAAATATGTTCCAATGACGTCTTAGCTTGATTTTTAGTTTTAATTTTAAAACAAAGATTTGAAAAATGTGTCTCATAGCACAGTCTTTGCATCTATCTTAATTTTGAAACTTAAACTTTCTCGCGAATAATAAATTGCAATTAAAAAAAATAGTAACAAGTCCAACAAAATATGGCAACGAGTGCAAAAAAAATTGTAATATGTTCCACAAAGTAAGAACACTTCTGCTAAGTCACATTGTTGCTGCTAGCAGGAGCCTCTGCAGAAGCAAAAAGCTGTACACTGAACACCATTTGTTGAACATACGAACTATTTGAACAAAGAAAAAAAGCTTTGCAGCCATACTTCAGCAATTCTCGGGAGCTTTATAAACTTCTGGTTGCGTCATCCATAAAGGCTTCCAAGAACCATTTTCCTTCACCCAGCAAAATTTACTGTACTTCGGAGCTCCCATCTTTGACTTCAGGCTACTAGTCAAAATACTTGCTTGATATAGAGATCGCTTCATGTGTTGAAGGAGAGCATTGCACTCTCCTTCGGTTGGAGGCCAGTTTTGCATAAGCTCGATCTTTTTCCCTATTTGTAAAAAAAAACATGTCTCAATTGGTTTATCCCTCTCTGCCAGACAAGATGAGTCATACAATAAACATGTGAATTTCTCTGTGAAAAAATGTCAGAATCGAGACAGTGCCAAAAAAGGCTTTTCTCCAGAGTACTGGGAAGCTGTAATTGCTGATGGATGAGATAGCCACGCCTTCCATGCAGACTTCTCCTTTCCCCTGAACTGGGATGTTCTGTCTGATCCAGTAAACTCCTGAAAAAAGGGGTGTTCTTTGGCTTTATCAGGTCCTAGTTCTTTGTACTCTTGGTTAATATAATAAAATCAAATTTATTTCCTGGGCCAAATGCCACCCACACCTGGATGTCAGGATATTGACTCTGTATGAAAGAAAATACTCCAGAAGAATGATGACTACATCGGTGTCAACTGTTCTCGCCATCACTTTCGCGAAGCCACGTTCTGCAACATCAAATATGTTGACTTCGTTATAGTCAGTATCCTCCATTCTGTTGTGTTCAAAGCAGTCACTAATCTTTCTGATGTAATGGAAACCCTTTTTTCCCTGTGTTAGACTCATTTCTATTACATAGCAAGTGAGGAAATTAAAAAAAAATCTTTTTTGTTTCCATTATGGCATAAAAATTGCAGGGAAGTTCTTTGGAAGTTTGCCATTCCTTGTCACTTTCCTCCTCTTCTCTATTCCTCTCTTTTGTCTGAATGATTCAGTGAAGCTTCAGGGGAAGAGTTCAATGTCTACTCTGGGGCAGTCTTTTAGTTGTTTCATCAATCACAGTGAAAAGATCAGAGTGGCTTACTCATGGAAGGTAGTTCCAGTACCTCTTCCCAGTTTAAATGAACTACTGCACTTCCATCATAAATCTGAACTTTAAAAACAGGTGCGTCTTCATTTGATATTCTGAAAATATTCAGTAGTTCAGACTTGTTTGACGATAGTAGAAGTTGCTCATGATCAGACAATGAAGGTAGCCAACTATGATTTTCATGAAAAAAGAAGTCCTGCAAATCACCCTCGCGGACTTGGCATGATATAGATGGCTGAACAAACTAATCGTTTTTCAAGTCTTCTATCTTCTATTCAGATGATCCCCTGCCCTTTGTTAACCGTGTTTGAAAAAACGAAAGTTTTATTTGTTTTTATAGGAGTATAAACTGACTCACTTCATTTTACAAAAACAGAGTCGATGAAATCTTGAAACTGGCGTTTCCCAAACTTCTTTATTTCAACAACTGATTTTGAAACATCCTGTATGGCATAACCATGTCTTGATAAATTCATTAGCTCTTGCACATCTAAAAATGGATTTCCTGCAGCAGAAATGCTGTTATGCAATGCTTGACAAAGATTATTCAACACTTTCAATAGACTAAATAAAGCTTTTCTTCAATGCTTGCAGCATCTTCAATTCTTTTAAAAGTCTTCACAGTTCAGGAGCAGTGAGCATCCACCGTTGAAAAGCATGTGGATTTTGGGTTAAACTAAGGACACCACCACTGTCTTTCACAGTTTATTTTGTTCATGAACTTAGTCGAACTTTTTGTTAGTCTTTGCCAAAACCCAGTTATTCTGAAATTCATCCTTTTCTTCAGTTTAGACTCTTCATGTCTCTGAGATGCACCGAAAGCCACCTTACATAGTTGTGGTGGTCACACAAAAACCCAAGACTGAAGAAGCTCCAGAACACCTACATACAATGGAAAGTTACTTTGTCAGTGAGCTTTAAAAAATATGCAAATTAGAAGTTCCAATTCTAGCACAAGATCCGAGTATGCAAACATAGGATTTTTCTGTTGTGTTATTTAGCTTTTGCATGCATTCAAAGTGATATGTAGTGTATTTATGTTTTTCAGCAACCAAAATATATTTGCAAGCTAAAAAAACAATAATTGTATTTTGACGATTCCCGGTTTTTGACAGTTGTTTAGTTCCTAACCTGTTGAATAAGTGGAGGTTTTTATTTAATAAAATATCACAATTTGTATTTTACTGCTGGTTTTTGATGTAAGGCATTGAGAGCATCGAAGTGGTTCCACAGTCTCTTAGTAATATTCATTCTCTTCTGATGCGAATCTTTGCAATCTGAGTAACAAAACAATAATGTAAATCAAAGAACTATGTATTTTTTTTTTAACAAGCTTATGAAGGATTTACAGTACAACTTTATAGTTGACTTTAATGCATTTAAACTATGTATTTTGAAATTGTACAATAGGATTATGCAAATAAGTGTTGCTTCCTTGACTAAGCAAGCAAAATTCTTTAGTATCATTTGCGAAGATTTAGTAATTGATGAAGGTTGCTCAACCAATATAGTTCTGTAACTGTAGTTAATGAAATTATTAATGAAACAAAATAATTTTAACAAATGACCATTTTTATCCACTGCCCATACATTTGAAGACAAAGATAGATGAAAAGCCATTGGATGTAAAGACAGTCCATGAAGAAATGCACAGTATACTCAACTTATAACCTTTTAAAAAACAAGCTTCTTTAAATACAATAAAATTACAATTTTCAAAACAAAGTATGGTGAATGAAAATTTTTACCCTTAAATGTAAGGTGTTGGCTGTGGATGACAATAATTAATTTCATACCTACTCACTAAATGAAAAAAAAAAAAGTTTCAACAAAAGTTCCTTAGGATACTCCAATTGTTAAAAAACAAAAAAAAAAAAAACAGTTTTTTTTTTTTTTTGCAATTTCATAATTCATGCACTTGGTATTTAAGATAACCCAACATCAAAAGTCAGAGATTAAGAACCGGTGAAATAGTATTGCAAAAGAATGACTTAATCATCAGTCTTGGTGAACCATTGTTACAGTAACTGCTGTACAGAGATTCTATAAGGGGAGAGGCACTCCATCTTCAATAAAAATGGCTTAATCCAGATACCTTGCAGTTACAGATGTGGGACAACAAAATTGTTCAACATGTCCGATACCTCTAGGGATTAAATTGTCACAAGTCCAATTTGATCATTTTCTTTGAAAAAAAGACCCAGTATAAAAGTTACTGTAAATCTGCACCATACAGTGAAAATGGATTTGTTGAATTGCTTTTCTGCAGCCCGAATGTGGCAGTTATAAATGTTTACAGTTTCACTGAGATGAAAATAAGCTTCATCTTACCACAATATCTTTCATACCAAGAAGAAATAGCAGTTGCGCTTCTATGTCACTGGAAAGTGTTGAATATATCATCTTATATGTATAAAAGTGCAATAGATTATATTGATACAAAATTTTAAATTTCCTAAAGGTTGTGTAGGCATTTGTAACTGTTTTGATATCACATGTGCTATTCATCAATTGTTCAATGTCTTCAGCCTAGTATGGATATTGTTGCAAAGTTGGTAAGCCTTCGCGATTGATCAGTTAAACTAGCCTGTGATTGGCTGAACCGGGAGGCCAATCGGCTACGCGGCTAGCTCTCTCTCTCCAAGAGGCGGACCAAACAGGAACCTCGAGCAGACTTTGAGAATCCATCGAATATGTATATAACCTGTAAATAATTGTAAATAAAGGGTGTGTGCCTTAGACTAAACCCCGACGTTAGTCTCTGTTATTTTTTGACCATACATCATTGGGCCGAAGACCTGCCGAACCACGGAAACACCATGCTGAACTCCACCGATAACCCCGCCGCTCTAGATGACTAGATCCAACCCTTTGACGCTGCCCGAATGCAGACATCCAGAACCTCCCTCACCTTATGTTATCGAGAACCAACCCCATTTTACGGCACAGCAACTGACCCCCTTGCCTGGCTCCGGGACTTCGAACGTGCAGCCCGATTCAACGGATGGGCAGACGACAACAAATTGGCATACCTTCCCTTTGCCCTCACAGACACCACTCGCCGCTGGTTCGATAACGAAGAGGCCACCATCCCCACCTCGGACTCCTTTGTCATGAAATTTAAAGACACATTCGTGGCACCCCATCACTTTGCCACAGAAGCTGAACAGACACTCTCCACCAGGGTACAGCTACCCCAAGAGTCCTGTGAGATGTACATCCAAGACGTGATTCACCTCTGCGGCAAAGCAGACCCCTGCATGACGGACGAACAACGCCTCCATCACCTCCTGAAAGGCGTAGCTACTGACATACACACCCCATTGTTGGCCCTCTGCGTATCCTCTGTCAGCGAAATGATTACGGAATGCTAGCGATTTCAGCAACAGCAAGCCCACCGCATCACAACAGACCATCGGCCAACCATAGCCACTCTCGGCCCCACAACAATCCCCAACCGCGAGCCACACCGATTACCTGCAAAACCAGATCAATATCACTTTGTACCCTCTTCCTGATTGTACTCCCAGAAATCAGGTTTTCTGAGAACTAGGAATAATTCTTCTAAAAGCACATGTTTTAGTGTTCCTCTGTAAACTCTAACATTAACGAAATTCTCAAAGAATTACTGCTTTGATAATAAAGTTTTACAAGTAAGGCATATTTATGCATAATGATGGGTATCAAGCTTTCACTATAGTACTTCTACTAACTCTTTTGAAGTTTGTGAGTCTGCATTTATACTTAAGGAATTGTCTCCAAGCATTGTGGCATATGCAAATATTGTCATTGGCAATACCAAATTAAATCCTGCTGACAATTTTTTAATCCTCGCTTTCCTTGTGTTCTGATAAGTATTTCTATCTATTTTGTTTGATAGGTTATTTGATTTTAATGGAGCAAAAGCATCTTTGGCTAAACTGCGCCAAGAAAGGTAGAAAGTATAAAGAAAAAAAAAATATAACTCAAGAATATCTTTCTATTGAACAACAAATAAACAAAGAGACCACTAAAAAAAGAAAACAAAGAACATGAATAGTAAGGCTAAAAGCAAGACCAATGTAAAAAAAATGTATAAAAGCACATCAAAATAACCAGTAAAAATCTGAAAATTATAAAAAGGTGGCAAGGCCACGTAGATGAATGATTCTTATAACCAATGAGATTAATAAAAGATCATTGTGATTTAAAAGCAAGGAAATATGAAATGGAATATTGAATTTAAAAGGAGGATAAAAACAGTGATGGAAAATTTGATCAAAGAAAGCAAAAAAAAAAATCAACCAAAATATGGTGAATAGTTAAAACAACATTGCACATAGCACACATGGAAGGCTGATCTTTAAGCAGTATACATTGGTGTATTAGTCTACTGTGTCCAATTCAGAGATGCATCAGAAGAAACATCCTTCCATTGAATTTTACATGTTCTGTTTTTTAGGACTAACAAGATGAAGTTTGTTACTATGAAGCTCATCCCAGTGCCATTGCCATGCAGCTCTCAATGAATGTCAGAATAAGAAATAGATTCATTGTAGTTACTCTTGCCAAGTCTCCTGCCAATCTATTGGCAAGTTCATTGCCAACAATTCTGACGTGACCTGGAATCCAGAAGAAAATGATAGTGCTGTCTTTGAAACATTGTACCAAATCTAAAAACGGATAGAAGAACAGGGTGAACCTTCAGAGTGTGATGGTATAGTGCTCGTAGAGCTCACTCAGAATCACTATAGATAAGAAATTTTGATAACTTTTCTTTTGAGTGTATATTTTAAAATCATAAAAATGGCATATAGTGAATACTGAAACTTCACAAGGAAGAAGAATATCATTACTAAAGTTCTCAGTGTAAAAGGCTGCTCCTACGTAAGACTATCCTTTGGATCCATCTGTATAAAAGTTGTGAAATCTTAAATGGTGTGATGAATGTTTATGGTACAGAGATTGTAAGACAATTGAGGACATGTTTGCTTTTCCACATTTACAAAGTGAAAAATTGCAGCTTGGAATTTTATGTTTCTAGTGTGCAGATGGTGAATTAGGTAGAGTTGCAATTTTCAGGTCTGTGAGTTGCAGTGCTTTCATCAAATTCTCCACCGTATGTCTAAATGGTGATAAAACGAAGAACAATTGGTAAAAAGTGGTCGCTGAGGGGGATTAGATGGCTTTCAGTAGGGATATTTTGATTATGTGTATCTGATTTATTAAACAGCAAGGGAAACTTAAGAAAGGATCAAATGAGACATTTCTCTTTATTCTTTTTCCATATGCAGGTAAGCTTTTTTTATAATTGTTTCATACCTTTTTTGTAGGTCCTTTCTCCTACAATATTTATTGTAATAAAAGAATGAATATTCGCCTCGAAAATTTGCTTTTTAATAATAAATGTAAAATATTACGTTTAATTGTGAGATGTTGAAGATCTTTTATTATTAGCTTTTTTTGTTTTGTTTTAATTACTGGGTGGTTATAATTAAAGTTCCCCACTTCTGCATGGGCTGGAGATTGTGTTATTGCACGGTTAGTAATGCAACGTTTTGTATATAAACTATGTAGAGCATGGGGAAGAGAATTCCAACGAAAAACAAATTACTTTGAACAGTTGCCACCAGGTGAAAAAGTGGTGCTGTATGAAACGCGCAATGCGTCTGTGAACGACCAATCTACAGAAATCACCATGCCACTGGGAAAGAAAGAACGTGTGCTCCTGGTGAAGCTTTATTACCAGAACAGCAGCAATAGTGCATCAGCACTATCGTCATTTGAAGGGATTGCGAACAGGACCCATGATGGCAAGGGGTTTTCGAAAGATGATGCAGACATTCGAAGAGACAGGGGAGTTAGGTGTGCTGCCAGGAAGTGGACGCCGCCCGCTTGCGGAGGACGTTGTGCACGAAGTGGCAGTAGCAATAGCTGACAGAGCGTCAGTGGTCCAGTACTCAGCGACCAGTAGCATGTGAATTAACAATTCCATGGTCCACGGTGCGAAAGGTTTTGTGGTCCATTCTTCACTAGTACCCATATAAGATCCAGATACTGCAACAGTTACAGTCCCAAGATCCACAAATGCGGTCAGACTTCGCATTTCGTTTCTTGGCTAAAATGGCTTTCGACGATGCATGGCCCCTGGAACATTCTGTGGACAGATGAGGTGCATTTTACGCTAGACAGCGCTGTGAACACGCAGAATTGTCGTGCATGGGGTTCCTCAAACCCCCATGTGGTGCATTCCCAGTACATGACTGCATGGTGTGGATTCACCACGAATTTCATTCTGGGTCCATATTCTTTTGAGGAAATGACACCTGCAGGTCCTGTCCGGTGCACTGTTATAAGTGCACGTTACAGTCAACTGCTGACACGGCTTCTGGTTCCAGCCTTGCAAGAACGCAGGTGTTTACAGACAACAGTCTTCATGCAAGATGGTGCAGAACCACATTTTGGTCGCCCAGTAAAGGAACTTCTTCTTGCCTATTTCGGTGATGATCATGTTCTGTCGAGACGCTTTCCAGAGGCGTGGCCTGCCCGTTCACCAGACCTTAATCCATGCGACTTCTGGCTGGGGGAACCCTGAAAGATCATGTTTATGAGGGATGTGTACGGACCTTGCCTGAACTGAATAATTATCATTCGTCATGCTGCAGCCACTTCGTGCTACTGTTGAGCACGCTGTCCTGCGCTTCCAGCATGTCATCGATGCAGACGGTAGGCATATTGAACAGTCACTCTAAAAGCATTAAAATATTGCATTCCCACCATCTGTTTATGATCTTGCAGCGCCACTTTTTCACCTGGTGGCAACTTTTTGAAGTAATTTGTTTTTCTTTTGAATTCTCTTCCCCATGCTCTACATAGCTTATACAAAACGTTGCATTACTATCTGTGTAATAACGCGGTCTCCGGACTGTGCAGAATTGGGGAACTTGAATTATAACCACCCGCTATAATTAATGAATACTATATGTTGAGTGACTGTATAGGATTGAAGAACTTTAGGAAAAAAATTTAATTTTTCTAAATAAAGAATGTATTAAGTAAAAAAAAAAGAAGACGAAGAAAAACTTATCCAGAAATTTTTTTCAAGATTTATTAACAAAATCAAAAGTTCTACAAATTTTGATATTTATAGACGTTTATAACAATAAAAGTATAATTTCTAACTTGATAGAAAAATCATAATCTCTTGAAGAAATTGTTGCATAGCCATACAGCTCCATTCAAAAGCCAGACCTGAAGTGAAAGAAAATAAAAAAAAAATAGTTTCAGACATGATTGCAAATTACATTGTAATAGTAAATATTTCCATGTTTTGTTTTTAAGATATTTCAAATTAAACTTTTAAATTTGTCCATTAATTTTATTCAATTGTATCAGACTAGCCAAAACTCTCTTCAGTTACTTATAAAGAAGTGAAATATCTTAAGAATTCTATAAAACAAATTGTACTTGAACAGTTGTAAATGGATAAATATATAATAAAAGAACTCCCATGGGTTTAAAATCAATACAGTTTTGAGATGTCAAATTAACAGCTTTCCAAGTATACACCAAATGAAACTCTAATATTTGCAGTACTTAATGCTCAACTTATAAAACAATTAATATTTACCTAGTCCAATTTTCAAACAAGAATAGACATGATCCAAAGCATGATATAGTGCTATAATTCATCTAATATTCACACTATTGTATTAAACTGGAACTTTTTCTGTTGTAATTTCCAAATTTGTTCATTTAATAAAGGAAGCATATCTTACTCATTTAGAAAGTTCTAGGTAAAACCAGAATCTACAATGTTATGATTCTCAGCCATTTAAAAAATGAGAACCAGGTTTTAATGAGAACCTGGGGATTACAGGCAGGTGAACTTCGTGCTGACCTGAGATCATTTCAGTGTGCTTTCTTTCTATTAGATCACCCTGTGAGATGATAAAGCATCAGTGTCATTGTTAGGATCTGACAGTGGTCCACAAAACTTTGAGAGGCTAGCTCTGCTGGTGAAAAAAAAAAAAAAAAAATATTAGGAAATGAATCCATACAAAAACTTCCAGATCTTTTTGCAGAAAATGGGAAGAATCAGCCAGAACTCCAAAATCTGATTTCCACTCCAAATAGGCTACGCTTAGAGTTTGGTGGAATTGCAAAGGGATTATTTATCATGACCTGTTGATATCAAACCAAATGATCATTTCAAATTTTTACTTTTAGTAACCAGATAAAGTAAACAAGGATCCATAAATTTTAATGGTTCATGTATCAATAATATTAAAACATCAAGAGAAAAGCATATTAGTAAAGGAAAGAAAAAAAAGACAAGATTAAAAAAAACAAAGTTTAGTTGCATATTTATATATGTCTTATTTTGTATTTAATAAATTAAAATACTTCTAATAAAAAATAAAGAGAATATTTATTTATTTATTGTTTTCTAATCATATATTATTTTTCTAACTAATATTCCTAACATAACCAGAAAAGAAAAATAAAATAAAATAAAATAAAAATAAACTTCGCACCTCGCAGAATCGATAGCTGGCTCCTTAGATCTCCAGTCTCATAACTTACTCAATAAGAAACAGGAACACAATAAGCTAATACTCGAAAAGCAATGAAATCAATGTCAAATAGCTCAAAACGCTCGAGTGTTGGTCCCTCAACCTATATACAATTTTGAAGTACTCCATGTGAACTTTCATCTCACAAAAGAGCATTGATTTTTGTGATGTCTGGTTTGTCAGTCCAAGGCCCTGATTGTAGACTATGATTAGTACAGACATAATCCTGCTGTATAGTACATTTCATTTTACCAATTCAGAGAGATATAGTCATAAGCCACCATTTCATCATTTTTAAGATTCTTATTTCACTATATTCTCTAAACCCACCTCTTTAAAGCCAAAGGAAGAAATTTGGAGTTTTCACAATAGATGGCAGTATGTGACAGGTTGAAGTTTTATATTGTGACATCTAGTGACAATTTAAGATGATATATAGTCAGAAGCTACAACAAAATGACGTGCAGCTTAAGGCAGAGTGGAGATTTTTGACAATAATAGTCTTCAAAATAAAGAGTCAGACCCTTTTGGTACTGACAGTGATGAATCCAGCTGCCCAGCATTTTATAAATGAAAATATGGACTTACAACTATGGCTATTCAAATTATATTTACAGATCGCCAACCCTGTAGCTAAGCAACTTCATATAACAACAAACAACTGTAAGAGGCAGGCTAAGAATTGGGCTTTAATTGCTTTGGAGAGGTCTCTTGTGGTTACCAAGAAATTTTAAACTGTCCTGCATTCATATCCTATGGTAGGCCACACTAGACTTCCCTGCGGTCATGATTTTAGTCGCATTGAAATGTATGCCCGAAATAGGCACTCAATAGTATATACTATGGATGATCGAGTAGATGTTGTGAAGTCAGCAAATCCAAAGAAATTCATTGTAACAAAATGACAATAGAGGACTTCAAGCGCTTACAACACCTTAAGTCATTGATATCCAAACCCACTACCTTCAAAGAATTGTGATTTGATGCACTTTAGTGAAGCCTCACAATTCCAGTTCAATACGAGAAGTCCCTTTGTATTAGAAGTAAAGCACTGCTACACAACTCTAGGCCCTGTGAACTATGCTCTCAAGAAGAGAGGAAAATCTACTGAACTGACTCATTTCAGCTCCCAATGAAATATAGAAACCCAATACTTATCAATCAGAAGAAATTGGATTCTGTAATCTCTCTCATGATATTCATTCCAGCTGCCAACCAACACAGAAAAGAATGAGAACGGTAATGAGGTGGAAGAACTTCTATATTATGAATAGTGATTGACAGGGTTTTGATCTTGGAGTATTTTGAAACACTTATATACATATAAGCTGAAAATAAATACACTTTATTCAGTGAAAATGTGTTTTTATTAATATATTCATGGGATACATCAGAAAATATTTCATTTAACTTCCATGAGATACAGTCATAAGACCATGTTGACTACCTCTTAATTACTATCACTACAAAACTACATAAGGGATCAAAAGTAGCATTCAACATGCTACAATATGTTCATAACTTACTGAAATATATTTACAGATTTTTGTCAAACTTCAAATTGCTAATAAGTCAGAACTAAGTTAGATTGACTTATGACTATCTCTCGCTGATCCCTTCAATTGCATTTTCATCTTTGTCATTTGCATATTTTTGATTGCAGTGACTAAATATCAAGCATCCAGTTTTAACTGATTACGTATATATCAAACAAGTAGTTGGAAGGCTATAAATACTTAATTCACTTCCAGTTAACTAGAAATTCTTGACAACTTTGTAATTTACTTTTTTTTTAATAAATTCCATTGACTGCTGCCAAGTTAGATATGATAACTTTATCAATTTGCCACTAGATTGCCACCACATTATAGTTGCAATCATTCAATTGATCATGATTAAATAACTATTACTGCATCACCAAGATCTGCTGTTCAATAGTTATTTTCATATCATGGAGTACATAATGTCGGAAAATTACTCTCCAGCAATAAAGAAATGGTCCTAGGTCATTGTTGTATTTCTTATTTACATAAGTTCCATACTTTTACAGGATATGTGACTACAATCAAATTATGTCCAAATTACAAAGATATAGTTATTGTCATTGTTTTGATCACTGACATGATCATTGAAGATATCTGATAGTGTGATTTGCTTCTGTCAGCATTATAGTATCAGTTTCATCATTCAACAGTCTTTAGAACTTATTCTAAAATTCAGTGAAATGTCATTAATGAGCATCAATCTTGGCCAGCAAAACTGTGACATACTAGTTAACAAAAGAAAACCTCACATTCAGCTGCAACAAAGCAGACAGCACTATTTTTTTGTCACCACTTCAACTGAATCCAAGGCTATCATGAATTACTTATCATAACTAGGAGATTATCTTTCAAAAATAAACTCATTCTGCCACCAGAATGTGAAGAGTCTATTCTAAAATGATAATGGAATACCTCTTGAGTCAAGCTGATAACTTGGGACGGCTGATGAGAGCCTAATAAACTTGAAACAGCTGCACCAAGGTCTCAGCTTGATTCAAAAGGCATTCGGGGTCGTCCATTAATTACATAAGGTCAAAAGGGGGGGGGTCAAAATCTCACCAAGGGGGAGGGGGAGTCAACGAAAATCTCACATCAACTTTTTCATTCAAAGAATATACGTATTATAATAAATTACAACATTTTATAATATTGACTTTTTGAACTTTTTTGACTTTTTGAAATCTCACGTGAGAGAGGTCCAAATTTTTTAAAAAACACCTCACATAATTAATGGACGGTCCCTTCCATTATCATTTTATCATGAATTGGTTTCTTTTGTTCACCAGTTAGAGGGGTTTTCTTATTATTATAATTTATTTACTTATATTATTTTTTTTCTTTCCTTGTGGTCAAATTCCTTTTGTGGTGAGCACTTAGCTGCCCAAGGATTTAATTTCCACAATATATTGTTTTGCCATCTAAAGAAGATTCTATTGTTAAACAGATTTTTCATTTCTTGTGGAAGCAAACACTGGGTTCCCAAAGGAATATGGAGTATTTGTCATTCTTCACTCTTACACTGACATGCACATCACTTCTTTTCAAAATAATGGAGATTGTAAAGTACAATATACATGCAGTTTCAAACAGGTTGACAACTTGCTAAAATTTATTTAATATTCTATGTAAACTGTATTGCATAAAGGTGGCTTTAACCCATAATGAAAACTGAAAGTTGAAAGTTAAGATCTCGTAGCTGCTTGATTCTTGGCTTTAAAAAATAACACCAATCACATAAAGCATTTCTTGACTTTTTTTACAAACATGTGATTTGCGAACCACAAAATCAAGTGACAGAAGCACATAATCAACAACTATGACTACTTCAGACACAAAAGAAATGACGAAAACTTTGACTTGTGATTTGTCCATTATTATCTACTAATATTCTGATAAAAAAATCAGTGTGCCCATTTCATAAGTGTTTACATAGAAAGTTGTTTAGTTATGAATTCCAAATGCAATTGTTTTGCTGTCATCATCTATTACAGCTTTGATTCAGGACTCCTTCAAAACAGAATTATTATTATTATGAAAATGTTTCAATTCTTGGGTTTCCCCAGCAAAGACAATATGGCAGGTCAAGGAACAAAGCATATATTGCCAAGTTTTAAAAAAGTGTGCAAGGAGGGTAAAGGATGTGTGGTTGTCTCCAAAAATTTTCTAACTAAGCTTGTTATGTTGAATACCACAGCCTTCTGGAGTTGTGCATAAGTGTTTTTGTGAAGTCCTAGTGTGTTAAGGCTGTGATGCAATTTGTGAGGCACCAGACCAGTGGCGGACAGGACGATGGGTACAATACGTACTCGGTCCTGCTTCCACTGCTTCTGGAGCTTGTGTGCTAAGTCAGTGTACTTACTGATCTGGTCTGCATCAGTTTTTTACATGCTCTTGCTGATAGGCACTGGAATGTCAATGAGATAGGTCTGTTTGTTGGCCTTATCAACAAGTGTGATATCAGGTCTATTGTGGTAAATAGTTTTGACTGTGTGAATGGGATGGTCCCAGTACAGCTTCGATGAGAGTGTTTGTGGTGTGTAGTTGTAGCACGGAACCATGTTTTTAATAAGTGAGTGTTTGTGTGCTAGCTGTTCCTACCTGATTGTGTCAGTGGAGGTAGTCTGTTTGGGAGAGAATGGGGCAGCCTGATATTATGTGGTCGGTCGTCTCTTGTGTAGGGTGACATTTCCTGCATGTGTCGACATGCGTGTTTGCATCATGTAGAATGTGTTTTTTTGTAGTTGCATGTGGGGATGACTTGGTCCCTTCGGTCTCCCCAAACAGCTCACCAATCGTCAGCCATCTGTTCGATACTTCCATGTCGACATGTGGCTGGCTGAGTTTAAAGTGATGTCTGCCGTGGAGTTCCTTACAAGCCCATAATTTACGTAGTTGCTGTGTGGGTGTCAGGGGTGGTTAGTGTTGTACATAGGTTTTCGAGGTCCAGCAGGGTGAGGGGTGTTAGCCTTGACAATGGCAAAGTGGAGCGAGGAGTGTTGTGCTTTCTTGTGGAAGTGTTCCCTAAGTGTGTGTACTTGTTTTTCGTGAAGGGTGATAGGTTGATGAGTCCTCGGTCTCCCTCCTTGTGGGGGAGGGTCATCCTTTTCGTCGCGAACTTGGGGTGGTGCATGTTGTGTTTCATGAATGTAGTGCATGTTGTGCATTATTCAAGTTCGGTTTTTGTTCATGGGGTTGTGCCGAAGGAGTATGTTAGTGTGGGATGGCAAAAGTGTTCATGGCTTTCATTTTATTTTTGACATTCAGTTGTGTTTGGAGGATGTTGTGAACTCGAGCATGATATGTGTTCTTGAGTGCAGTTTTGATGTTTGTTTTGTCCGTGATGTGCGCTCACTGGAAGCCCAGATACTTGTAGGTCTCTCCCTCTTCCATGGATTGGATGGCCAACCCACGGTTCAGTTGAAAACCCTCCAAATACAAGGTTTTCCCGCATTTTACATGTAGCTTAAGGCATTTGTCAATTCCAAATTTCATTCCAATGCCTTTGGTGAACTGTGTAATAACTTGTAGTAGATTAGTAAGTTGTGTGTTAGTTGTAGAGTAGAGTTTAATGTCATCCATGTAGATTAAGTGTGTGATTTTGTATGGTGTCAAGAGTGCCTGAGGTAAGCCTATAGAATGTTTTGTGTTGTCTAGCAAGTGGTTCAATGGATTCAAGACACAGCAGAACCAAAGAAGACTCAAGGAGTCTCCCTGGAAGATATCTCTCCGTAAGTGATGGATGTGTACAAGTGTAGTATTGTGTTCCAACTCTTCATCGTGGCATCTAAGAATGCCGTCATCTTGGGGTGTATTTTGTAGAACTGAAGAATGTGTAGGAGCCAGGAATGAGGGATCGCGATGTGTAAATTCCTATTCTTCATGTGCGCCTGCTGCAGGATTACCGAGCCAATAAGGAGCTGCTCCTTAAAACCCTGGGAATTTCTGCAGCAGCCCTTCTGTTATTTGGAAAGGATGTTATGTGTCTCAATGTTTGTGTAGATTTTATTTGTAAAGCAGGAGGTGAGGAGTTTGTAAAGTGTGGAGAGGAAAGTGATTGGATGATAGTTAGCAGGATGAGCTGTTTCAGTGTTCTTGCTCTGTAGGTATGTGACACACTGCATGAGGAAATGATTATTATTACTATTAACTTACTTGATTTTGAGAAAAATCAGAAGACCAAGTTGCTGTAATTTTCATTCCAATTACTTCGTAACAGTTTGAGCACCTCAGAAGTTGACAACAACATTGATCTTCTTCACTCCAATGGGCATTTAACCAACCTGAACATAAGATATTAAAGATTGATATAATATATGATGTACATAAAAAAAAACAACTTTTTGTTTTCACTTTATTAACTATTTTTTTTTTTTTTTTTTGTAGAAACATGAATTACAAATTGCAAATAACTTAGATCCTTAGTTATCCCCTCCCTCCCAGAAAAAAAATAAAATAAAATGGATAAAACTTGGCATCAGCAGTAAGCTGTTATGAAAATCAAGTTGATGTATTACTACCAACAACTACAGAAACTACTACTAAATAATACTGAACAAGATAATTAATGCTTTTAGATAGTGTCAAAAGCAAAGCGGCTCCATAATATGCACAATTTTATAAACAAACTTTTATAAACACAACTTTATTGGAAGCGCCCACTTTTGACCCCCAACTTCCGGTCAGGGAGTGGTCCTAGAGGTCTGATTTTTTGGATGTGGTTCCCCTACTTTTTGATGCTGAACACAATGGTGAAGGTTTTGGTCCCCTATGTTTTACAAGCAAGCTGTAAACTAGGGGCCGCTAACATTGCTTTTATGCTGGCACAAAAGCACACTCTGTAGTGGCCAAACGGTTAGAGATATTCAAATGAAACCTTCACCATTGTGTTCAGCATCAAAAAATAGGTGATCACATGTAAAAAATCAGACATCTACGACCATTCCCTGACCCCCCCCCCCCCCAAGGCATTGTCTTTCTTTTAAAAACCCCTTGGGAGAGGGGGTCAGGGAGTGGTCCTAGAGGTCTGATTTTTTTGACACCTACTTTTTGATGCTGAACACAATGGTGAAGGTTTCATTCTAATATCTCTGCTTGGCCACTACGGAGTGTGACATACAGACAGGACAAAAGCAAGAGTGGTCCCCTAGCGGTTTTACAGGCAAGCTGTAACCTTGTGGCCGCTAAAAATTGCTAATATAAATTACTGGACTTTTTCCTTAGAAATTAAAAGTTCCAATTTTTTTGTATTTGTTTTTGTTTGATTTAACTGTTTTCAAATTATATTATATGTAAGCAAAACATTTGATTTACTAAGAAAAAAAAAAGAATGAGAATAAATGAATTAAAAGTAGACTTTATAGAAATTTCAAACTTTTTTTGTAACCCAAAATTGATAAATTTAGCTTGCATTATAAAACAATAAAATAAATTACATCTGTGAATAGAAAAAGGTCAGTTCTGTTCATTTTGTTTTCATGCAAATGTATAAAATTGAATATTAAAGAAACTTGGCCAAAATCACACAGTAACAGCATGAAGAAAGCAAAATTGAAGGTTGCTCAAGATGAATCAGGTAGTTAGTGACAGTGGATGTAGCAATATTTTACTGATGCCAGGGTAACTGCTCACATTGACGCATCTCCTAAAAGAATATTTGAAGATCTCAATTATTTTTAGATTTTTTTTTCCATTTCATGATAAAGAAATATGATCAATATTTAGAAATTAAAAAATTTAATTTAAAATATTCTTTATCTGCTAATTATTTTGCTGCTATAAACAGTGTCATCTGAAAGCAGCTGCATTGACTAGTGGTCATATAATTATAGAATGCATTTCTGACTGAACAGCATTATCATTGAAATCATGATATTGTAGAATTTTGCTCGATCAAAATGAAGGAAATGATCAGTTCTGGTAATAAATATCTTTAAAATTACAAAAAAAGCATTTATTACAGTCTCAATTGAACATTCTTGCAGTCTGCCAAACAAGTTGAACATTTATCATGTAGTAAGATGCTGAAGTAGAGTTGTGACATTAGTAATTGGTGTTTACACCTGAACACATTATTAAACTTTCAACTGGCCTGTTTTTTCTTCTGGAAAGATTCCTGTTGTTCCAGTATTTTGGATATTCTTCAGTTTTTCATCTTTTAACTTTTTTTCCCCACAACACAGCTGTTTTAATGTCTTCAAGACTATATAAGAGCTACTGTTTTTTGCTCGTTTTCTAATATTTTACATTGTAGTCTTTAGAAACATTCATTTTTTACCAGATTGCTTCTCATGCTGTTTGCGGTCTTCAAGAAAGCTACGAAAGAAACAAAAATTCTATCATCTATGAAGAACTCTGGTCACCATACTGTTCTTTACAACTGAAATGCCTGTTACTGATATAACTTTTGCAAATTTTCTACTTTTGGAATTTAAACATTGTAAGTTGAAGAAATAGAATCAATCATTAATAAAATAGTTGAATCTGAGCAAGAAACAAGAAATGATGGCCATGCTGTCAATAAAAATATGAAATGCTGGAGGTTGATATATAAGCCAGTTGCTTGAAGGCATGAATAACGTTTGTGTATGGTCAATAATCAAAGAAAAAGAAAAAACAAATATCTTGATGATGGATGTGCTCTCTGGTGAAAGTGTTCCTTAAGTGTGAGTACTTGTTTTTCATGTAGGGTGATGAGTCCTAGGCCTCTCTCCTTGCGGTGGAGAGTCATCCTTTCCATTGCGGACTTAGGGTGGTGCATGTTGTGTTTTGTTAATTAGTGCGTGTTATGCATTGTAGTGCTTCAATTAATAATAATAATAATATTTTAATAAAAAGCTATTCAACTATTTAACTAGGACTTGCATCAGTCATAAATACTTTTCCCCTCCCTCAAATGACATTTGAATACTTACCACAGTTATCTTTAATTTGTAAATTATTACAAGAATTGCTGAACAGATACACTTTCTGATTTTCCAATGTGAATTCATCTGAACACTGGCACTGATATTTTCTTGATACTGGTAACATTTCCTTTGCTTTAACAAGGGCAATTAAAGGTTTTTTTGAGATATAAACATCTGAAATTATTATATTAAAAATAAGAAAGAAATTAGCAAAAAAAATATAATAATTACCATTTAGAGAATTTTTTTTCTTAAAGTGTGGCATAAATTTTAACTAAAAATTATAGAAGAATCAAATAAAAAAATGTTTCCATCAGAAATATATATTTCTCATCAATAGGTGAGACCAAGTTGTTTACTAAATGACATTCTAGTAGAGCTGTTTAACGCTAATATGGAGATCATCAGCTAGGAGCAGTCATCGGTAAACAACCAGGTCTCGATACACAGGCCTGTAGGAAATATCGTCGGAATCAATGTGAAGCCTGAAAAGCCAAAATAAACAACAAAAAACCCACCAAAAGGATAACTGGCGAGAAAATTCATGTGCACGCGTTCCGCGGCAGCTCTGAATTTTTTTATGAGTTTTTTATTGTTTATTTAAGCTTTGCAGGCTCCACATTGATTCCGAAGAAATATATATTATTTTTCATAACTAAAATCTACCAAAATGATGGCACTGAAGTATCCTCAAAATGGTTATCAAAACCAATTAAAAAAAAGAAAAGAATAATGAAGTCTTTTTTAGTTTTTTTTTTTTAATTTGCTAAGAAAATAATTTCCTTCTTCTAATAAAAAGACAGAAAATGCCATAAAGTATTCTTTATTCACAATATAACATAGATCCAAATAAATGAGAAAGAGTTGATACTTTATGGAATCTGGGTCTTGTTGGGCTTCCCATATGCACGTTTTGCAGGAAAGAAAATGAATGGTTATCTGAAACACCTTGTCAAATTATTGTAACCTCATAAAAAATTATGATAGAACAGGAAATCAATATGGTAATGTTTCTATCATTTCCTTCATTAGATGTTTAAAAACTGAATCAGGATTTCAACTGAAAAAAAAAAAAAAGTTTGGTTCCATTTGCAACTACCAGCTGCGGCCAAGAGGTGTTAATATTGCTCCATGGTTAATTCTGAAAGCAAGTTAACAAATGGTTGTCAATTGACATTGCTGATTGGTTAAAGAACATGACAAGATTGATCCAACCAAAGAAAAAGAGTGCTGAAATGGGACAGAAGTAAACCACCCAAATCTTGGGCACATATATAAATACGAGGGGCATTCAGAAAGTAATGCCTCCAAGCCCACTACTTGGCCAATAGTACTGCAAACAACCTGAATTTTTTATCAGTCATGTACTGACATTTAAGCAATATAATGTCACTTGTTTCACCTTCCTATTTCTTCTCGTTCCAGAGTAATGAAGCAATCCATGACATCCAGTGGTGATGTCTGGTTGAAACAGCGAGCTGTCATTGAATTTCTGACTGCAGAAGGTTGTGCGCCCAGCAACATTCATCACCGTATGACTGCAGTTTACGGGGATGTCTGTGTTGACGTCTGCACTGTGCGGAGGTGGGCAAGGACTGTGAAAGACCAAAATCCAGCCGATCAAATCTCCATGATCAGCACCAAAGTGGACGGCCCGCAACGGCCACTGATGAGGATTGTCAACAGCAGGTGGCTGAGTTGATTCAGGGCAATCGCAGGATCAAGCAACAAGAGATCACAACAACGCTCTCCATTTCCATTGGTTCAGTGAACCACATCATTAGGGACCTTCAGCGTTACAAGAAGATGTGCGCTCATTCTGTACCACGGTATCTGACGCCTGACATGAAAGAGTCGATGAAGAGAATCTGTCAGCAGCTGCTCCTGCGATATGAACAGGAAGGTGACGACTTTCTTCGCAGAATAGTTACTGGCGACGAGTCGTGGAGACACCATTATGACCCGTAAACGAAGCGTCAGTCGATGGAGTACCGCCACACGTCCTCACCTCCTCCCAAAAAATTCAAAGTTATCCCATCTGCTGGCAAAATGTTGTTGACACTTCTGGGATTGGGATGGTGTCGTGCATACGGACTTTCTGCAAAATGGTCAGACAATAAACTTAGATTGCTATGTTGACACCCTAAAGCGACTGCGGGCCAGATTGAAATGCACTCGCAAACATAAACAGGCAATTCTGCACCACTACAATGCTCATCCGCACACAAGCCACAAAACTCAGGAAGCACTGCAACACCTAAGGTTCACGGACATTCTGCCTCATCCTGCCTATAGTCTGGATCTTGCGCCCTGCGACTTTTGGCTCTTCCCCAAACTTAAGGATCACCTTAAGGGTCAATGCTACGGTTGTGACACGGAGGTGGAAGCAGCAGTTCGGCAATGGTGTCGCCAGCAGCCATCACAATTCTTCACCGACAGCATGCAAAACCTTGCCCATAATGGGTACTATGTTGAAAATTGATGCTACCATTTGTAGCTGACATTGCAAGCTTTCCACTGATATCTGTATCGGTGCTATCTGTCACACACAAATGAAGGTATCACCTTGTGGGCATTTCTTTCTGAATCACCCTCGTACATGTAAATTACTGTAATAAAAAGAGTTAAGAGCTTGTGAAACTGTATCCTGACTCATATCTTTCCAAAAAAAAAATTGTAATACTTTAACTCTTCCTGTACATTTACTAAGATAAAATGATGATTAATTGGAATTGCTGTAATTTGTTTTTAAGAAACAACCATTTTGCTTATCAATTATATGTCATCAGGGATATCTGTTTCTTTGCAACAAAAATTTAAAAAAATAGTCCCACATGGGAAATTAACTGAACTATTAATAATTAAAAAGATAAAAAAAAAATACAAACGATAAAACATCTATTTCTGACTGCCTTATCTAACAACAGTCAGAGTGCCCTTCCACTTCAGTATGTACTTGTAACTACATTTATATCGTGTTAAAATGTAGCATAACAAATTCTGAAAGAGAGTACACCAGTGAATAAACTCTAGAAGGTTTTCTAGTTTACAACTACAAATTGATGATTGTTAATCACCATTAAACCTTAACAAATTTAAAGAATTTGTACTAAGGTCTTGTTGGTAAGTTTGAGTGAAATCTTCAACCAACAACAGAGCTTCACATTAGGAATTCAGTGTCTTTAAAAGTTTCAATCATTACTCCATTAAAGATTAAAGATCAGTAATAATGAAAACAAAGCTCACAGAATCAGACAAACCATCATCAAAACACTTCTTTTGATGATATTATGCAGCTTGTGGTCATTTTCAATATTTTTCCAGTTCTGTATCTACAGATTGCATCACTTCACTGTTTACAGTTAAATATATGGAGTATTTGATCATAAAACCACTTCAAGAGTTTGAACACGCATAAAAAAAATTGCCTTTGATAGTTGAGACAGTTATTTGGTAATTGAAATGAAATCCAAATGAAAAGTTGCCAAGGCTGATCTCTATTTCCTCTTGCCATTAGTCCAATTAAATTGACAACTACAGGGTGTGTAATACAAAAACATCCTGGAAGAATCATTCAGTCAGTTTTTTAAATGTGTTGTATGAAGCATACCCAGCGATTTCAATTGCAAAAGATAGAAGATTACAAAAACAGGCATTTTGTAAAGTGGCTGATTTGCACATTCAGAGATTACCATGTTCTTGTTTTTCAAGCTACATGCTATTTTATTATCAGGTTGTTGTAGATGAAATATCAGAAAACGGATGGAAATTTCAAACATCTGCAACTTGGTACAAAATAAAGTTTATTAATCAAAACAATCACTGCCAGCAGCAACAAATTTTTGCCAACGAGTTTCAAATTTCTATATGCTGTTGTGAAAAGAAAATCAAGCTAAGGCATGCAGCAAACTCTTCGAATGCAATTTCAACCAAATGTTTGATTGGGTAATGTTCCATTAGAAAGGTGTATAGGTGTTTGAAGAAGTGATACTTCGTAGAGGACAGATCTGGTGAATAAGATGAATAGGTAAGGTTTCATGACTCAACTGGTGCAACTTCTGAATTGTTTGGTGTGCAATGTGGGGTCTATGACAACTGACTAATACCAGCTGTTTGGTTGACAATTTTCCATGCATAATGTCAAATTCATAACAACACATGTCCATTATTGTTTGACCCAGTGGCAAGAAGGAGAAGTGAATCACACTATCTGTGGACCACAAAATACTGATCATCTACTTGGGATAGTGTACAGGTTTTGGGATGTGCTTGAGTGCCTCATCGTGATCGAACCATTGCACCATACATCACCGATTGTCAGAGTCCATTTCTGATCACATGTGGCAATGTGCTTCAAAATGCCATTTATTTGGTTGTGGAGAAACAGAGAAGAGCAGACATCCAACTGTTGTGTTTTGTACTATTCTGTCAACCCATTTATCTATCTTCTTCACTTTGCCTACAGCCACCAAATGTCAGCAAACTGTCGCATAGTGTACTCACAGTTTCTCTATAAGTTCTCAAACTATTTGACAAGTGTCAAATTCAATCAAGTCCTTCAGCTTAGCATCATTGATAGCTTTTTGTGGTCTACTGTGGGATTCATTTACAAGGTTCATATCGCTGAATGGAATTTCACAAACCAATGTTGTGTCATGCATTCATTCACAGTGCCTTCCCCAATTGCTGTATCAATGCTGCAAGCTGCCTCTGCAGCATGTTGTCCCAGTTTAAACTCACATAGGAAAATGACACAAAGTTGACTCGGATCCATCGACAACTTCCATGGATCACAAATCCATTTGGAAGTATATGACCTCAAACTATACGACCACTGCCTTATATGCAGGAGGTTTGTTGCTTTAAATTTGCATATCACAACTATCATCTGGCAACGTTTTAATCCCTCAAAGATATCTTTGAAGTTCAAATTAAATAAAACAAGAAATGAATTCAGCACAAATCTAACCAAATTGCCTTTCTGGTTCGATTATAGGGAAGGAATCGGGAACGGCTGTTTCGTCCTACTTGGGACTCATCAGCCTGATCTCCGCCTTCCCGATAAAAGACCCAGAAAGGCAAGATACTTAAGTGGAGGTCACCGTCACACCTGGCAGTGACCCCTGCCAAACAAAAAACATCAACAATAAATGTTGTGCCAATTTGCACAACTAAAAACCTCTTCCTAATAACTGATAGAACTGTAGATTATTTTAATACAAAGAAACATAAGTTAAAAGAGTTTAACGTGCTGCAAAATAATTCAAATTAAATAAAACAAGAAATGAATTCAGCACAAATCTAACCAAATTGCCTTTCTGGTTCGATTATCGGGAAGGAATCGGGAAAGGCCGTTTCGTCCTACTTGGGACTCATCAGCTCGATCTCCGCCTTCCCCGATAAAAGACCCAGAAAGGCAAGGTACTTAAGTGGAGGTCACCGTCACACCTGGCAGTGACTCCCGCAGAACAAAAAACATCAACAATAAATAATATGAATGTGATAGTTATTATTAGAAATAAAAGCAACAACATCTTTTCTTCTCTTAAACATAGCTATATTTCGCAGATGACATTTTATCTGCTTCTTCAGGCTTAATACAAAGAATGTTCTTTATAAACAACAAAGTATTTATGAATTGAATATTAACAATATCAAATCATGGTAATTATAATCATACATTGTAATTATAATTAGAAACAATATAGAATCATTCACGTTAAATATATTTACATAGAAACAATATAGAATCATTCCCGTTAAATATCATTTACATAGTTAAATAATAAAAATAAAAAATAAAAACATTATTGGAATCGTGCAAAGTTTTTACAATTATTTTTGAATTTTTTAAGTATTATTTGACTAATATCTATACCTTTCTGCTTGTTGAAACATTTAAAGGTTTGTCATGTCCCAATGATATTGAATGGTGGGCCCAATCTGAGATTTCCGCATGGTTGTTACTAGTTGCACTTACGTGTTCTTTTACACGCTCTCTTAATTTTCTCCCTGTGTTTCCAAAATAAATTCCATTGCAGGATCTACATTTTAATTTGTATAAAACTGCTGCAGATTCCATAATTTCTTTGTCTTCCTTTCTTTTATATACCAATGACCCTAAATTTTTGTTAGCTGTTCTTATGATTGATATTTCATTAGCTTTACAAATTTCGGTTATTCTTTTTGAAATTTTGATATTGTAAGGAACTCTTATTATATTTTTAATTTCTTTGGTTTCCTTTACATTATCTTCTACCTTCTTTTGAAAAAAATATCTACACAATTTATTTACTAATTTTCTAGGATATTCATTAAAATACAGTTTCTTCTTGAATCCATTGACCTTATCTGTCCATTTCTCCTCATCTAAAGTATTCAAGAAGAAACTGTATTTTAATGAATATCCTATAAACTTAGTAAATAAATTGTGTAGATATTTTTTTCAAAAGAAGGTAGAAGATAATATAAAGGAAACCAAAGAAATTAAAAATATAATAAGAGTTCCTTACAATATCAAAATTTCAAAAAAAAATAACCGAAATTCGTAAAGCTAATGAAATATCAATCATAAGAACAGCTAACAAAAATTTAGGGTCATTGGTATGTAAAAAAAAGGAAGATGAGGAAATTACGGAATCTGCAGCAGTTATATACAAATTAAAATGTAGGTCCTGCAATGGAATTTATTTTGGAAACACAGGGAGAAAATTAAGAGAGCGTGTAAAAGAACACGTAAGCGCAACTAGAAATAACCATGCGGAAATCTCAGATTGGGCCCACCATTCAATATCATTGGGACATGATCCGGACCCAATCGTACAAATAGTATACAGAAATATACATAATACTGAAACAAGATTCATGTTAGAGGCTTGTGTAATCAATACCTTTAAATGTTTCAACAAGCAGAAAGGTATAGATATTAGTCAAATAATACTTGAAAAATTCAAAAATAATTGTAAAAACTTTGCACGATTCCAATAATGTTTTTATTTTTTATTTTTATTATTTAACTATGTAAATGATCCTAAATTGCTTTCAATCATAATAACTATGTAAATGATATTTAACATGAATGATTCTATATTGTTTCTAATTATAATTACAATGTATGATTATAATTACCATATATGATTTGATGTTGTTAATATTCAATTCATAACTACTTTGTTATTTGTAAAGAACATTCTTTGTATTAAGCCTGAAGAAGCAGATAAAGTGTCATCTGCGAAATATAGCTATGTTTAAGAGAAGAAAAGATGTTGTTGCTTTTATTTCAACAATAAATGTTGTGTCAATTTGCACAACTAAAAACCTTTCCTAATAACTGATAGGACTGTAGGTTATTTTAATACAAAGAAACATAAGTTAATTGGACCAGAAAGGCAATACTTCTAGATGTTTACCTTTTAATGACTGGAGAATAGCCCATCCACAAGAACTACATTGTATTCCTGGGTAACAATAGACTAGTTGGTTTCTCTTTAGCTGTTGAAATGAATACATGTAAGTATAATATAATAAAGGAATCAGCATACATTTTTCTTAAAATTGATATATACTGCTTTGTTAAAATGTTCATATGCTCATTAATGACAAGTTATAAGTAGTATCATGTCATTAATGGGCATGGCAAGACAATGCTAATGTGGCCATATTACAGCATAATGATTCTTATGTACAGGGTGTCTATAATTAAAGTTCACCTATTCCATGCACTCTATAGCAAAAACTACTTATGGGAATGGCCCCAAATTTGCAGTACGTTGTAATGATGCCATGGGAAGGACATTCATTGGAAAAAAAAAAATTAGTTTCAAAAGTCATCACCAGGGGGCATATGTAGGCATGTATGGTATCAGAAATGCAAATTTCCATTAGCACATCATCGCTCATATCACTATTTAAGCAACAGCTTCACCCACGTTTTCATTCGCATTTTGCGTTCAACTCAAAATGATGTTAAGTTTACGAGAATGTGCATTACTTGTGAAATCAAAACAGGAATTCTGCACCAGAAGGTCTGCAGAGGTTTAGGTCATTAAAAAGTCTTTGACGAGGTCCAATATTGCCAATGGGTTACAAAAAATGATTCTCATATTTGAAGAAACAGGTCATTGAATGTGAAAGCCAGAAGAGGATGAAAGCCTGTTGCCTGTGGTGGTTGATGATGTAGCAACCAAAGTGGAAGAAGACAGATGTCAAATGTCAGGGTCAGCATCAGTGTTCATCATGTTGCACATTCGTTGGGCCAGCCTGTTGCTACGGTCCACAAAATTGTTTGGAACATTATGCGCTTTTATCCTTATAAAATTTCTCACGTTCAACAACTGCTGCCTTCTGATCCGTGTCAACGAGACACCTTCATGCTACAGTTCTTAGCTTGGATCGAGGTTGACCCAGAATGGCCCTGGAACATTCACTGGATGGACGAGGCACATTTCCATCTGCATAGTGCAGTTATAATGCATAATTGTCGCATTCAGGTGAGAGAAAATCCCAATGCATGCTGGAAATTCCTTTACATTCCCCAAAAGTGACAGTTTGGTGTGGGTCACGTCAACATTCATTGTTGGACCATTTTTCTTTGAAGAGCGTGGACACACAGGTCCTACTCCATGTTCCGCTACTGGCAATCGATATGTGCCATTACTAACCACTTCATGGATTCCAGCACTCCATCAACGTCTGTCTTGATTCAACAGTGTTCATGCAGGATGTTGCCCCTCCACACATCCCCAATTGTCTTAAACAGGTGCCCCACAATCATTTCACTGATGACTGTGTCATCAGTCGGCAATTCAGTACTGCGTGGCCCACACACTCACTGGATCTCACCCAATGCAATGTTGGCAGTGGGGTATCTTAAAGAAATGGTTTATTGTTTACAATGTAGCAACCTTGGCAGATCTTAAAGCAAGCATATCACATCATGTGCTCAACATTTCCATGAACACCTTGCATTCAACAGTTGAACATGCAATTCTGTGATTTCAGATGGTAGAAGATAATGGTGGTCAACATATTCAACATGTTTTGACGTGACTGTGCCCATATCAATGCTGTACTGCATTGTCTCAGTCCACATACACACCTAGAAACACCCCCATGGTGGTGATTTTTGGAACTAACTTGTTTTTTCATTGAATGTCCTTTCCATGGCGTCATTATGACATACTGCAAATTTGGTGTCATTCTGATAAATAGTTTTTGCTGTAGAGTGCGTGGAATAGGTGAACACCCTGTACATATAAAACAAAGGAAGTGCATTACTGGCATACAAACTATTGTATGATCCTTTAGAAGTTCTTATCTGTGGGTGCAATCTCACCAAAAGCAGTAAGGATTTCAAATTGCATCTAAATTTCCTATTAAAATTTAAAATTCCTAGGATAAAAACTTTTGGAGTTATTGTGATTAAAGGATGTTGTAGGCCTTGCTTTGACACAGCTGTAGCAAATTGGAATTCCAGTAGAAATGGACTTTCTTATCATAAACTATATCTAAAACTGAACTTATAAAATGATCTCATAAAAATGGCTACTGCATTGTTCTTGTTTATAAAGAAAGAAATTCAGTCAGTTATGAATTTTTTTGTGGGCTATTGGAACAGAAAAAAATAAAATCACTGAATCCTCTTACTATCATGACAAATTACCATAGGACAATTAAAGTTGAGAAATATCTATTTCACGTTTATTATACATTACATAACCCTTTTCTTCTTCAATCTCATGAATTTCAATATCCCTCTAAAAACCTGAGATTCAGTCCTATAATACTTCCTTCTGGTAGCAGAACAAGGTAAACTCTGTTTCTTTCTGCATTTTTAATCTATTGTTAGTCCTATTTGATTTGGAGTGCATACACTTCTCAGTTTTAGTATTGATGGATACCATTGGTAAGCTTTATTTTTTCTATTTAAAATAAAAATAACTTAGATATTGCACTAAAAAGTTGGCTGCTGGTTGTTAAAATGAATAAGTTAAAGATATTGCACTGAAAAGTCAGCTGCTGGTGCAATAAAAATAACTTACATATTGCACTGAAAAATAATTCCTGATTGTCACAATATGCATGCTAGTACAATCACAACTTAGTTTGCTTGCTGCTCTGTATATTTACTATAATCAGTGAACAAATTTTCTTTGATAGGTACAATTACTGTTTCTGTACACGAACTCTCAAATAAACTACCTTTGTAAGGTGGTTATTTCAGAATATCTGATGCATCTTTCTAATACTGCTATTTCTAGATTACTCTCCCATCTTTTGCAGTAGATTGTATTGAAAAGACAGTTCCAAAATGTAGTGCTACAATAATAGAAGTAATAATGAAATTTATGCCTTATATTATAAGCATTTTCTTTGGAACACTGCTGTTGTCACCTCACTCTACCTTAAGCAGTTAAATTTAATGGCCACTTATAAGTTGCCAGTTGAACACTTTCAGACAGCAAAGTTACCCTCTTCTTTCCATCACAACTGTTTTCATTTCTTTCACAGTGTAGTCATTAAGTGTGTTCATTATCTGGTTACCTTCCCATTTCTGTTAATCCACAAGGGTTTGTTTCTGATCCTGTTTCATGTTTATTCGAGCCTTTTTCCTTCCCTTTCTTGACTTCTTCAAGGAAGAAGGTCTTCATATGCTATTCACATTTCAAACCATGAATGCCTTCAGCTTCACTACCATCCAATCACATTTACTAAAATTATTTCTGAGCTTCTAACTTCATCATAACTGTTTGGATCATACTGCTTATTCAGTTCTACCTTGTCCGTTTATCCAACTGCAGAAGGACCCTGGTTATAGCCGTATTTTAACTGAGAGCTAATTCATTATAATGCTCTTTAAGACTAGCTAACTTAAGTGATCATTTGTTTTATTATTATTCAATTTTATTATTTTTACTTATTCAAATATCTATTGAGTAAGTAATGGCATATCAAAAATACCTCAAAACCATAAAAAGATTTCCGACCCTAGCTCCATCAATCACTGTAAAGTACTCTTATCAATTTTAGTCTAAGTTAGAGCTGAGTACTACATAGCATTCTGTTAAAAAGCAAATTTTTATTATATATACATTATTTATTTGAAGACAAAATTATTTTATGGAGGTTCAGAAGGCAGACTGACAGCCTAGAACCTTATACCAGTAGTAGACTGTTATTTATGATACTACTTGCTTAGTAAGCGGGGATTTTTCCACGTTCCATTATCCTCTAAATGGGTCCCAGCCCTCTGTTGAATGGGTGCTGGGTTTCTTTCTTGGGGGGTTAAAGGCAGGCAGGCATCAGGCTGACCACCTGACCTCAACTTAAGTCCCATTGGTCACGGAACACCGGGAGCCTTACCTCCCACGACCCCAAGGGCCAAATAGACATGTAGTGGGACACTTTGTGTTCAATAAACTTTTTTACATATTTAAATTCATATCTCTGATAAAAGATATATAAGATTAGCTATGTCTTTCATTTTAAGATTAAAAACGATGTAATTTGAAGAACATTTTTACATATTAAATGCTATAGTGACCCTATAAAACACCATTTCATCTACTGCTCTATATATTAGGAGCATATCTCATGTTGTAAGTTGGATATTAAAATATTATTGAATTCTATCTAGCAGATACTGCAAGTCTTTGGTTTACACTTCACCTTCTGCCTGTTTCAAATACTACCAATCATCATTTGGCACATAAATATAAAATAGATTGAGATAATGTAGCACTCATAATACTTTCACCATTTAATACAAGTAGTAGTTTTGAACTGGGCTGACAGTCTGATGAAGAACTATCAGGGTTACCTGAATTAAACCTGCAACTTTATTACTTGTGTTGTGCTTTTTTTGTCAATCCAAGTACAAGGTTTATTACATTAAGTACATTATTAAAGTATCCCTATTCACAGCTCTCAATAGATCCAACTAATAAGTGGAATGCCACCAGAGTTAGGAAATAGACTATTATAGCCATGGAGAGAAGGATTTCATAGAAAAGAATTTTAATTCCAAAATCTGCCAATAGGGTGAGATAAGGCTCTGTACAATAGGAAATGCGTGACAAAGTGGCAACAAATGAATAACTAAGACAAAGCGAAGATGAAATTTTAAATGTTTATGTTTGCTCTGAGACAGAAACTGAAATGGCCTGAAATTTTATTTTCAAAATAAAAAAGGTGCCTCACTGCATCTAAGAGAATAGAAAATGTGTGTTTTCCCAGCAGCAGAGAGCTATAAAGGCACAGCACGAATATTGCAAGCATATTCTGTATGTTTACTGTTAAAAATGCATCTCACTCTGCCTGCTTTAATTGTGAAGTTCTTTTACCTTAAAGAATGCAGTGCAGTAGCCTCTCTGCCTGAATTTATATAAAGGTCCTTTATTAGCTGTGGCAGTTTAAAAGATGACTAGCAAATTTGAGGAAACTGGATCCTTGCACATTAAGCCTAGAAGAGGGAAAAAGTAGGTTTTTCACCTCAGATAGTATAGGAAGCTGAAACTGCTGTAGTCTACTGATCCATGGATAATGCTGCTGGAAATAGCAGCATACAGGTAGCATTGAGGCAATTGGATGTCCCTTATTCTACTGTGTGGAAACTTTTTTGGAAACTAATCCATATAAGATTAGCTACCAGCAGCAGATGCAAGGAATTGATCATGAAAAATGACTGTCATTTACTCTAACATTTTTGACCAGAATGGAAGTGGACAATGCCTGACTATGGAACATTCTGTAGGGAGATGAGGTCCATTTTTATCTCAATGGGACTGTCAACATTCAAAATTGCCAAATATGGATTTCACAAGCACATGTTATTCAGTAATCCCATTGCACTCTCCAAACTCACTGTCTGGTTGTGTTACTTCAAATTTTATCTTAGGGCTACTCTTTTTCAAGGAATTGAAAAGAGCACTGACCAAGAGCAGCCATCTGCTCCTTTACACACAAAGGTATCATCATATTATGTGCAGTTTCATTATTCCTCAACTGCAGCAAAGAGGATGATGCCTGGATGAGACAATTTTTATGCAAGATGGGATTCCTCCTCAAATTGCAAGACTAGTACAGCAGCTGTTACGACATCACTTTACTGAAGAAAGAGTCATTAGTCGCTTCTTTCCCCATTGCATGGTCAACATACTTTCCTGGCCTTACGTGTGATTTTTGGGATTACCTCAAAGCCAATGTATATCAAGAGAATGTCTCTAACCTGGCTATCTTAAAGGACAAAATAATACAGCATTACTTCCGAGATGTTGCAGTCTGCAGTCGAGCACAATGAATGTGAGTATAGAATGCAATTTCTGGTCCAAAACAATGGAAATTACATTGAAAACCAACTTCATCATCAATGATAGTGAGTGAGTTTGTAGCTTTGATGTATTTCCTATAGTACTTTAGTTCAGTTTCTATCTCACTTTTTGAAAAGAGCAAACATAAAAAAATTGAAATTTTATCTTAACTTTGTCTTTGTTATGCATTTGTTAATACTTTGTCATGCATTTTTTGTTGTAGAGTGCCATACTTCACCCTATTGGTAGATTTTGGAACTATTTTTTTTTTCACTGAATGAGCTTCCAATCTAAGTCCCCTTTCCTAACTGCAACTCTCATTCTGGCATTGTAGCTTCAGTCTAGACCTCTTCATTCCCACTTATTTCTGAAATTCATTTTTTGTGTAATCTGTGGGTGATCAAACAGAATTACTGGCTGCTATAGATCTTCTTTCTAGGAACCAAATGTTGGTGACACAATTAGTTTTGGCCTCGTTTTTCTCACATTCTATTGATCTCTTCGAAACTCATCTGTTCATTTACAACAATTTTGGTTCCCCAGTATTTCTTTTTATAAAAAACAAAGAAATAGCATGGTCTTCATTCTTTACCACTTCTGCTGTTGATTATTTTCATTCTTGACAAATGACTACTGGTTTATCTGTACAAATATGAATTCAGCAGTATGAAGATTTTCTCCTTTAGTCTGCTGATTTTCTTCCCCATAGTTTTACTTACAGCTTAGTGGGTTTAAGGAATTTTTGCTATCTGGACAGTCCTCTGATTATTTTGCTACTGACTGAGGTACTCGACTCTGGAACTTCTAAGCTGTACACTTATACTCTGCTTCCTTTATGTCACTGTTTTGGCTTGATTGGAGCTTTTTCCAGAGAGCACCATCACCGACTGTAATAATTACTGAATAATTAAATTGAATTATAATAATTGAATAGAATATAAAAAATTGAGACTATTTTTGATTGACCTTCTGGTTTTTCATTTCAATTAATCAGCCATTTGTCATCTTTTGCTTTAGTTTTCCTTTCATCTGCAAGAAATCAGGTTATACTTTCATATCTTTTTCTTTTTTTTTTTTTTTGTATTTTTGTTTATCTCAGAATTCGTTTGAGAGATTTTCTTCTTGCCTTTGCAGTTTGTTGTTGGTTCCAATCTAGCATCTAATTCAATGATGAAATAAGGGTTTCTGATATTCTTCCATTTCTTTTATTGCAATGATTGCATTCTCAATGGATACAGGTTTTCTGCCAATCTCTCTTCTCAGCTCTCTCCATTCCTGTATCGACCTCAGAACACAGTGTGTTACTTTCTCCTCATAAGTCTAGTGCAATACTTCCAGCTCTTGTCATATCTTAAACTGAAGTGTCAAAAAATTAAAGACACCTACCTAAGCTCCTTCCTTTGCTCGAATAACAGTGGCTATGCGACATGACATGATGTCAACGAGCTGTTGGAGACGTTGTATGGGTATATCCAGCCAGACCTGTTCAATGGCTATCCATAATACAGTTGTGTTTGTTGGGTGTTGCTGCACAGCATTTAATGTTGTCTGCAAGTATCCCATACTTGATCAAGGAGATACAAATCCAGCAAGGATGGGAGCCACGGCAGTAATAGCAGTCCACAAAGTGTTTAATGAACCAGTGCTGTGCAGTGCAGGGTTGCATTATCCTGCTGGGACACACCATTCCCATTGGAGAACATGGCTAGCATAAAGGGGTGCAAATGTCTACAACAAGATCTGTGTATGTCGCACCTGTCAAGGCAGACAACAGTCCTTGTGAGCTCCAATAGAACACATCCCACACTATTACAGAGCCACCAATAGCTTGCACAACACCTTGCTGACAAGAGGGATCCATTGCTTCATGCGGTCTCCTCCACACACGAAATTGACTATCTGTTCGAAACATCAGAAACAGTGATTCATCAAACCAGGTAGCACAGCACCAGTGATTCATGGTCCACTGTCGATATTCTCTGGCTGCATTACCATATGCTGGGTGTCAAAACGGTACCCATGTTGGTCTACCAAACCCCATGCAATATATGCTGTATAGCGCATTGACTGATGGCTTGAGAGGATCCAGGGTTGAATTGTGATGTGATTTGACACAATGTTCTCCTGTACTGAGTGGTTACTATCCTTGAGTAGCCAAAGGTCCCGTTCTTGCAACACCTGAGAGTATCCACAGTGTTGACATTCCACTAATGTCTGTCCTGAATTCACATGTTCCAGGTATGCCCTTCCTACTGTGGGCTGCGAAAATCCAAGAGCATTGGCCATCTGGTAGATGGAGTGCTCCATTCTTCTCGCTCCTATAATCTGCACGATCTAATGGTGATAAACCCTGAGCACATCCCATACCTACCACAAATATACTGCACCTCAATGGGCACAACTCTTATCTCTTATGTAACTCGTATGTCATTGAGCTGCAGTCATTTATAATGGGCGCATGAGACGGAAATATCTCACTTACTGCTGTGTCTAAAATTCTGGCACTTCAGTTTACTCGATATTCTGATTCAGACTCCTCTTCTGTTAAATCTATTATTTTAGACTACCAAAAGTTACCAAGAGTTCCACTGTCTTTACCCGCACCAATGTATGTTATATACTATTTCTTTATGTCAAAGGATTTTTTTTTTTATTATTTTTCCCCGCTGTTTTTCTTCTCTCATTTGCAGGAGGATTCTTATGGAGAATCCAGGTTCTTTGGTATCTAGCTACTTTGCTACACCATACTCCCTGTTAGATCGATTAGGTATCTCTCAATTGCTAGTACTTCCACAATCAGGGTTTTCTTTTTTGTACATCTGCCTTGGTATTTCCCGATCAGGAACTCTACTTTTGTTTCTAATAAAATTCTTCATCAGCATTATCTGAATCCCTGTAACACATTAGTTATTTTTCAGCTTCTTGGAACTGCTGAAGAATCCTGTTCCTTTGACTTCTCTTTTCAATGAAGTCCAGATGTATTCAGAAACTCTGCATTTAGACTCTGCTTTCATTCACTTTGAGTATATGATTCACAGAGGTGTGAACTGCAGAATTATCTCTAGGATTCTAGTGTTCTTCTGCCTGAAGGCCACTGATATTGCATTATGTGATTGTGAATATGCTACATTTCAGCATCTTCCAGATCTTCCAAGTTCAGCTACCTTTACCAAGGTTCACTCTCAAGAAGAGTCTTTCTTTCAAAAGGCCACCATCTGCCAATTCAAACACTATCTTTACGTTGCACTCTACTCACACTTTTTTTATTCTATTCACCACTGGCTTAAGACTCACTTAAGTTCAAGCCATAAACTATTTCTGGAACTCTTCCTGAGCCTTCTTTCTGATGATATCTCACTTCAGTTTTTACTGGTTTCATGTTTAAGATGCTACTGATCACTTAACCAATGGTCTCTTATCCTCTGCTGCATTCTTTTTTAACTCTTTAACATATTTCCTGTTTGTATGTTCAGGTGCAGTTATTATTTGGTGAATGTCTCCTATAAGAGTTTCAAGCTTAAATCTATCAACCGATCTGCCTTTCTCTCATCACCTGAATTTAAGTGTTGAAATACAATTGAAACTGTGGGTTTATCTTTATTGTCATTGCTACATCCTTCAAAGAGTCTGCTTTAGCCTCTTCATCATATCCCGTGCACACTGCCATTCAGGTAACATCAGTGCTTTATTGCTCTCTGGGTGAGAAGTCTTTCTCTCATGATTTCACCAGATTGTCAACAGCATATATGCTCTCATGCCATTCTCTTTGTTTACTCAAATTCATGTTGCTTATATCTTCACAGTGATCTGAATGTGTCTCTATGCATATCTTTGTATCAGCAAAACCTCTGGAACCGCTAACCATCTCTGATAGTCTGTGGGAAACCCAAAGGGAATTACAGTTCATTATGGGATCCACAAATTTACAGATAATCACAAGCCAATGCAGACTGCAGAACATTGAATTACATATATACAAGCAAATCTTAGCCTCGAAGAACACAGCAATAACACATAAGAATGAAGCACACACAAGTGAGCCTTAACTGTAAACAGTCAATAATGCCCTGATAACTGAGCTTGTATTTGCTGTTGTGCACTGCTGGAGGGATGGCTTTCTATATATTCACATCACTCCCCACTGATACTGTAATTACAGGCAAAGTGATTTGGGAATCACACTGCATGACCCAAAGCATTATAATTACCAACTTCTTTTTTGATGATAACATTGAATTGCCAGTCAGCATACAGTCCTACAACAAATATGCCAGTTTCAGACAATGTATTAACATAGTCATTTCCTTTCCCTTGACAATTATTTTAAATGTCTTATTTCCTCTTTTTGTGAGCTTGAATGGTCTGCTGTATGTAGGTTGGAGAGTTCTGTGCACTCTGTATTGGCACAAGAATACTTGATTGACAGTATTAAGGTTTTTAAATATGATAGTATGATGATTGATAGTATGATGTGAAATAGGCTTCAGTTGTATTTTTTGCAACACAAGTGAGATGCATAGTCAGTGACATCAGTAGTCATGTCAATGGCAGTGTGAAAAAAATTGCCTGGAGACATAACGATACCCCAGAGACCAATTCTGCTGACAATGTCTGTAGTTCTTCCTTCCATGCACTATGAATATCTAATAGTATTTCCATCCATTGTCATCAGTGTGATGAATAATTGCTGCTTTTAATTGCCTGTGGAAGGGATCTGGTGAAACAGATTAGCTTCGAACTGCCTATCATCGTCTATAGTAATACTATCGGACAACCAAAACAAGACACCCATCCTGCTAAAAATGCCTTTGCTACCATTTTACTGTTATGTCTGTTATAGGTGTAACCTCAGATCAATGCATGAATCTATCAATGGCAGTGAGGCAGTACCAGAATTCTTGCAACAGTGGTAATGCATCGATTAAGTCGATATGTACAATAAGAAGAAATCCTGCCAGTGGAAGTGAGAAGGTACCTATTGGTGAAGAGACACAACACATAATGTTTGCACACTAACAAGCTAAGCTCCATTCACGACAATCTTCTATTGCAAGGCAAACAAAGCACTCAGTAACTAAATTAGCAGTTACATTAGCACCAGTAGGGCTAAAGCTGTGAAGAGATTTGAAGCCTGTCGTCTCATTGATTTTGTGATGAACGGCTGGACAGGGCTGTACTCAAGTCGCAAAATAACTGCATCCTAGTGCTGGGTATACTGACTTTTTTCAACTCTAAAGAAGAACCATTATTTGGTTTAATATTTTGTAATCTAGCTAAAGCTTTGAAATCTAACGTGGCTGTGAGTTCTTCGATTCTGGTAAGTGTTTCGGCTTCTATGTTGTCTTTTCTGGATATGTGATGGATATGCAATGTGAAGTTCTGGTATCTAAGTTGTCTAGAAGATCATTTGTCCCTCCCGGTCTGAAATTCATATGTAATAAACATGTGATTGGTATTTACAGTAAAATGTCTTGCTTCTGACATGTAATGGAAGTATTTAATTGCTTCATAGATAGCCAGGAGCTCTTTATCAAAATGGCTATTTTTTTTTACAAGGGACTTAACTTAAAGGAAAAGAAGGCCAAAGGTTCTAATTACCTTGCTTCCATTTCTGAACTACTACTTTCACCACTATGTCAGCGGTATCAGTGACAAGGACAAGCTCTGCTTTGGAATCATTGAACTCTTTATATATTTCAGGGATCATCTGTGTAGGGTCTAATCCTTTCACTGATTCTGATAAGAGTATATTAAGAGGTGTCTGGATTGTGCGGCATATGGTATAAATCTATGACAAAAGTTGAGCATACCTAGAAATCTCCATAAGCCCTGATTGTTTTGGGTTCCAGGAAGTCCTTGATTGCCTGTACTTTAGTCTCCAGTGGCCTAGTGACTTTTACTGATAAGTGGTACTCTAAAAATGTTACTTTGGGAGAGCCGAAACACATTTAGCTACACTAAGCAAGATACTATATTGGTTAAATTGATCATGGAACTATCATATATATTATAGAAACTCATGCGTTTCTTCATCCTTTGAAAAGATTAGGATATGGTCTAGATATCCAATGTAAAAGTCTAAATCTCTTGTTATCTTGTCAATAATCGCTGGAAGCTTTGACAGAAATTTCTGAGACTGAATGTCATAAACGGTAACTCGTATAGCTCAAAAGATGTGTTGATAGCCATCTTCAGCACATTTTCAGCTGCAACTGGAATTTGGTTATAAGATTTCAAGAATTGTTGAAAATACAATACAACCAGCAATGTTAAGACTAATCTCGTGTAAATGACTAACTGGGTATCTATCTAGCACAGTGCAAGCATTAAGTGCCCAATAATCTCAGCAAGGGTGATGAAAGCATTATCTTTTTTAGGTACCACATGCAAGGGTGAGGATCTTGAGCTATCAGAGAGGCGAACAGGATGATTTAGTAACATTACCTAGAACTCTTGATTTGGCAATTTTGAACTTATCTGGTGCCAAACATTGGGGACCACAGGAAACAGGTCTTTAAATTTAGGTATTTATTTCCCTTGGGAGGTGATGATAGCAACAACACATAAGAATTACAGCCTACACAAGTGAGCCTGAACTGTTAACAGTTAATATAGTTAACAATGCCATGACAATCGAGTGTGCATTTGCAATTTCGCACTACTGGAAGGAAATTGTTCGCCACATCCACATCCTTAAGCCCTTGCCATTCTTTTTATTTCTACTTATGAATCTCTATAACAAGCCTTGAGGTTTCCTGATATTTGTTTCTGTCTGATGCTGTCTCATTTTGAAGTTATATGTATATCAATGTAATTAAATGCAATTGAAAATTGTGTTACTTAACATTCATTCAAGGCTTTGATCACTTCAGAATTTCAACATCTTGAAGAATAGATCATTCTGCCCCATGGGCTGTTCTGCAATAGCAAATTCCAAAGTTTTATAAGTTAATAAGAACTAATCATCATTTTGAAGAGAATGAGAATGGAGAAAAAAAAGTATGATTTTCAATGGAAGAAATAGCACATTCTAAAGCAGATATTATAGTCAACAAAGGCAATTAATTTGTTAAGTTTTGGAGATGGGAACTTTTTGCTTAACATCATCATATTTCAGTATTTTTCAAATTTTGTTAAGAATGACAAAGAATGCTACACAATGCCACTTTTGTATGAAAAAACATACACATGAAACTTTTGATTCTTTTCACAATAAATTCATGATAGAATGGTAATTCTATACCAGAATCCAAGGCTCATTTTAAGTTAACACTTAAAACCTAACACAGGATTTAATAAAAACTGTTTTTATGATAACTCAAAATACTAAGAATATTAGATATTAAGTTTGACTAAGTGGGTGTCTTCATTCCAAAGTTCAAAATAGATATACCAGGTACACATTTTTTTCATACATGTGTGGGTTGAAGTGTGCCATGACAATATTCAGATCAGGCAGCAGAATGATGTTGTTTCTCTGCAGTGCAGTCTGAGGTGTTTTTTATTAAATTTATAATATAAGCTTTTTACCCCGAAGATAAATATGGATTCCTTTGCTTGTGATGAATATATAAATTAAGCACTTTCAAGCTTTTATTAACATAAATGGATAGTTTTCACTACTGAAGCATTTACTAAATTACATAATACATCCAGTGTTTACCAAAAATATAATGAAGAATGAAAATTTTGTTATTTAGTTTCTGATATAAAGGTTGATATTGTGGAATATTTTTATAACATATTACAGTAATTCAAAGAATGTAGCTGCTTTAAAATGTCATAAGTAAGTATAGCAGTAGATACAATTTCAGTTTATTTTGCTTTATTTGAAGGGTTCGGGTGTAAACTATGGTAAGTGACATTTTGATCAAAATCGAGTTATTGCACGTATAGTATGGTAAGTGTTATACTGAACAATATAGTGCACAGAGTATTCAAAAATGACAACAGATGGCAGCATGGCGAATGTTTATATCTATGGTAACTACCGCTTGCTGCATGTATACATACTGCATGTGAGAAAAATGGTGGCCAAGCCATGCCTTTCTGTTGATGAGGTGCTGAACACCATCGAATATTTTGGGAGACGCAATGGTGAAAGCAGTGGAAGTGAAGTGGTGTTCGACTCTGATAAGGACCCAGAATATCTACCAGCAGTCAAACAAGGAATAAAGCCAGTAGAAAGTGATACTATGGTAAGTTCAATTTCTATGAAACCTCAAATTACTGCTGCATGTAAACCATATTATCTACTGCAGATACCATCATTTACATGATATTGTCATATTTTACACCACTATAGTGAAAAGTTGTACATAAATGTACTATCATGTCTCCCATGGATACCCCCATCCACAACTTCTATAAGAATTTGAAGCCTGTACAGAAAGATTAGTGAGTACAATTACAACACATGACATCTGTTTCCAAAAGAATCATGTGAATTTGGCACTGTGACTTGCTCTGTAATGACTGCCGTGATACAGTCAACGATACTGTTGTAGACCTATGTAGAATAATTATGTAACACCAAGGCAAGATACTTTCTGTGCTTTTCAGTATAATAAAAAGTTAATTAAAAAACTCAAAACGTAAGACAATACAACTGTGGTGATTTTTTTCCTGGACTTATGGATTATTTTTATTAATATGAGAATTTATAATGAAGTTAATAAATAATATGATAATTTCTTTAACGTGTCTTGTAACTATAAGGGCAACTACTACTTTGACACTTGTTTCAATAAGATTAGCCAAAACTTAAATTATGATGACTAAAAATTACAAAATTAAAAAACTAAAGTTCTCATTACGTACGTTTCCAAACCTCTGCAGATCGGTTTCTTCTCAAATGATTAAAACGTTAAAAGTTAAAAAATTAAAAATCGATTGTTATTCTCCCCTACCTTGTTGATCTCATCCCTGACTGGGAATCGTAAGAAAAGAATTTTAAAAAACGAAGATCAGATATTCATGTTGTCGTGCGCCTGGTGTCCGTTATTATAACTATGTATATAAAAGTGCTTTTAAAAATGAGTTTTTTAATTAGTTTAATTAAAATCAGTCAGGGATGAGATCAACAAGGTAGGGGGGAATAACAATCGATTTTTAATTTTTTAACTTTTAACGGTTTAATCATTTGAGAAAGAAACCGATCTGCAGAGGTTTGGAAACATACGTAATGAGAATTTTAGTTTTTATTTTTTTAATTTTTAGTCATCATACTTTAAGTTTTGGCTAATCTTATTGAAACAAGTGTCGAAGTAGTAGTTGTCCTTATTATTAATAAATAATATTCCTCCATTCAATAATATTCATTAACATTATTATAATGTTTCAATATTGACAGTGCTGTAATACTGATTATGTTTACATGCATATAATGATAACTAAACAAATGTATGCATGTAAACTATGGTAACTGTAATGCAGCATATTTTTAATTAATTTTCTTTTATAGAAAAAAAAAATATTTACCAAGAGGTAATTTCTTTACTGTTATCTGGATACTTCATAACATCTGAATTAACAGATAACATTTAAAAAGTAATGCATGTGTCCTTTCAGGATTTATGTAAAACTAAATAATGCTTTATTTCAAATCAAGTCATTTGTTACTTACCATGGTTTACATCCGAACCCCTCATTTCATGTCACTGAATTCTGTATTTTTATGACCTGGAAAATTAATTATATTTCCAGGCTATTTCAACTCTTTCGGAATGCCTTATACAGTGCAACTTGGATAATTCGAAGATTTCTCTTAGTCCCTTGAATTTCTTATTAAATCAATGTTAAAAAATCGTGGATAATTCGAAGTTCAACGTCCTTAATTCAAAGTTTTTTACAAAAAATTTCGAACCATAACGACTTTTCGGCGTTTCATCGTTAAGGAATTCGACATGTGACAACTGAAATCACCTTCCCGCCACCGTTCGACATGTGATGCCTTCAACACGTGACGCTTCAGACACCATTCGAGCTTTCTGCTGTCAGTGTCACCATGTCTTTCAGTAAACCACGCGTGTACAAGAATTTAACGTTCGCTGAAAAGGTCGCCGTCATTCGCGAGGTGGAAAAGGGTGAGAAGAAGAAATGCCAAATCGCCAACGAGTACGGGATAGCGCCGAATTTCGTCGGTACATTGAAGGACAAACCAACGTAAGTGAAGCTGTTTTCCGTTCACTAAACATGCTTGCTGATTTTGCTAATCTTAAGCGACTGAATTCTACAAAACAATCAGACATTGCACAATTTTTTGAAAAACTATAATTTTCTGTATTGAATGTAATATGTACTATAGCTTTTGTAATATAAATCTTATTTTGTTTACATACATATAGTGTTTAAGTCTTTCATACCATGATCTTTCTGAATAAATATTTACTTATTGACAGAATAATCTTTTCAAGCATTCAGTGGACCTGAAATTAAAGTTAAAAGATGTAACTTGTTTAATTCGAAGTCTTGAATAATTCGAAGTTTTATAGTGGTCCCTTCAGCTTCGAATTATCCAAGTTGCACTGTACATTGTAACTCAGTATACGGTGAGACCTGCTTTCCACAATGTTTATCCCAGGCCGTTGCCTTGCTTGCCCCTTCCTAACTGCGCTATTGCAAGAGAAGTTATGCGTTATCGCACAGTACTATTTTTAAATTTTTATTCAGCTTTTTTTTTTATTGTGAATAACAAAGTTGGATTTAATCTACCATCCCGTTCCTTGATTATTCCACTGTGATTCGAAATAATCTCTTCGAAAGATCTGAAGATTCCTCTTTATTTTTAGTCTTTAATAATTTATTAAACAAATTTAGAAATGATTAGTTTTCCCAAATAAATAAATAAATAAGTAAAAGTATTATTATCAATAGTCCAATATTGGAAAATTCAGAAAGACATATCGTGTAAAAAATGTTTGTAATTAGTAACAGCATTATAAAATATATTTGAATCCAAAATCTTGTCTGAATTGTTATGATTCTTTAACTTTCGATTGCTTTGTTTTAACACATGTCTTAAAGAAACTTTAGTTTGAAGTTTACGCATTGAATAGACGAGGGAAAAAAAAAACCTCTGGGTTTTATTTCATTAGTGCTATTAGAAGGCATTGAGATTGTAAATGGTTTGCAATTGTGAGATGAAAGATCTTTCTGAATAAATATTTACTTATTGACAGAATAATCTTTTCAAGAATTCAGTGGACCTGAAATTAAAGTTAAAAGATGTAACTTGTCTAATTCGAAAACTTGGATAATTCGAAGTTTTGTAGTGGTCCCTTCAGCTTTGAATTATCCAAGTTGCACTGTATATTTTAATACGAATAGTGTTTGTATAACCAATTTATGCTTTAAATACAAACAAGTAAAACAAAATTTTGTGCTAAAGCATAAAATTAAGGGCGACCCATTAAAACCAATGCGGACATTGAACATGTGCATAGTTAATTTAAAAACAAAAAAAAAGAAATAATTTCTACAATGAAGCGCCCGTGACAGGAAGCGAACCTGCAACCTTCTGATCTGAAGTCAGATTTCTTATCAATTAGACCACGAGGACTACATTTAAATTATTGTTAAATATCTCTTATCACTCCCTCTGTGTGTGTGATGCACTGACAGAAGAGCCAGAGAAATAAAGCTCAGAGCATGCTGATATTATTTGCACACAAGAAAAAAAAAAGGTGAAGTTTAGGAATCTTTTCCTGGACAACTACTGACTCTATCGATTCGAAATTTGGATATGCTTTAGTTTAGAGTGTCTACTATATAATGAATATTTTTTTTATTTCTGCCTATCTGGAAAAATGCAGAAACAGTTGACTGTGTCTGCAAACTGCTATAGATATGGTCGAATAAAAATATAGATTGTATAGTAGACACTCTAAACTAAAGCAAATCCAAATTTCGAGTCGATCGGGTCAGTAGTTGTAGAGCAAAAAATTCCTAATTTGCGGAAACAGTCGACTCTCCGCATTTTTCCAGATAGGCCCATTCCTATGGTGTTTGGGCCTCTGAACTTAATGGTGAAGTCTGTTGCTGATCCAAACTTCCGTTTGGGAGTTGTTGGGGGGAGGGGAGGACAGACACAAACAGATTAACAGGACAAACGCAATAGCTCCCAAATGGGTCGCTAAAGAGAATCAACTGATTAGAATTTATTGAAGAGCTTTTATCTCCTTCTTTAATCTCCATACCAGTATTGTGAATTATTAAAGAAAAAAAATGATTATAGTTGAACTCTTTATCTGCACTGTGTAAAAGCAAACAGTATGTATAGTTTCATGGTAAACTAAAATTTCATATAAAATAAATCTCCACATGAAATTTCATAAAAGACAGAGATTCCTTCTTTTGAAAGCTTCAAATACATTCTGTGAAAATTCTTTAATTTCTTTAATTGAGCTAAAATATTTTCACTGTTAATACTAATACACAAACTACCATCTGCAGCTCTTAAAACTTATCTTTATTGTTCTATCATTTTTAATATGTCTAACATTTTACAGATTATTCTGCAGAACTACTATATACTTTTAAAATTAATAAGCACACTAATATTCAATAAATATATATTTATTTTAAATAAAATTGAAGACAAAAGTATAAGAATTATTCAGAAATTAATCATTAATCTACTCTTAAAAACTTAGATTCCATAAGTTAAAAAATTATTTTCACAAAAGTAATAATCATATACATATATATTTAATTTAAAAGAGATAACTTTCATACATTTACTATATTTAACACTGACTCAACCATCTCAAAAAGTTTTTATTTTGAAGCAACTCATATATGTCTTTGAGTGTAGAAAATAATAATAGTTTTTTTTTATTTTTTTTATGAAATTTATTTTAAAAAATGACAAATAATTCCTACGATATTGTTATCAACATCTAATTTTTTTTGTTAACCATTTCCTCTTGTAGCAATCAACATAATATTGGGTTGGCCAAAAAGTTTGTTCGGTTTTTGAGTAAAAATAAAAGACACATTTTTCATTTTCACCAATAATTTTATTGAACAACGTCTTCAGTGGTTTGTTCCACTACCTTCTGCCATCTTTCAGGCAACTTCATAATTCCAGCTTCCCAAAACTTTTTATCTTTCTGAGCAAAACAATGTTCCAGCTGCATTTGGTGTCTTCCAGGGAATTGAATTTTTTCCATTAACTGAATTTTGTAAAGACCAAAATCAATGGAAATCCGAAGGTGCAATGTCTGGTGAATATGGTGGATGAATCAGAACTTCCCAGTCAAGCTGTAACAGTTTTTGTCTGGCCATCAAAGAAACATGTGGTCTTGTGTGCTTATTGTCTTCCATCTTTAATATTAAACTGGTGACACAAAATTAACGAATTCTGATCAGTTTTTGTTTTAAATGCATGCTGATATGACAGCTGTCACTATACAATCTAACAAAATGGTGCTGAATGAAGTTAAAGACATCTAAGCGCTACTAGAGCCAACGAATGTAAAAAAATCGAACAAACTTTTTGGCCAACCCAATATATTTTGTGAAACTATATATCTAAAAAAGTACAGTTTATTTATGAAACTGAGAGCTTAAAATCCAAGCAGATGAAAACTTGAAGACATGTTTTCATTTTTTTAATGAATTACAGTACAATTCTCTTTAAATTTTGCCATTCACGCCAAAGTTTTCTATAAAGTCAAGGGTGAGAATTCAACAGAAAAGCAGTAATTTTCCTCATTAAAATGTTAGTTGGACAATTCAAATTTTCATGTTTTTATCAGTAAAAAAAGGCAATGTAAATGTCATACAATAATAATAATTACAGTGCACACTAGTAATCTATATAACCTAATCAATAAATGGAAATTACTTTCCAGTTTATAATACATATGATCACAATATTATTTAAAAAATTAATCAATCAATCAATACTGCTAATAAAAAAAAAAATATATTTTCAAACTATCTTAACCTTATTTTTCTACACTCAAACCATGAAAAAAGTATATCAAATTTTTCTCACTTAATTTTAAAGATAAACCTACAAACTAACAGACATAATAATAATAATAATATGCTTAATGTTACTTGAATTCCAAATACGGCTTCAATGTTAACAATTCAGATTTACATAATCAAGGAATTATGTAACAAATTCTAATTTCTAAACATTTTTAAAATAATTATAAATCAAATAATCAACTAACCTTTTCTTCATCCAAATCTTCTAACAAGGTAGGACTAGAGTTTGGAGATGCATGTTTTAAATGTTCAAATCTTAGGTTGACAGGAGTTTCACATTCATTTTTCTGATGAATTGGAAAATTATCACTTTTTCTTTCTTTAGAAGAACTTAATACACTGAATTGCAATGGAAAATCTTCGGCTTCTGATGTGCAAGAGGATTCATTTTGCAAATTCTCCTGATACTCTGATTCAATATCATCTAAAAATGTTTTCCTATTTTTCTGATGAATTGGAAAACTATCACTATCTGATGAATTGGAAAAAGCTCTTTTTCTTTTTTTTAAAGAATCAAATTTATTTAATTGCACTGGAAAATCTTCAGCTTTTGATTTTGTGCAAGAGGATTCAATTTGCAAATTCTCCTGATACTCTGATTGAATATCATCTAAAAATGTTTTGCAATCAGAGCTATCCATCAATTTCATTACAGTATTTGTAGTTTTCTTTTCTAATAGTTCAGATGATCTTTTATTTGAATTGGTCTCTATTTTCTTAGAGATACCAACTGAAATAATGTCAAAATTTTTTGCTAGTACTAACTCATACTCATTTGAAGAATCTTCAAATAAGGAAGGTGAATGGCACCTTTCAACATCATCTAAAGCATTAGTACAGTTTTTTTCCTCACAAATATCTAAGATATGTGACTTAGGAAAATTAATATTTTCAACCTGAATCACTGAATGGCTTGCTTGGTTTTTATTTTGCTGTATTTCCTGGAGTGTAGTTTGTATGGGCTTTGCTGTTTTAATCAAAGGAGCACTTTTTACAGGAACAAACTTTTCAATATTATCCTGGACAGAAACAGATAACATGCTAGAAGTGGACTGAATCTTATAAGTATTACAGTCTTGTTTCAATGGATGACTGGTATTGATTACAGGAGAAGCAATAAGTATTGATTGCAGTGTATTATTTGCAGTGTTAGTGACTGGCAACAAGCTTTTCTGCTTGTTTGAGGTACAGGAGGATGAAAAAGTTGCTGAAGCCGAAGCAAAATTTTCATTTGTACTAATGTTATTATTTTCTTTACTTGGTTGCATCTTTGGATTGTCATTTAAAGACAGCATCTCAGGAAAATTTGTATTTTCACTTGTATTTAGGCTAAAAAAAAAGAAGAAAAAAAAACCACATTAAAATGAATTAAACTTTCTTTAACGTGCAGAATGAACTAATCAAGAAACACAATGAACATGCACAAACTACGCAAACGATTCGTACCCCTGATGACAGCTTGGGGGTGCAAATCCTTTGCGTAGTTTGTGCGTGTTCATTGTGTTTCTTGATATCAAAATGATAGGGGTGGGCGAGTACTCGAGTTTTCGAGTATCTGTCGAGTATTTTGTAATACTCGGAGCTCGAGCGAGTAGTGGAGACTACTCGAAAATGCGAGTCGAGTAATTAAAAAGTGTTGAAAATGCCGATCGCTATTATTTTACAAAAAATGTGTTTGACAAATTAAAAACATACTTGAGTGTGTTTTATTTAATCCCCATTCCTTTAAATGGATACTGATTTAATTCATATAATCACGCAATAAGTAGAATAATTAATTCAACAGTCATCTATTTTGTTCCCGAACACCGTAATCGGTGCAGACGGGACCGAGAAAGCATCGCAGACGACGCGTAGTAATCTTTATCGTATCAGTAAAAAAAGTTTCTCTTAACTTTGCCATAAAAAAATATGTCCCGATTCTTAACATTACAAAAATTCCAGCATATTCAACAACGAGTTTGATATCCTTCCGCGTATCGGTAAAAGATTACGATATTACCGAAGTGGTAAATTTCATTTATTTATTTCATTTCATTTCAGGTAAATTCATCAATTTATTTACACATTTTAACATTAAAAGTAAAGTAAAAGAAAAAGATTACGACAAAATTTTATAATTTTGAGTTTATACATTTGTAGGCCTATATACTGTAATCGTAAACCAATATCTTAGAGATAAGGAACATTGTTTGTTTTAAATTTTATAATAAAAACTGTTGGAAACTAATGGCCAAGTGCACCAAACTTCAATTAACTTTGGCGGCTGCATTGTGGACGTAGCTAAAATTAGTGGGGGGTGCTGCTCCAGAAAAATTTTAGCCTTTGCTTTAAAATTGTGTGAAAGGAAACAAACATATATAAAAAGAAAATTTAGTCAGAAACTTGATATGAAAATATAGAAACTCCACAATGCAGTCGTCAAAGTTAATTGAAGTTTGGTGCACTTGGCCATCAATCTTTTACTTATAACCTGTGCTACTCGACTCGATACTCGAGTAGTTGGCTCAACTATTCGACTCGAATCAAAAAACCAATACTCGCCCACCCCTACAAAATGAACTTAATTATTTCTTTCCAAGCATTTTATATAATGTTATATGCATTGTTACCTGGCATTGCCTCTTTACTATGCATTCATTTAATTCGAGCACTTTCAAATATGACATTCTTATTTGGAGAAAGTTTTAACTTTCTGAGTTACATTCCAAGTTCTAAACTTATTTGATACTGCAAACTTAGTTAATCATTTCAGAACATTCTTTTTCAATGTATCTTTATCTTAGAATATCACTTACGCTCAGGTATATGTAAAACAATTTTCAGTTTATTTCTTTTCATTTGAAGTCTAGAATGGTGTTAAGTTTTTCTGCTTTCTGTAAATTGGAAAGTAGGTTTGTTCCTTATAAATTTCTTCAGTCCCACCAACTGTATCTGGCCCTTTTGACAACCCATTATCTTTATCACAAATGCCACCACCTGCTCCAATTATTCTGGGAATCAAATAATCATATAATCCTTCCTGATTATTGTCTCCTAACTCTGTAATTCCATGACAGAAGAATATCATTGCTCGACTAGAGATTTCTTTACTCTATCCTTCTGCCTCCTCTCCAATTCAGTAATTTTGATAAGATCAACAATGTCATCACTACTTGCTCTGTTTGTAAACATTAAGGAGGTTTCACTCAGCATTTTACCCATTCATAATTTCCTATTTTTCTTTTCATAGATTTCTTTACTGATAAAAAATATGATATGATTTTGGCCAGTACTTTCAATTCCATCATGCAAACCTTCAACCTACTGAAATCCATCTACACTAACTCTTTTGTGGCAAAAAAATATCTTTATTTTGTATTTCCTTATGACAAACTTAGATAACCAAACTGAAACTTTATTACTGATATTCTTCCATTGTTCATAACTTATCTATGACATCTATTACCTTTGAGTCTCCAAACTGAAGATCAGCTATCTCACTCTTACCAGTGTTTCAGCATGACATTATAGATCACATGTCCTCTTTTCCTTTTTAAGGTACTATAAATCTGTTTGGTACCTGCAATTAATTGATATCTCTCATGCTTCCTATTTTTATGATTTTGTAGATGACTTCTTACTTCGTCTAGTCACTTAATTGGCTCTCTGATTCACAATGATTCTTCACTCTATGTGCAACATTCTTTAGTCAATCATATATGAGGGCGATTCAATGAAAATGATAAAAGCATCATTAAAAATCGAGGAATGTATGCAAAGCAATGCGATGCCACACATAAAGTCTATACCTCTGCCGTCGTGGAAGTTGGTTTTGATGCCGCAAATTGCCACTGGATGGCGTTAGTGGCACTTTGAAAACGGCAGCCCCCTTACAGCAGTGTACCAAACAGTAACAGCGTGCTATGGTACAATTTTTGGTGTCTGGGGGTACCAAACCCATCGGCATTCATCAATGGATGTTGGCAAAGTATGGTGCTGCCTGTATGTCACAGGCACTTATGTACAAATGGTGCAGGAGGTTCGAGGCAGGCCATTCAAATGTGGATAATGCGCCGAGGCCAGGACAATAACACAGTCGTCACCGTTGAGTTGATTGCCGCCGTAGACGCGATGATTCAAGAGGACAGGCATGTCACCATTAAAGATATTGCATCCTCACTTCTGTTAAGCTTTGGGTCTGTCCACCACATCATACATGACGAACTTTGCTATAGGAAAGTGCCTGCGAGATGGATCCCTTGCCAACTCACACCAGACATTAACGTGCGACGAGTGGATGCCTGTACGGAGCTGATGCGTCACAAAATATCGATATAATAGGATCAAAAACACACATATTTCAATGTCGTGACTATATTGCTGTATTTCCCTGTGCTTAAAATAATTTGCACTATCTGAACAACAAACTTTTCCTACTGACCTGATAGTGTTGCACAGCTATTCAGTCTTCAAAGTGCAGGTGTGGGATTTCAATGAAGTGGTCAAAGCAAAGTGGAATAGAACAAAATGCACATCTGACTAAAGCCACTTTTTCACATTCAAATCACTTCTGCATTCAAGCAGTCCAATATCCAAAGCCACACTAATTACATTTTCAAACGATGATATTGGTATGCCAATGCCATAACCTGCCTTTTGCCAAGCATATTGCAACATAGGCTTGTATGTCGGTGCAGAAAGTTGATTGTATAGCACAGAGTGAAGTCTGATGATGAAATGACGATCGCGTAACTTTACTTGTGGTTTTTCACATTGTAGTCTTACAAAAGCAACGATCCTTCTCATGTAGAGCTTATATTGCCTAAAGAAGTACACATCAAGAGGTTGGCAATATTTTGTTGTCTTCGGTGGCAATATCTTGAGTTTAAGTACTTGTTAGTGCAGATACAATATGCCACCGTCGGATGGCACTAGCAGACAACAGCTGAGTTTTGCATGAGAATGACTCCTACCACTGTTTTTGGCATGAGCGATTTATATTCTAAGCATATTTTCGTGCGGTTCTTAGCGTTTGAGGTCACGCACTTCCCTTGTTAGTAGTGACACAGAGGACTGTTTCCAGCCATACTGTGTACAGATGATTGTGTGAGCAAATTATCTGCATGCCGGCCTGCAAGATGCATCTACTGACTGCAACTCATAGAAGAGCCCATTTAGCCTGCTGCAGAGAGCATTGTGCTTGGACAAAATACCAGTGAGGTTGTGTTTTGTTTATGGACAACTCCAGTTTCAGTCTGCAGAATGATTCCTGCTGTCTTCATCTGGGGAAACCTAAAACTTGATATAATTTCTCTAACATCCTTGAATGGGATTACTATGGTGGAGATGGTATCATGATGTGAAGTGACCTTGATGTTCAAAGTACCCCGTCCATGTGTTTGAACAAGGGAACCCTAACAGGCCATCGATAACAATGTATGCCCTCATAGAGCTTCTCTAGAGGATGGCTATCTGGAAACAGAGGATATCCAGCCAGCTTGATCTCCTGATTTCAGGTTGATTGAACATGCATGGAACACATACTGATCAAGCAAGAGATGTATTGCAGGATATCGTTCCGCATCTAGAACTCTTCAGGAGATCTGGATATCAATGGTGCAAGAGTGAGATTCTATTCCATAACATGAGCTTGATTTTCTTGTGCTGAATATGCCAAAATGTTGTACTGCATGGTTACTGTGATGAGCCATTTTACAGCAATACTGAAAATTTTCTACACCATCAAACATGTTTGGTATGATATGGGGTGTGTATTGTTACTTAGGTACAGAGAGCTGTTTTTCTCTATTCTGACTAAGATGGAAGAGCTACTGATGTTTGTTTTTTTGTTATTTGTTCAATATGCTACACATCTAATACAATTTGGTTGCAGTTCTACAGGTGATAAGGTTGCAAATGTCATTATCCTTAATGTTTGAGCTTATGTGTACTTAGCACCTCTCAGGCCAATCTTCATTGCTCAACATCTTTTCCTGCTCCAGCTGCATGGCAAGTCTCTTCAATATAAAGCTTTTTTTTTCATACTAATTTTCCTTTGCATATTTTTTTCTAAGAATTTCATTCCTCCACCACTGCATAGATCCACATCTAAAGAGGGGCTACTCAAAGAAAGTATCTTAACTTTAATAGGTAAAGTTGGTATTTCTTTATTCAACACCAATATATATCCTACTCACTTGATGAGTATTTTCCTCTCTTTGACAAGAATATGCTACCTAAAGATGGTTTGTACTAATTTTACATGCAGTAAGGATGCAATCTAGTACATTCAGTAGATATCATCAGTCAACATAACATGACTCAAAGAGTGAATTTAAAATAAAATTCTGGAACTCTGTAAAGTCACCCATTTTTCTGGTGTGATTTTAAAACATATCACCATGATAAAAAAAATAACTGAATCTAATAATACAGCATTGCTATTAAAAAAAATGGTTAAAAAAACATAAATATTAATTTTTCGAAAATTTCTAGAACTTTGGGAACAAAGTTGCATTCTTCTTCTTCTTTGCCCTTTAACCATTTTCTTTTTTATTTCTGGGAAGAGAGAGAATTTTTTAAAGCTTAATATTATATATAGGATACTATTACAATGGTTGTGCCTCTTCCCAAAGGCACTTTAAAGCTACTGCCAGTTGAAAGAAAGCAGACAAACACATAAGAAAGTAAACAGCCTTGGCCACAACATTATGCCTGAACTTATATTGCACTACTATAGCATACAAACACATCAGATGTAATAAGGTTTATACTGTAGATAAGACCCCACATCTGCAGTCTGAACCCTGGAACTAAATTAGATGATGGGCCCCTAAATTATGTCATATTTCTATGCATCAAATTACATGCTACTATATGTATTTTTAACATGTATGGAAAAGTGACCACTACCAGTTTGGTTACAATACAATATTTATGAATTATCATAGTTACATTACAGGCCATAATCTATAATAATTTCTTATAGATTACAATATTTTCATCCCTTTCCCCTTTTATGCTCTGCAAACAAGAACAAAAGCAAACATTACACCATCTCCGCCATAGTAATCCCATTCAAGGATGTTAGAGAAATTGTATCAAGTCTTAGGTTTCTCCAGATGAAGACAGCAGGAATCATTCTGCTGACTGAAACTGGACTTGTCCATAAACAAAACACAGACTCACTGGTATTTTGTCCAAGCACAATGCTCTAAATTTTCATGCAAACTTTATTATCAGCTATTTAACCCTTTAACTGCGCAATTAAGCTGAAATAGAGCTCCCCACAGGCGCAAAAAAAAAAAGAATTATTATTTTTTTTTAATTTTTGCATAATTTTATTAATTATAACCTTTTTCTTAAGGAAAACATTAAAAAAAAATATTTTAATGACTACACTTCTGCTGATTTAACTTTAAATGATGAACTTCAGGACGTGTTTTACAAAAAGATGAAAAAAAAAATTTTTCAAAATATATTTTCAAACAGCTATTCATTTGGAATTATGTCCAGTACAACAAAAAAATCCACTTATTGTTCACCATAACTGTGTTTTCAAAATGTTTTCTTACTGTGAAAATCACGAAAACACTGCCCAATACACAGTCCCACTCCACACTCCTGACACCATGTGCTCACTAGTTTCCTGCGCTTCTCCCTACGCTGCGTATTCATACAGACGTGACACTGTCTCTGCGGCTTGGCTCTCTTCTCCGTGGGTGGGACGAACTCCAGATAGTGTCGTAAAATGACGTCTTTTCCCAAGAGCCGATCTGGTGCTAGGTTAGTGGGGGTCGAACGACCAGGGTGGGGTTGAGACAGAGTGCCGTATTTCGTGAATATTTGGCGCACTACAGTTAGACTGAATTCCTTCAGTGACATGCTGCTTCCAGTTTTCACGGAATGGAATCGGTATGCATTTAGAAGCGTCACATCTATCAAATGAAAAAACATTTTCTTATACCACTTGACTGATTTCCTCATACATTCCACTGAACTGATTTGCATGTCTGACTTGTCTACCAATCTCATATTTTTTGTATAGTCTAGAACTGCGTCAGGTTTTTGTATAAATACATTATTCCTCCAATCTCTCTTGTCGCTTGCAACCAGTTTCCCTCGGTGAACCGTTGTTAGCATTGTCACATCGCGCTTATCGTGCCATTTGAGAGCTAACAATTGTTTCGAACTTTTGACATGGTAGTCTCCTGGCTTGCACTTTCCTGGGAACGTTGGCATACCTTTTCTATTTATTCTGACTGTCCCACATGATCCCGTACCATTATCAAGTAAATATTTACATAATCGTGGACTAGTGTACCAATTGTCAGTGTACAAAATGTGCCCATTACGTAAATATTTCTCCATCATTTTCATTACGACAGCACCAGATATGCCTAAGTCACTTTTAGGAATTTTAGTTGTCTTCCCTGTATATGTAATCATATCTAATATGATTCCCGTCTCGCAATCACATAAAACAAAGAACTTAATTCCAAATCTGTGCCGCTTTGAAGGAATATATTGTTTGAATGATAGCCTACCTTTGAAAAGCATGAGCGATTCATCTATTACGAGCTTCTGAAAGGGATTGAAGGAGCCACAAAATTTTTCCTTTAGCATGCAAAAAATCGAATCAATTTTGTGCAAGGGATCTTCTACATTTGCGGCATCATTGTTGCAAAAATGCAAAAACCGAAGAATAGCCAAAAATCTGTCTCTAGACATGTACTTCCCGAAAACTGCCGTTTCTATCAATGGATCCTTTGACCAGTACTCATCAATTGAATGCTTCTTTACATGCGGCATCAACATTGTCAAGCCCAAAAACATATACAAATCATTCTCACTACAATCATGCCAACGGCGCATTCTGGAAAATTGTGACAATGTCTGTGACTCAATACAATTATTGGCGTGACGATTAGTTTCACTTACAATGTGTTCCACGATACCTCTGTCCAAAAACGCCTCAAAATATTCCAACAGATTTGTTTTCATCACGAACAACAAAATCACCACTTATTCCGGCGCTTGTAAAGTCAAAGTTCCATGTCGGTGGCACAAAATTTCGTCCGCTCTTCCACTCGAAGACTGGATCGGGGCTCTCTCCTCTTGTCTCATCTTCACTGGATGACTCAACAGGATCTTCAACGTCTTCATAACTATCTTCAAACTCTGAAGAAAAAACTTCTTCTTCATCGCTGAGTTCATCAAGAACAGACACTATATCTCGTGACGAAAATGGTCTCTTCCCGGGGCGGGGTCCGCGTGACGAATCTGCACGACTTTCTCTCGACATTTTTCAAGGGTTACTGAGGGTTCCTGGCAGCTACCGAAGGGCAATAAAAATATAAAGAGAACTAAAAGATGTCTGCATGACATCTATTTGTCAAAGGAAGAACTTCTAAGCGCCTATGGACTCTGAGAGTAGAAGCATAATTCAAATCGTCAATAGACGATGGGAGCAGTCTACTAAGGCGAAGGGTTACTGAGGGTTCCTGGCAGCTACCGAAGGGCAATAAAAATATAAAGAGAACTAAAAGATGTCCGCATGACATCTATTTGTCAAAGGAAGAACTTCTAAGCGCCTATGGACTCGGAGAGTAGAAGCATAATTCAAATCGTCAATAGACGATGGGAGCAGTCTACTAAGGCGATCGCTTATAGACGATGGGAGCAGTTAAAGGGTTAAAAATCTATTACTTATTGCCAGTGAAGACTGTTCATTGTGAACAAATCATAGTTTAGAAGATTCGTAGGAGTATGACTTTTTGATTTTAACAATAGTTTTGAAATTTAGATTTAGAGAAGTACATTATGCATTTCCAACACTTCAAAAAATCAAATTTTATGACAATTTTAGCTACAAAATGTAATGGAATTTTGGTGTTGAAGTAAAACTAACAGTATCACATAAATTATTAATAATTTTCTGCAAAAATGCTCTATTTTTGGGGGGGATTATTTTAAATGATTGCATGCATCAAAATGAACCTCAACTCCCCGCAATGGAAATCTGTTCTGTCCTATTTTATGTATTAATCTGCCATTATTTTGATAATATTAGTAGTGTAGTGTAATATAATGTGGGAGAACAATAGTTGCACTTAAAGAATGGTTTGCCTGTTGTTAGGAAATGTGGAAACTGTGCTTAACTAAACTTAACTGATAATTTATTTAACTTAAAAATTTAATGATAATATTGTTGCTAACATACATTACTAAAGCTATGTAATTGTAGAATCACACATTTATTTCAAGAAATATATGTGCAAAATCTAACATATTTTATATACTTTTTAAGTTGCTTCAACTCATCTTTAAGTTCCATTCCTTATAAAACAGCAAATGTTTTACATAATGCAGCCAAATATGTGGCAATTTGAAGGCACATAATATATGCAAAATTGCTTTTTAAATGAATTAATATCAACAAAAAAAATCAAGCCATTTTAAGCAAGAATTTTAAGAAAAGTAATCCCCAAAATTACATCCCTAAGGGTTGCTAAAAATATGCTTTTTTTAAAAAAAAAAAAAATACATGATCATAAATTCTGAAGTTGAAAAATTTTAAAGTGTTATCCTTTATATGAAAATTTAATTAGCAGTTTTTAACCAAATGCTTCACAAGTCCTTATCGATAGTCAAGTACAATTCCTTTTTTTTTTTTATCAATAAACCATGAAAACAGATTAAAAGATTTTTTGAACATAAGCAATGTAGGTGTACTTTCAGAACCTTATAAATACATGGCATTGCTGTAATAATTTACTGAGATGTCAAGATTTAAAAAAACATCATTCGGATCTAAAGAATGTAAGGGTAAGACATGGATTTATGATTTTGTAAAGTTATAAACAGTGCCAGCATAAAATAACAGTCGTACAATGACTGACATGACAATCAGTACAATGGGGAATTTCTATCTTTATGGGAAAAAAAATGAAGAATTCAACTCGTTAAAAAGTGAGGTATCTAGAAAGCAAAGTATGATGAATTATAATTCAATATCAAGATGAAAAATATTATCTGTTTTGATGCTGGACTTGTGCTATGATTTTTATTTTTGGTCAAATTTGATAAAAATAAATAAATATTTACTGTCTCATGTGGTTTTATACCAATATGAATATTTTTGAACTTTAGATTCAGATTATTAAGTTGTTCAAAATAAATTTGCTCAGCCATGAAAACTTCCTGATGTGGGATTGCTATAAGATGTTTTATGACATCACTATTTATTATTGCAAAATAATAGTCTTTGGAATGTTTGGGTATTCTGCTTCTTCCTCAACTGTCTCATAGAAAAGCTAATTTTTTAATCATATTTAAAATTGAAGTAAAAGCTCAGTTTCCCAATGAATCCTGGTTTCCAGCTTTTGTAATGATAAGATTTAGTTTCAATAACTTTCTTATGTATTACAAAATTTTGGAAACCTCCCCATTACCATTTAGTATGGACTAAATATTTTCCAGTTGAAATGTAGCAATACAATAACAGGTAAAAAAGTAAAGCAATGTCAATAAAGTAATAACAATACTGTACTACAAGAGTATTGAAGAGTAGTACCTTGAAGAATTAGATCAACAAGTTTTGGATAAAATGTTGACAGAGCTTAAAAAAACAACAACAAAAACATCATCATGAAATATTTTTAATAAAGCACAACTTGCATTATGTGGAATGCACAAAGAAGATGTAACTACTATTGATGCAATTAACCAGTTAACAGTGCAGATAAATATTATACAAGATGACAATTTGGGATTCTGTATCAGTGTTTCAGGCTTTATGGTATTGTAGACTGAATATTCAGAGAGAATGTGATCTTTATTCAATGTTTCATTTCTTATCTAAAAAATTCATTACAAACACTAGTGTACAAACCTTATATCCATTTCTGTTCCATTTAGTCTTGCTGTTTGAAAAGAAGCTAATGACTGCAGTGCATCGTTTGCAGATCTAAAAGGATTCACCAACTGACGAATCCATTTTGAAAGCCCTATAAAACAAAAATTTTGGTTTTAATTAATAAAGCAAATTTCATTTATAAAATATTTTCTATACTTGATAATAGTTTTGTTGACAATGCATTCTTTAAAAAAAATCTTTGCTCTCTACTTTTTCTAACAGGTTAGACTCTTGGTATTTCACCAAGCCTTGGCTTGTGTGACAGGATGGTTCACAACTTTAATGATCTTATTCCATTTCCATTCAGCAATCAGCGACTTCTTGAAGAAATAAATTTGGAAACTCTTTGAAAGTACGATTTGGACTAAAAGAATAGCATTTTTTTTTGCACTCTGAATGGCTCCTCCGTTGTGTGAAAAAACACTAGAATAGTCTGCAAAGCAGATCTGTAAACCAGGTTCTGATGCATATGATAGGGGCCGTCCATTAATTACGTGAGGTGTTTTTTAAAAAATTTGGACCCCCCCCCCCTTGACCTCACGTAATTAATGGACGACCCCTAGCATGAAGTGATAAACCAAAAATTTATCGTGCTAGCCAACAAAAAATAGAGATTGCTGATACCGTCTTGATTATTGATGCAGAGAATGAACTAATCTGATTTTCACACACCACCAATAACAACTGATTAAGATGTAGAGTGGCAAGTCTTAAACAACTGATTAAAAAAGATATTAAAGAAAACTCCCATTACCCTGCAAATGGTTTGTTCACAGAAATAAAGACACTTCTTCTGAAGCTGGTGAAATGAATAAAAGGGAAAGAAGATTGAAGAGGAACTACCCACAGAATGACTAGATCCAGCCAAATCTCTATTGCCTTAATAGAAAAATATGCTAATTAAATAATAGATTCCTGTGGTGGAGGAGGGGGGTGTTGTAGAACAAAGAGAAAAGAGACACATATGAATGAATCAAAGACTATCAGAAAAGGGATAAACTCTTCTGTTAATAAGATAATGATATGATAATTTTTGATAGGCTTATGGAAACCAGATTCTCCTGTTGGAGTAGGATAAATTGCAGATATTTTCAAATTAAGCCTAATCAAGGTGTCTACTGAATCTCAAACAAAAAATTTAAGGACAATTCCCGTACATTTAAGGACATTTTCACAAAAAATTATGTTCAGCCAAAAAAAATAATAATAATAATAAAAAAAAAACACCTCTAAACCGATTTGTTCAACCAAAACAAAACAAAAAAAAACAACCTCTAAACCGATCTGTTCAACCCCCCCCCCCCCAAAAAAAAA
>JAFIDM010009631.1:45605985-45640201 GCA_023159025.1 Thereuonema tuberculata | reverse complement strand
TATGTCGACTTAAATAATTTTATTGAATTCCTCGTTTAATTTTGGTCGAGAATATGTCTTATTTATTTGTTTATTTTCAGTTGTACTGACGTTATGGATCATGAAAAGGTACGTGTCACAGTCGTTGAGTTGCATAAAACTGGAATGAAGACGGCTGACGTTGTTCGCATGACCGGTTTCAAGCAGAGGACCGTCTACGATGCCGGGAAATGTTACAAGGAGACAGGGGGACTGCGGACCGTCATCGCAGTGGTCGTCCGACAACCACGACTTCTCCGGAGAACATCAACAAGGTCCGCTGTCGAATTCGCCGCAATTCAGAGGTGTCGATGCGCAAGATGGCTAAAGAACTTAACATCGATGAGAAAAGCGTTCGCCACATCATCAGAAAGAAGCTGAAACTCCGCAGTTACAAGATCGCACGGGTTCACTACTTGAATGAAGCGATGAAGGTGAAACGACTTGAGAAAGCTCGCCAAATGCTTCGTTTGGTCGTTGGTGGTCGCTTGAAAAAGGTCCTGTTTACTGTCAAGAAGATTTTCACCGTCCAGCCGATTCACAACCGCCAAAATCATCGCCAACTGCTCAAGAAGGGTCAGCAAAAGACCGCTGCTGTGAAAACCATCGGCCGCAGCCATTTTCCAGCCTCAATCATGGTGTGGGCCGGCATCTGCGCCACGGGAAAGACGCCGCTGGTCTTCATTGAACGGAACATCAAAATGAACGCTGCCAGCTATCAGCAGCATGTCCTTTGTGACATACTACAACCGTGGGAGGCAAAGCACTTTGGCCCAGAAGGCTTTACTCTTCAGCAGGACTGGGCTCCAGCACATTCTGCCAATTCGACAATCGCCATGTGTGATGAGCTGTTTTCCTGGCTTTTGGGGCAAGGATGTTTGGCCACCAAACTCGCCTGATCTAAACCCAATGGACTACTCAGTGTGGTCCATCATGGAGAAACACATATCCGGAACATGATACGCCACTGTTGACGCCTTCAAAACGGCTCTAACGCATGCCTGGGAGAAGATTACGGTGGAACAATGCGTGACTATTGTCGGCAGTTTTCGAAAGCGCTCCTTAAATGTATTGAGGCCAAAGGAGGCAATTTTGAGCATTTAATGTAAATGTTTTGGTTTTTATTTACTGTTTCTAAAGTAATGAAAGTTATCATTCATTTCATTGATAAACTTAATTTGTTTGTGCAGTATTTTTTTACTGTTGAACTAATTTTAAAAATTGCGGGAACTTTTTCCGCACCCTGTATATATAATTATATATATGAGGCATATCCAGAAAGTTAAGTTTCGATTGGCTATTAAAAAAACCAGAAAATTTATTTTCAAAATATTTTATTTCCATTGGTTTCTACATATCTTAAACTACTTTTCTACATAGTTTCTACGATTATAAAGATATTTGTCACAATGGGGCACCAGTTTTTGTATCTCTGCATCACAGAATGATGCCGCCTGTGATGAAAACCATATGTTCACAACTTCTTTGACATCGTCATTTTCGGAGAAATGCTTGCCACCAAGGAACTTCTTTAGATGCAAGAACAGATGAAAATCACTTGGCGCTAAATCTGGACTGTAGGGGGATTACTAATTTGTTTCCAGCCAAATGTCTGGTTGAGGTCTTGAGGTGGTGCCAGTGTGCGTTTGGGCATTGTCACTGAATCACTCATGGCATTTTCTCCTTACATCTTACAAATTTGACGATGAATATCTGCCAGTTTCACATTTCTTGCATTCAAGAAATGGATAACAGACAGCATTTCACAGGTGGCAGGCTGCTCAATTGTCTTGAACATTTTAAACACACAGAACGATGGGTCAACATGATCAGCAAATTTTCTGCAAATGTGGCTCAACAATCGATAAAGGAACTGAGCACGCATGCGCAAAATTGTGACCACAGCACTGCAGTATTTGCAAATGTAACTTACTTTCCGAATACATCTTATATATATATACATAGCCGGACAGTGATTTGGGATTTGAAAACGCCAATATCAAAAAACAAATCACTGTTTCTATGGAGATACATATAATATCTATGGAGATATATATAATATTTTTTTTGCCTTTTTTTATTATCTTAAACTAAAATATCTCAAAAAAAATGTTACAAAAAATTCTGAAAGATTGTTTAATGAGTGTTTAAACAAATTTGAGCATAATTTTGTAAGTATGAGTAAATTTAAAAAGAGCAATGTCCTTAAATATCTGTTTAGTCTAAAATTAAATTTAAAAAATTAATACCAGGTGCCACTGATGATACAATGATAGACTGACTTAGAATATCACTTAGAAATATAAATGTGGGTTTTGAATTGGAAATTTCCAGTATCCAAGTTTCTGTTCAGCTTATTATAGTGCAAGTAATATAACTTGATTTAGTTTTATATTCTTCACTATTTTATAAATTGTAATTGACTAAACAAAGCTATTGTAATGTAAAATTTATAGGTAGACTGATGTGTTTTTGCCAATCGGAATATATCTATAGATCAGCAGAAGCATGCAAATTTGTGAATCATGCACACAAAGGTCAGGTAGTAGCACTGTTACAGTTAAAAGGCTAATTGGTGCAGTAGGTGAACTGTGTTTGAAGGTATCGTTTGATGTGAAGAAAAGAAGTGCTGAATGCGAAATTTTCAGTATGTCACAAGACATCATCTAGATCATTTCTCGAGGGGAAGAATTATCGGAAAGCTGGAAGAAAGTTGCAGAGTAACTGATGTTGCCAGGGAGTTCATAATCTCCCATAGTGTTGTATCCAGGCTCTGGACAGAGCTTCAAAGCAATGGAATGTGTTTCCAATGCACGAGAGGAGATCACCATCTCTCTATGACAAAGCCCGAAGATAGATTTTTAGCTGCTCTCTATAACAAAGCCCGAAGATAGATTTTTAGCTGTAACAGCAAAATGTAATCGCCGCACCATGGCTCATCAGCTTGCAAGTAGCCTCCATTCCAACACAGGAACACGAATACCCTGACAAATTGTGCCAAGACATCTGCAACATGTCGGGTCATTGTACTCTTCACAGATGAGTGTCCTTTCAGTTTTTCCTCAGATTCTAGTTGTCAGCTGATATGGAATGAAAGTTGTACTGCGCACCATCACAACAATGTGCAGGAAAGAGACCGATATGGCGGTGGTGGGCTCGTGGTGTGGGGAGGCATTATGATTGCTGAAAGCACTGAGCTACAAGTGCTGGAAAATGGGACTACGACTGGCGAAAGATATTGCAATGACGTTCTTCCATGTTATGTTTGATTGTTTCGTGGTGTTGTAGGATAAATAGAATGGATAATAACGCATCCCCTCATCGTAAGAAAGTAGTGCAGACACATCTGGAGACTGAAGCAATTCATCAGACTGACTGGCCAGCATGCTCCTCAGACCTGAACCCCATCGAATACGCAATGGGGAGATTCACTACTGCAGGAAACCCTCCATCAGAAACCAAGCAGGGACTCATTCATGCTCTGAAGGACAATTTGCCTTAGGAACTCAATAACTTGGTGAAGCATGCCACAACGCTGTACGACCTGCACCACAGGTTTGAGGTGGTCATATTCCATACTGACATTCTCTCCACTTGGTTATCTGTCAGCACTGTACATCCATTTTCCACCTATGTCTTTCGGAAATTTGTGACTTTTGGAAAGAAGCTTATTACAACTTACTTTTTACTTCATTTATAACAACTTTTTTATGTCATATCATGTGTTCATATTCTGGCAACACATCTATGTCCATATTTTGCTACAGTCATGAACTATTTTTCAAATACAAGTACAAATGTTGTTCGTCCTTATGTTCTGGAATCCTGTGTGGACATAGTTGAACTTCTTTGCAACAATATTCTGAGGACTTTACAGATAATACTTTTTGTAACAGGATTCACTGTTGTAGACAATGTTGCAGATTTTTATAAAAATGGAGATAAAGTTTGCTTACAAGAGTTGATCATTAAAATAGAATTCAATTAACTTAAAATGCATGAATTTATACTGAGAATTCCCAGCTTGTAGTAAATCTAAAGCTTACCTGAATCATCACTCTCCGTGATGCAGTCATAAAATTGCTGAATTGTGCTAGAAAAATTATTTTTATCTGAACTTCGTGGTTCATGCACAACTAACTTCAGACTTTCTATTTTCTCATATAAACCTGTAATCTAAATTAAATTAAATTTAGAAATTATGATTTGTTTTAATTATGAAAATCAACAACATAACTAATTATTTAGAGCAGATTTAAAAAAAAATACAAGATAACAATCAAATATGACGAAGATGAAATATAAATACATAGTATGGACTCATTACAAGATTTCCTCCAAACTTATGGAATTTCAAATCACTTCACAGCATAATGTTGTGGTTATTCTAAAAACAAAATTTTGACTTATAAGCAAAGTAACCCTTATCATTTATACTCATGTTTGTGAAAATTGAAACACCGTGAAGGAACCATCAGAATGGAAGGAAATTTATTACACACATTACTAATAGTAATTCAATAAATGATCAAAGTTTCAGAGCAATGCAACAACAGTACTTGCAAAAAATCATATGGTGTAAAGCCTCCACAAGTTGCAATAAGAGCTGCTGTACACCATGGTATCAAATCAAACAGGCCCTGGCTGCATTCTTGGGTTTCGCCCGCCAAGCTGTTTCTATCCGAGTCCACAGTTCATTGGTATTGGCTGCTGGATGACAATGACGGGTTAGTTGCCGATTGACCATATCCCAGACATGTTCAAAAGGTAACATATCAGGCTACATGCAGGCCAGGGAAGAGGTGTATCTGCCTTGCTTCGAGAACGGCCTGGACATTTCTGGCAACATAAGGTTGGGCATTGTCTTGCTGGAATATGGTGCCAGGAGTGTGCTAAAGGAAGGGTACAACTTCAGCCTCCGCAACTTCCCTGATGTAGCGGTTGCTGTTCACAATTCGTAGCAGCCGAGATCGCCTATGATACCTGATTGCTCCCCAAACCATCACGCCTATCGTTCATGACGTATGATGCTGGACAATGCAGTCTGAAAGATGGTGCTCATCTTGATATCATCTAATGCATATGCGGCCATCATTGTAATCCAAGTTGAAGCAGGACTGGTCCAAAAACACAACATGGTGCCAATCTGCATGCCATTGGGTATGTTCATGAGCCCATTGTAGCCTGAGGTGTTGATGGTCCAAAAACCAACATGGTGCCAATCTGCATGCCATTGGGTGTGTTCATGAGCTCGTTGGGCCTGAGGCGTCAAGTTTGTTGAGTTTAAGTGTGAGGATACAGAGGCGGTTGTGAAAAAGCTGGGAGGGGTAGTTACGGAGATTGAGTATGGTGTAAATGGTTCTTAATTCAGTGTGTAAGGCTGGTTTAGTGGAGCATGTTGTGATTGCTCTTCATATTAGAAAATCTATTGTGTTAATTTTGTAAGTATGGGGTGTGTTGGAGTTATATTGTATGTACCTGTTTGAGCAGGTGGGTTTTCGGTAGACAGTGGTAACACTTAAACTCAACAAAAAATCAAAAATACTACCCCCAAATCCCATCAAATACATCCCATTCCCTTATTATCCACCCCTTGAATGCTTCATCAAAAAATTCCTCAACCACTACCAGTATGCCCCTGCCTTCAAATCACACAACATAAACATAACACAAACTATGCAATTTAATAACTCTTCCAACACAGTATACTGGATCCCATGTGGCCAATGCTCCTCTGGTTGTGTGGGAGAAACATTCCGACCCTTATCCATATGCATTAAAGAACATCAACAAGACTTCAAAAATACAGATCCCACACATCCGTATACCGTTACGCACTATAAAGAGACGGGACACACCCCCAACTTCTCAGCTGCTAAACCCCTTTCCCACCATAATAAACTGTCCCATTGACTCCTAGCTGAATCATTCCATATAATCCATTTTAAGGCTTACAACCCCATCACCGGCAGGCAAAACTCCTGTCAATATTGCTGAACTTGCATAATCCTCTCACTTCCCTCACTTTCACATCTTTTGTCATCATAAATCCTGTTGTAATGTCTTATATGTTTGTGACGTCCCTGATGAAGGAATACGCACAGTATTCCGAAACTGTCGGTTTATTACCATATTTATAATTCTCTCCTCAACATTTTTGTAACTAAGTGCGTTTTATTTATTTTCACCTTCTCTTTATCTTAATGCACGCACGTTAAGCTTCCTTGTTGTTTTTTTTTTAGGAATAGTTATCAGTTGCAATATCAGAATTATCACTGTGGCCAAAATAAAATCAAGTGGTGCTGGTCATCTTATTTACCACTGTAACTTGCACAAAGGCAATGAACTGTTTGTACATCAGGAATTATCCTTACATCACATGCTAAATTGCTTACCATGAATTAAATATGCTACTTCAAGCAATCTGTATATCCTCAAATTAAATTTTGTAATGCTCTCTGACATTTAATAATAGATTATAATTTCACAATCTGATTTGAATGCTGCACAAATTTCCTTGTAATAGTATTTTAATATTCTCATCAGTAAGTTATCACTTGTTGTGATTGTTTGTTTCTTTGATCTCACACTTATTTCAGTATGTGATTTTTTTTTTAATGGCACAAGAGTGAAAGAGGTGCCAGGAACAAGATATGAAATTGAGAACAAGTCATTGAAAGGAAGAGAAACATACACAGAAGAGAGAAGGAAATATCCAAGCTCCTCCAGGGATTCAACCCAGGGTCGGACATATCAGTTGAGTGATATGTCACTGCCTTGACTGTTCAGTTATGCCCAAACAGCTGTTGTTGTAATGACTTAATCTTTTATTGATGTTAAGTTATTGTGTTAATTAATACACTGATGATCGGGCTAGTTTGGCAGGCTGTCCAGGAACCTTAGGGCATATGATGAAGAAGCTCAGCAGACACATAAACAAGTTTTTGATATGAAAATTAACATGAAGAAGACCAAATGCATGGTAATAGCAAGACAACCATGGGAATTTAGCTGTTTCATCGGCAGTCAACAAGTGGAAAGACTTGAGTCCTTTAGATACTTAGGGCAGCTTATATCAAGTAATATGTCACGTACACCAGAGATTCGATCCAGAATTGCGTTGGCAAAGAAGGCATTCATTAAAAAATGTGAACTGCTGTCCAGCCGTGCAATGCCGCTTTAACTATACAAGCGAATACTAAAAACTTATGTTTGGCCAGTCGCGCTCTATGCATGTGAAGCCCTTACAATAAACAAATTGGACATCAAAAGATTAGAAGCTCTTGAGATGTGGTGCTGGTGACTGATGGAGCAAATGAGCTGGATAGACCGGATTTCAAATGAACAGGTGCTACAGAGAGTTGGTGAGACACGCTCTTTAATGGCGATGATTAGAACATGCAATATGTCATGGAGGTATGCTGGTCGACATTGTGGAGGGAAACCTCCTCATGGAAGGCCAAGCAACATGCTTATTGGGCTGTTGCAGAAAGTAGCTAGATGTGCATCCTATGATGAACTGAAGAGATGAACCGGAGATCGCGAGAGTTGGAGAGCGATTATTGTGGAGGCGAACTAGTTGTAAGACTAAAACACCGAGTGAGAGCACACAAAGAACAGGAAAAACTGCCTATAAATTTTAATTTATTTATTTATATTCATGGCAAGCTAATATTTCAGTAGTAGAAGAATGATATAATACACAGAGTGTTTCAGTGAGAAGTCCCACTTTTTAAATGGGTCAAATGTTCGACTTAATAACTAAACAGTAACATAACTATGTGTTAATGAGAGGTTAATAATGGGAGAATGAATTGCCATCATATCACTTTCAGCACTTGATGACTTACCATCAAGTGCTGAAAGTATTTCCCTCTTCTTCGAGACACATTTGCACACGTTTCACCAAGTTTCCTGATACATGCCTCAACATGCCTGTGGCAATATTGTTTATTTTGGTCATTATGTTTTCCCTGAGATCCTGAATGGTTCATGATCTGTTTTTATAGACTCTCTCCTTAAGATAGTCCCATAAGAAGTAATCCATTGATGTTGAGTCTGGTGACCTGGGGCCACAGGTTATTTAAGATAACATGGTCCACAAAGAAGATGTTGATGAGCACCATGGACTCACTGGAGGTCTGGCATGTGGCAGCATCCTACTGGAAGTACCCCTGTGTAAATTCAATGTCGTCTAGTTGCTCCACAAAGGTCATGAAAATGTTCTTGTACAAATCAGTGTTCACAGATCCTTCAAACAAAATTGATCCAATAAACAATATTGACACAGGCATTTTTAAGGCATGTATCAGAAAACACGATGAAACATGCACAAACATATCAAGAAGAGGAGGGGGGCACTTTCAGCACTTGATGTGATGAGAAGTCATTTTCCTTTACGTAACCTCTCATTTACCAGTAGTTTTGTTACTGTTTAGTCAAACAATTGATCTATTCTGTACTTATGTTCACAGAAGTTTTAAAATTAAGTATTCTATTATATTTTTAAAGCATTACTGTAGGTATTCATGGTGGGATATCTCATTAATTTTAATTCAGGTTAATGATGAACTTTGAATAACTTAACAATATTACTTACTTTCCATCTTTTTACTAATTTGTCCAGCATGTTGTAAGATGGTAAAAAGCAAAGGATGCCAAATGGAACTTTCTGAAAACAGAAACATAGGAATAAATATATTTTCAGACTTTATAATATAAACACTAATTGTGTATTATTCAAATACATACCTTATTCTTTAATCTGTTTAGAAAGAACTTTGGATGCATATAAAGGAAAAATCAAGCTTTATTTCCTTTCAAATACAGTATAAATATAAAAATAACAATAATGAAACAAAATTAAATAAAGTTCAAGAGATCTTAATTTATAATAAATTAAGAAAATAAGGATTATTAAATTAACAAAAACTGACTGCTTCAAGGAGTTAAGCAAACTTTAAAATAAGGGAATGATACAAAAATAGGGGACAATACTACAAACATATGGACACAGGGATGCTCATATAATGGCCAAAAAATTATAAGTCTTTAAGATAAACAGTGTTGTGGTGACTCTTATAAATAGAGCAGATTTTTAGTCATGTACAAATGGGGAAAAAGGAATATCTATTGGAATTCAAAAAGGCCTAATATTGATGCACATCTAATAGCAGCCCCAATTATAACAATAATAATAATCTTGATCTTCGCTATTTCGGTCACAAGTGACCATTAGCGACGTTGCTGCAGACGAGGTGCCACTGGGGTCTATCACTGGCGATTGTCTTCAGATAATCGAACCAGGAATCATTCTACATTTTTCGGGTTAAGTTGAACGGTACCATAATGAGCTGCTCGGCCATTTTGTGGAAATAGCGTTGGGTAATTTGCCGAACACCCCCTTTTGGTCGCTTCCACGCTGGGCCCGGTCTGCTAGTAAATGTTCTAAAAGGGAGTCGAGTGTCGGCCATTCTCATTACGTGACCGATCCATTTCCATCGGCGTAGAATTAGAATTGACGTTAAAGAGTGCGTAAGACCGCAACGTTGTCGCACGGCCTCGTAAAATAATAATAATAATAATAATAATAATAATTGACTTCTCATAAGCAACTATCTAGAAGTTGTTCAGCTTTTGACTGAAAGACAAGTGAATCTTCCATATCCAAATGGCACAAATGTGGCCAGAAAGCCATACTTGCATAGCATTACAATCATATTCTGATAGGAACAGGTTTGTCAGTATGCTGCAATTGCCGTCAGATTGTAACAAAGGTTGGAGTCCATCAATTTCGACCTAGACCATGTGCACAGAGTTGAAGAAATTGGGGCTTGCCAGTCATCTGCCACTTCAGTAGCCACTGATCTCAGCAAAGAACTGAATAATATGCTTACAATGGTGCCAAGAACATCATGTTTGGACATAGAGCAGTGGAAGAGAATGATGTGATTCGATGAGTCTTACTATAAATTGTTTTGTTTCAATAGAAGGCAGAAAGTTTGAAGAGAACTTCATGAAGTACTAGATACAGTCTAAACTATTGCTAAATTTCCTTCCCTACATCTCTGTGTCTGTTTTATTGTACTATCATCTTTGTTCGTGCCGTTCCTTGATGAATGAAGTTTGCTTAACTCTTTGAAACTCTCAGATTTCATTTAACTTCAACAATCCAGTAAGGACATTTTATCCTCATTTTCTTTATTGTTTTATCAATGCACATTATCCTTAGGCCTTAATTTGTATTTAAATAAAATAAAATAAATATTTAAAACTATTTATTTAGAAGGTTTCTCCATTTAGGTTTGAGATAGTAATTTCTTTGATACTGCACGAAAATCCGACATGTTTTAATTTCGATTTAATTGTATGAAATAGCACAAAAGTCATATTCTGTCCTTGCAAATAGTCCTGTGATCTCAACTGAGGTTTTTATTCAAATCAGAAACCCTGAATGCTGAAATATCATTTTCCCCTGAGGAAACTATTCCTGAAGGTTATTCATAAGGTAATGGAATGAGAGGCATAAAAGGACCTCTTGACCAACCCAGTGCAATTCAACAATCTAGTAAGGACATTTTATTCTCATTTTCTTTATTGTTTTATCAATGCACATTATGCTTAGGACTTAATTTGTATTTAAATAAAATAAGCTGCAAAAGAAATGGGCTTGATGCAGGCCCCTGGGAAGGAGATATGGGACACTTGAAATTAATGCATGGTTAATTGGAAAACATAATCCATGTATAATTAACATGTATAATTATGTATGGGTGCAAACTTCAAAAACATTTCTATAATATTTTTTATGTTCTCATTGCTATTAAGTTTAAATCAACGGCTTACTGATACTCTGTATCAACTGTAACTTGTAATTCTACTTTGTATGATCCACTGTATAACAATGTGATTTTGACTTTTCCTTAATATGAGAGTTGGTTTATTTTTTTGTTTTTTTCAAGACCCTGTGTTAATTTGATGTCTACTTCTTCCTGAGGTCTGTGCATCTATAATTTTGCCCATGACCAAAATTCTAGTGGTCTATCAATTGCATCAAGTCTGGTTAACAGATCTTTTTATGGCTCTTTTACAATTTTCTTGTCAGGGGGTTTGCATATAGCCTGTGACCTTTCCCATAATGAAGGAAATGATCAGCCAAACTAAGTCATTAAAGATCTTCCAGGACAAAGAAACAAAACAAACTTTCTACCATACATTACTGTTTATCAATAGTGTAATACCAGGAAAATCAAGCACTAATGATCAAACCTTCCATGATTGATACGAAATGGTGAGAAGAGAAAAACAGCCATAATTTTGCAAGGAATGTTTTGTTTTTAAACCACGCCCATTAAATTAATCCTGTCTGCACCAGTAGCAAAATAGCTTGAACAGACCAGTATTGTGAAATAGATGCACTGTTGGTTCTTGGGCAATGTAGTGTTTCTAGTAAAACGCCATGCCATGACAAAGAAAATGAGACTAATACATTCAGGGTCCAAGTTTGACTGAGAACAAATAGTGAATCTATAGAAAGGTGGTTTATCAGTATGAGATATTGCAACTCATTTAGACTGCAATAAATGATGATGCATATATAGCATCAGTGGGAAGAGAAAAGTATGATGACCCAACAAGCAGATTCTGACACATTATTCCACATAATGAACATGAGGACTACTATCTTATGCACATGGTATTGACCAACTACAGAATGACATCCTATATTTTAGCACTGCAATAGCAAATAGTAGTATGTCAACAATGACCCTGACTGCAACCTTGCCAACAAACAGTTATGGTATTTTGCCTGTTTCTGAAATTTCCTTTGGTGCTGCAGCACTATCTCCAGTTGCAATGATAAAACAAACACCAACAGTGGATAAATCAAACTATTTGATTCATGCTTCTAGTATTCATGTATATTACTCTGGCCTTGAATAATCAGAGATACATATATCAATGACAGTTATTGCAGATAGGTTCAAATGGCACTTTTCAAGCCTAAATGTTAAGGATTGTGAACGTTTCCTTAACCCTTCAAGCCAGAAAGAAGTACACATGTACATTCCCATTTGTCTGTCTCACAGCTGGATTGATGTACAGGGGTATGTTCTCTGCAGATGTAGATAATTGGCTGCCTCCACTGTTAATTTTCTACTTAATTCTATAATTTTCCACTGACCGAGAGACAATCAAATAAGCTTATATTTTAGTGGTCGAATTTAAATTTACAAACTCTAGTTGAACCAGTAAAAAATTTTCTTTTAGCTTCTTTCTTCTCTCATGAAAAAAAAGTACCGCGGGAGAGACATATGCAGGGAAGAAACTCGCTGGCCTGAAGGGTTAATGCCTGTGCAATTTTTCTTGTACCTTGACCTGCATACTTACCAGATGTTTCAATAATGAAAATGTGTAAGACATATTAACCTAATGTTTTTCCTATCATGCACCAACATCAGCTACTGAAGATATCCTCTTGTCATGTTTAGAGGTAACATGGTATGGCATTTTTCAGCAACTACCCAGGATTTGTTCTTTTGAAAAGCACACTAATGGGAATATACTGACTGAGTATCTTGAGATACTAAGCATCTCTGTTAGTGTTATCATTTATGTAAGATATTTACATCTTCAATTTCACTTAACTATCTCATGTCTGTCTTGCAAACAGTATTGTATTTGCAAGGTAACTGGACATGCTTGTAGTAGTAAACTTTATATAACAATTTTAAAAAAGTTTCTTAAATAATTAGCTGATACGTAATAGTATAATAATTTTTGGTTATTGTTATATGATCAAAAGAAAAGATAAAACATACAACTAAAATTCAAATGACAGGACCACAAAACATTAACTTGTAATGAGTTGCAGAAAATCAATTTGCAGTTAACATGCATCCTCTGGGTTATGAGTTGCAGACTACTATTTTTAGGAAAAACTGGTTGTAGGTAGTATAAGGAGGATCAAGAAGCATATGATGTACAATGTGGTCATTAATATGTAATAGTTGAGCAAAAAAATTAATAAGGGATATAAGCATAAATGCTTTAAGAATATGTAGATCTAACAGAAAAATAACCTTTGGAGAAAAATATGTAATAAATGGATTAACCAAAACAGTAAACTCACTGTATAACAATATTGATATTTAACTTACTTCACACACTTTAAGAACAAGATTTCCTACTTCGTCCTGAAATTCAAAAGTCTCAGAATTACGGAAAGAAGCATTCATGGATGTACCATTTAAGCCATGGCTGATTGTTCCGATCCAAACCTATTTTAAGAATAAAACGAATAAATTAACAAAAAAAAAAATTGACATTTTCTATTATGAATAAACTGAATGTCTATTAGGCCTACATACTTTAATGAATTATCAAACACCTTACTGCTGATCTCTAGTTGTCTTTATAATTGTGCAATAACAAAGAAAAGAATGTAGAGTGTGCCTAGTTGTTGTCAGAGTATAGCCCATAACAACTTATCTTTGGAATTAAATATAACAAGTAAACAGTTCAGGTTCACAGTAATGGATAAGATGGAAATTTCTTTTTTATTATTAAAATACTTTGATAGATATCAAAGTATTTTAATAATAAAAAAGAAATTTATTCTACATTCAAATCAGGTTGAGTTTAATTAGTGATGGGTGAAAAACACATTTTATTACTCATGACATATAAAACAAATGCCACACTAAACAATCATTAAGCATCCAGTTATCCTAGCTTTAGGTCTAAATTCATTAGATACTAACTTTAAACTACTGAAAGACTGTATACTTTGATTAAAACCTAATTGGCTGCAAAGATTGCATAGAAAGCTGATAAGCATGAAAACAAAAATGAAAAGAAAGGAAAAAATATCAGCCCAAGATGACAGGCCAACAGATGATTCTTTGCCCGACTACTTATTGTAAGCAGATCTAAGCATTTTATGCATCAGGCTATGATTGAACAGATGCTTTGTCAGGGAAAGAAACTTTTTCTACTTGAAAACACTGAGCACAACAACTAAAGAAACCTTAAGCACTTAACACTTGGTTCTCACGGAACATATGCAACAACTCCTAAAAAGATAAGTGACAAAGTTATTATACACTCATGTTTGTGAAAAATGTAACACCATGAAGGAAACATGCAAATGAAGTGATACTTACAGGAAATGTAAAGCAGGGTATGATATGCAAATGATTAAAATTGGGAATAATTGTGCATTCTTAGACTCAGCAGCACCCTCTGAACTGTCATGTAAGAGTGTTTAAGTAGAGGACTGTTTTGAGTTTTTCATCGTCAGTGAGCTGTACACGTGCCTACTGGAGTTGGTATGCCTCGTCGATGTCAAAGGGTACCTTATAAGCAAGCTATGGAGTTTGAACGGAGCCAAATGATCAGCTTGCATGAAAAGGAGGATTTTCATACTGCGAAATTGTTGCTCGTACGAGGCATAATGCCATGACAGTGATGCGAGTATGAATGCAGTGGATTGCGAGAATATGACGAGTCAAAAATCCAGAAGTGGACCACAAACAGTGACAACACTACAGGATGACAGACACCTCATTCGCATAGCTGTGACAAACCGTTCAGCTGCTTCTCGAGTATTAGCACAACATTGCAATTGTCTGTTTGTGGTCTGACATTGTCTAGTTCCACGATTCAAAAGCATCTGCTTGGCAGAGGACAGTGTGCATGCAATCCTTAGCGTAGGATTCCCTTGGGCCTGAACCATCAACACCTCAGGCTACAATGGGCTCATGAACATACCCAATGGCATGCAGATTGGCACCATGTTGTGTTTTTGGACCAGTCCTGCTTCAACTTGGATTACAATGATGGCCGCATATGCATTAGATGATATCAAGGTGAGCACCATCTTCCAGACTGTATTGTCCAGTCATACTGCACGAACGATAGGTGTGATGGTTTGGGGAGCAATCAGGTATCATAGGCGATCTTGGCTGCAATGAATTGTGAGCACTCTCAACAGCAACCGCTACATCAGGGAAGTTGTGGAGGCTGAAGTCGTACCCTTCCTTCAGCACACTCCTGGAGCCATATTCGACAAGACAATGCCTGACCATATGTTGCCAGAAATGTCCAGCCTGTCTTCGAAGCAAGACAGATACCCTCTCTTCACTGGCCTGCATATTCGCCTAATATGTCACTTACTGAACATGTCTGGGATATGGTTATTCGGCAACTAGCCCATCATTGTCATCCAGCAGCCAATACCGATGAACTGTGGACTCGGTAAGAAGCAGCCTGGCAGGTGATACCCCAGAAACACATCCAAGGCCTGTTTGATTCTATGCCATGGCATATAGCAGTTCTTATTGCAGCTCGTGGAGGCTTTACACCATACTGATTTTTTGCAAATACTGTTGCATTGCTCTGAAACTTTAATTGTTTGTATCACTATTAGTAATGTGTGTAATAAATTTCCTTCCATTCTGATGGCTTCTTCACAGTGTTGCAATTTTCACAAACATGAGTGTATTTATCTACCAAGCCTACAAGCCTGAAACAAATGATACAATTCAAAGATCAATAAGGTGGATAAGATTTTTTCTAACTTTGAAACATCATTCTTGATATCAGGGAATGAGCATTGTTAAAAAAGAAGAATCCCCATGTATATTTCCCAGATCTTTCCCTTACAGATTTTCATTTTTTCAAGTTTTGCCAACTTTTTGACAACAGGCAACTGCAGAAGAAGCTTTTAGGGATTTCACTTATTGTACAAGCTCTCTTTTCAATACAAATGGCAGCATTACGTTACTTTGATTAAAGTGTATTTTTTAAAAATGCCTTACACTTTTCCAAATTTTGCAATTCAAAAACAATATTTATTTCTAGGCAATCTAATAATATATTTTCAATAAACCAAATTCACAATTTCTGGTGAGTCCAGATACTTCTGGCATGGAAGTATGTATCACATCATCTGTTAAATATATTAACTAATCAATATCTGTAAACTTTATTACTCTGGAATTAGTGAGAATAGCTTGTTTCAATGTAGCAGTTATGCAGAATTTAAGAAACTTTTTTTTGTTTTCTGTACAAGCCAAAAAAAGTAAAAGTAAAGACATAAGCAAATGTCTTAATATCATTTTATTAGTCAAGGCAGATGTTTAAGAACATATTTAGCACAAACTACATCCAATTTCAAAGAATTTTCTTTCTAAATGGGTAATTTTTTTTTTTTTTTTTTGGAGGGGGGTCCTCAAATTAATTTCCCCACCTTAGACATAATTTATAATTAATAATTTATGATGCTGTTAAATCTGACTTAGATACCACATACACACACACAAAAAAAGCTCCCGATTCATAACTTCATCATTACAAGAGCAAGATAATGCCAAGCCACATTCACACAAATTGATCAGTTGCTGATTGATGAATATGCAGATTTATTGTTTAAGATGAAATAAATTATTCTCTCTTTATAGTGTGACTGAAGTGTTTCATGACAGAAAATTTTTCACATTGTATTCTGCATGCCTATCAGGGCAGCTGGCATGATATTTTCTGATGATAACTCCTGAAACTTCAGTGTTTGAATCTAAGCTAACTAAAACAAAAATCTATATCAATTTCATTCTCTTTTTCTGCAGTGATGTTGTTCCATTGATCCATGCTAGTTGGCTGTCTATCTTTAAAGCTACCACCATCACGTACACTGTATTCAAAGCTCTACCAATAATTTTTATTATTATTATTTTACTACATTAAATATTAGTACAATTATGCCGTAGAATTACATTAATAATATCACATAATGTAACTTCTTTGTCCTACATTAATGTAGGAAATCATAACAAGTAAGTTTAGATAATTCTAATAATTAAAGATAATCACATACCTGAGACTTCTTAATAACATGATTAGCTTCATATTGTATTGGGAAGGAAATGCCCAATTCTGATTCAAATGATGACATGGGTGACAAAGTTCCAGATGAAACCACAATGCTATGGACAACATCAGCAAAGTCTGAAAACGCCTATAAAACAAATTCACAAAGCTTTATCCTTATTTGGCTGTTAACAATCTAGTATGTCAGAAAAAAAATAAAAGTCCTGTTAATCAAAATGCCAATTTTATTAAAAAATCATATTTTGCTGATATTGATGTGTGGTTGAAAGAATGACAAGGACTAGCGTCAGAGTTTCAACTTAAGCCACACACACTTTAGGGGTCATCCATTAATCACGTGATGTTTTATAGCAACTTTTTAACCCCCCCCTCCCCCGGTGATACGTTAATTAGAGTACCCCCCAGCACCCCTACCAAAATCACGTGTATTTTTTTGGTACAAAGTATCTTAAAAAAATTTCAGAATATTATCTTTAAATACAGGTATAATCTAATTTAATTCTGGAAAATTAAGCACCGTGATAAAAATGTCCAGACAGACATTAAGGTTGCAGGTTGTTTCTGACCGGCATAAAAATAATAAAGGAAAGGTGTAATCATTTAATTGTACTGATACATGAATATATTTAATAGGCATTGTCCTCGGACCACGGATTAGAGAGATTTTCTTCAACACTAACAAGATAAGCATCTTGCAAGTCAGCTGTTGGCAAAAAAATAAATACACGTGATATCTCACTACAGCCCCTTTTCCCCTTGTGATAGTTCGTGATTTTTTCCTACCCCCCCCCCCTTTCGAGCCTCACGTGATTAATGGACGATCCCTTATTTACAGTTTATTTACAGGTTATATACATATTCAGGGGATTCTTAGAATCTGCTCGAGCTTCCTTTTTCGTCCATCACTGGGTGCTCGAAGCTTTCTGTTCGGTCCGTCATTTGGGGAGAGAGCTAGCCATGTAGCCGATTGGCCTCCTGGTTCAGCCAATCACCGGGCAGTTTAGCTGACCAATCGGGAAGGCTTTTCAACTTTGTGTCAATATATTTGATTTGATAGAGAGCTCAGTTCTCAGTACTGCCCTGTTTCATGTGATTTGTCCTGTAGAAGTTCAAAATGGCAACCCATTTGGAAAACTGATCTCCCTTGAAAGTAAAAGGAGTTCAACAATTTTTGTAGCAAGAAATTGTTACAAGTGAAGAGGCATGGCTACAAAAGTGCATTACTATCAATAAATAATCAAATATGAGTTTACTGAGACAGAAGTATGAAGTGATATCCTCTCTTGAAAAAGTGATGGGTCTCTTCTTCTGGAACTTGTCGTCTGTGTTATAGCTGACATGCTCTAGCATGGATGCATTGTTAACTGTGTCATGCTAAAACAAACGTCAGGGGCAAACACTGATGATACCAGTGAAGAGATATTCCTTCTATGTAAATGGATTGAAAAAACTTACTAGACATTCTGATAACGACCCCCAATCTCCAAGAGGAATTTGCTGAAAAATAGTGTATCAATGAGACATAAGTTGTGTGGTGTTAGTTTCCTCTAATAAATCTTTGTCTTTGATTTATAAGTACTGTATTTTTTTTTTTGATTGACTATAATAAAAATATATTATTTTTTGAATATTTGTGCTCTGATCCGGGATAGCACATTATTTTGTTTTTTGTTCGAGACATTTTTGGTTTTTGCGACATTTCCTAATTGTGATAAATGCAACAATATATTAGCTTATAGACTCATACAATAGTGATTGTGATTTCTTCAGACTTTTTTTTTTATTTTGGGTTATTAAAAGTTGAATTTTCTAATTTTCTTATTTTTCATAATATTTTTTTTTGAGTCTCAATTTCTAAAATTTTTAAAAACAAAATCCTCAAGAAATGAGAATATGAAGGAAAGAGAATTTTTCAAGAATTCTTAAGATGAGAATTGTTGAATACAATTCAAAGTAGCAGTTTCATGATCTAAATATAAAACTAAATTTATTTTATTGGTGATAATGCTTGGTAGAGGCAGCAGTTCCTTAAGACAGAGCTTCTCATCAGTGTGCCATGAGAATGCCCTTGGTGTAGTGCAAGAAAATTCTGAGTGGGTCTATAATATAAGGGCTCCACTGACTAGAGGCATGAAACAGTGAAAAAAGTGAGCAGTTCCGTGAAAATAGTTGCTAAAAGTGAGTAAATGAAATGAAAAAAGTGAGTAATAGAGAGAGCGTGTATTATTCACTGAAGATGTAAAAACACACTTTTCAAAAGTGCATTACTAATTTTTTAAATGTTTGGTAATTATAATGCAGATCAATAAGGAATTCCTAACCGACTTGTAAGCAAGAAAGCAGCACTTCAAATATTTTGTCAGAATATAATCAAACCGTATTGACCTTTTAGTAAATCCTTTATTTTTCCAAAAACAAAGTCACATAAAACTGAACAGTCCTCCCAGCAGGACATTGTAAAAATTTAGGACAGTTTAGTCAGGCATCTTTAGACCTATGAATTAAATCAGAATTATAATTCTGTTATAAGCAAAGGCCACCTTTCATCCCAATTGGTAAATGAATATCTCAATGCTAACACTGCAGCACTAAAGTGTTAAGAATAATACAGCTTGAGCTGTAAAAAAAAAAAAAAAAAAAAAAATCACTTCTGTTCTTGTTGGATGATGTTATCCATGCCTTTGCCCTGATCTACCACTTTATTGCATAAACAAATCTCTGGTCCAAACACTTTGGAATTGTTTTAAAGCCCATATAAATGGCATAATAAATATATGTACAATAATGACATTTAGTTTAAAATAACAAATAATAATACAACAATAAAAGCCTTTACAATTAACAGAACTGAATAACTATCAATTAATTTTAAAAAGAACCATCACTTATTCTGACTTCAATAGTGCACACAGCAAAGCACTCAAAGATCTGAAAAATGTGTTTGTTAAACGTTCCTCTTTTCAAGGTTTTTCTACAAATATGCTGTCTTTGACTCCTTTCACGTTCCTGCTTCCTTAAAGCATGTGCACTGTTGAGCATAGCTTGAGCGAACTCAACTTCAGTAAGGTTTTTGGATTTTAAGGCACTTTTGAGCCTTTCGTTAGCATCTTCCAACATTTCATCTACTACTTTTCTTATTTCATTTTCACTCTCCTTAGCGATCTGCAGTTCTTCCTCAAGACTGTTAACAGTGTAATAGACTGTTGATAGTTTCTTCCCTTTTCTTCAAGTCTTTACTCCTTAGCCTCTCTTGTTCCTCCTCTTCCTTTTTTGGCATCTAACTTCTCAAGCTTCTTCCTCTCTTGTTTGAGATCATTGTTGTACTTTTGATGGGCCATCTGGGCTGACACCAAAATATCTTCAGTTGTAGGCCTACTTTGTGCTATAGTCGGGCCTACTTTGAAATTTCCTCATATCGTTTTTGATGTTAAGGTGAGCATTTAGAGTTCTTACAGACATTATCATCCGTCAACATTCTTCCTGAACATGAGAATCCACATTCTACATCAGCACTTCCAAGCGACAAACAAAGGCTTGCGTCAATCACCTTGGTGAGGTTTTTATTTGTGTTGTTCTTCTGGCTGGAAATGTTTCTCCAAAAGTGGTCAATTCTCTCTAGTTTGTCACTTTTATGAGATACCTCCTCAACTGTGTTTGAGAGCATGCCACTTGTCAATCAAATGGGCTTCACTAACTTCGACAGGCAGCAGGTGGGCTATTTTTACAATATGTCGGTCACTTAAACTTGTCACTTTATCAATCTTCAGGCATCATAAGCTATTAAGCGATTTGCCAACCACAGGACACTTCTTCAAATAGGTACTGTCCAGCAGCTACATAGTATTTTTTAGCACTATCATAAAAGACAAGTTTTTCCTTTTGAGAAAGTTCAACAAGACAGCCTTTAATATTTTGACTGAGTGTTTCTCCAAAATCTTAGCACACATCAAATTATCAAATGGTTTCTCTTTGTAATTGTTGAAGTTCTTGAGAATGTTTTGCTTGGACACCCGACCCACAAGAGTGATTGGTTCATTTTTTTTTAAATAGCAACTGAATTTTGTAAACATATCAACACTTTCTATAACAAATTTTATCTGTCTGAGCATTGCTCCACTCCTTAAGTACTTCTGAATGTCTTTGATAGTCTTGTTGACCAAAAGCTGCTTCCCTTGGGATGGGGTATGTACTGCAAAAAGTATCTTTTCAAGACATTCTCCTGTTCCAGAAACCTCTGTGCTACTTTTCCAAGGGTAAGTCATCTTGTGCTGAGGTGTTTAATGAAATAATATGCAGGTACACCCATGTCTCTGTGAATGGTAGAGAAATCTTCCCAGCGGTCGGGCCAACCATTGAAAGAAATGGTAAATCATGATTAGTTTGTGATAACTTTGATAAGTTCGTGAACTTCCATACCAAACATATTAGTCCTTTCAATAAGGAAATATGCACAATATGCAAAGTACACGATCACACATCCACTAGACCCTTCTCATGTTCAGATAACTCCTTATTTAATAAATGGAGCACTTTTTTGTTGACATTGGGTCCATCACAGGACAACCTCAACAATTTTGACAGTGGAAGATCTGTATTTGCCATAGCCTTCAACAAGTGAGACAAAATGTCATCTGTTTTGCATGACCCAACAAAAATGTCTCCAGGTGATGCTACTACTTCACTACTTCATCCTGAGACTGAGACCAAAATCTTATGGCAACCTCTAACTTCAATTTAAATTAAATATGTAATGCTTTTAATCTAACTTTTTCAAATAAAAAAAACAAAAAAACAAAGTGAAAAAAGTGAATTTTCTAATAAAATGTGAGAAAAGTTATTGTTTTTTCTGAAAAGTTAGAAAAGTGAAAAAAGTGAGTCAGTGGCAGCCCTGTAATAAACATTTAGCTTCACATTTGGCCAAATACTCTAATTTAGACTAAATTCTAGACATCCTTTTAATCTTGGCAAACACAAATCTGAACTAAATTCTATTTCGTTCTAAAAATGGAAGGTTATTAATTAATTCTGAAGGGTATGAATTCACTTTCTAATCAACTTAAAAAAGTATTTCTAGGTATTTTTAAATGTTTATAATAGAATATTGTAAATTTTGAATTTTTGAAGTCATGGGTACATATCACTAACAGCACACCCTTTTTAGGTCTAAAATAGAATGTTATTCATATGTAAATTACACAAGCTTTTTCAAACAATTCTATTATACCGGGTGATCAAGAAATAACAGGAGGTGTTCGGAGCCCTGTAGTATGCTATGTACTGGACGAAATAGAACAAAATTTGGCCACCGTACACATTAAAGTATACGATTTCGATTTGTCAAGAAAAAAAAAATAGTACCAAACAACACCAATAGGGGAAATTCTGGCGCTGCAAGCGCATAATGTGTGAAAAAAGAATACATAACTGCCAATGGAAACAGTAAATAACAACACACCAAATACCAATGAAAAACATTTATTATAGCAACCTACAAATTTGGCTCAAGGTGACCACCAGCCTGAAGTTCCACTAATTACATGTGGTATACGAGGTTTTCGACGGTGGCTCGCAGCATATCGGCATTTATTCGTCTGACATGTAACGTTCTTTGATTTCAAAATACATTATCTTCTTTAATCCAAACTAGACACATAAATAAACTCAAAAACACCTTCACTGTAATACCGTTGATACCAATATTACATAGTATTGGAGTGGTATACGCTTTGATATGTAGAGATTGCCAGGCAACATACATAGGAAGCACGGGCAGGACGATAGAAGAAAGAGTGCAGGAACATATTCGCGCTTTCAATAATAGGGAAGAGAATATTTCAGACTGGGCTGACCATTGCAGGCTAAAAGGACACAACCCGGACCCCATCGTGAAGATTGTCCATTACGAACCAGATGAGCAGATAAGATTCATGATTGAATCTTGCCTCATTAATTTTTGTGTTTGTTTTAATAAGAATAAGTGTTTTAAGAGTAAATGAGATGTCTTTGTCCATGTATAGGAATGCATTGATGAACAATGTGAGAGTGAAAGAATTTTTATCTCTCATATAGTTCATCTGTTTGTCAACAATAGTCACCATTTTTATTGTCCAATTTTTATTCACTTGCTTTGTTTATTTATGTTTTTTAGTTGAATTTGTGTTTTATTTAATTATGTGCGTTCTTTATTTTATTTTACTGTAAAAATGTACTAACGCACATTAAGTCTTTTGTCCTATGTTTTTTAGTTGTTGTATTTTTATATTGTTTTAATGAGAGAAGAATTTCTCTTTCCTTTTTTATGTTATTTTATTTTTTGTTCATCATACAAAACCTTGAAAAAGTTTTAAGAAATTAAAACGAAATATTGGTATCAACGGTATCTACAGTGAAGGTGTTTTTGAGTTTCTTTATGTGTCTAGTTCTTTGATTTCTTAAGGTAGGAATGTCAGAAACATGTCCTTGATACACAATGCTTTTCAGGTAGCCCAACAACCAGAAATCGCAAGGATTCAGATCAGGGGACCTCGGAGGCCAATTCATGGGAACTGCGCGACTAATTACTCTAGCGTCTGTGAAATGAGTATGATAAAAGAAGCAGTGAACCCACATCAAACTGTAACTTTCGACGAATGTAAGGGGATCTCTTGATCAACATGTGGATTTGTATCAGCCCAAATAAGGCAGTTGTGTGTGTTGATATCACCGTGCACATGGAAGTGAGCTTCATCGCTCCATAATATCCACCACGGCCACTCGTCATCCACTTCCAATCGCGCCAAAAAACTCAAAGTAAACTCTAATCGGGTATTTCTGTCCCCTGGGAGCAATTCTTGAATGGGTGTTATCTTATACGGATAAAATTTCAGGATCTTTTGCAATATCTTCTGCACCGTCGACAATGGGATATCTGTTTGTCGTGATATTAAACGTGCACTGCTGGTACCCTGCTTATTAGCTAACGCCTGATCCTCAACTGCAGTTGCAACTTCTTAAACTTGTTCCTGCTTGATACGTTTACGTCCTCGGCCTGGTTGCACACCAAGAGTTCCTGTTCTTTCAAATTTTACAACCATTCTTTGTAAGTTAGTTATGGTCATTGGTCCTCTACGTACCTGTTTTAACAGCCGGTATTCACGAAGAGCAGCATTGGCATTTTCATCCAGCTGATAAAACAGCTTGACTAATAAGGCACGATCACGTAGTGAAAATGCCATCGATGGGCGACTTCTTGCAGAAAGACTAGAATTCCCGCAACCCCTCCTTTTATCCTCGATATCGTGTCACAAAGTACCCGTATATGCAAATTTCATGCTTCATTTTTCGACCGCAGCGCCAGAATTTTCCCCTATCAGCGTTGTTTGGTACTAAATTTTTTTTCTTGACAAATCGAAACCGCATACTTTAATGTGTATTGTGGCCAAATTTTGTTCTATTTCGTCCAGTACATGATGCGCTACAGGGCTCCGAACACCTGTTATTTCTTGATTACCCGGTATATGTAAATGCGACACCTAAAAGGATTGGTGCCATTTTATTGAAACTCAGGCAGCTGTTAGCTTACACTGAGATGAGATATTGTACATTAATAAGAACAAATATGGAAAATTACCACTGTACCAACCAGGTGAAATGGTGTAATTATTAAGATATTGAACCTTCCCATGCAGCCATGCATGAATGCAAACGGTGGGGAAGGCAATCGTATAGCTGTATAATGTCCTCCTGAGGGATAGAATGACAAATAGTGTGAAGTTACAGTTCCAGTTGAGTGATAGTGGTTGGCACATCTCCTGAGTGTTGTTGGAGCTGTTGGCTCATTATGTCCCAGATGTGTTCAATAGGTGAAATGTTGGATGAGTGTGCTGGCAATACCCAAATATTTTGCTCATTTCGATACTGAAGACCAATATAGGCTCTGTAGGAACATGCATTATCTTGCTGATAAAGGGTTCCTTGCTGGTGAAGAAATGGGACAGCTGTTGGATACAAAATGTTAGTAATATACAGTTGGGCAGTTAGATCCCCTTATGACCAGTGCTTGTATGTGGATAGATATGAGGGATAAATACAGTGCAATAAGCTCGCAATGAAAACTGTAAAAGTTTGTTGTTCACCATACATATGGTACATATTCAAGGTGCATGGATTCACTTTCTAATCAATTTAAAAAAGTATTTCTAAGTATTTTTAAATGTTTATAATAGAATATTGTAAATTGTGAATTTTTAATTTTTGAAATTATTTTTGCTTTTGAGGCATCACTACGATTCCGACGATTATTCCTGTTAGCCTCAGGTACTGAGAACTTGTTGTTAACTGGTGACTACTCTGGCTGATGATCGCCAAAGATCGTGAACCAACTGTTCCAGGATGTCACTTGGTAAACAATTTGGTCTCACTCATTGTTGTTTATTAATAATTCAATTCGCAGATTGAATTTTTTATGCATTAAAAAAATTCATTGAGACCTGCAGACAACTGGCACATAAATTTTCTCACTAATATTTCATTAGTGAGTGTTTTTTTTTTTTTTTTTTTTATTTATTGTTTATTTTTGCTTTTGAGGCACCACTGCAATTCCGATGAATGTTAAAAATGTTTGGTCAAGCAGGAGCTTTGGTAGCCTTGATATGTGTACCATTACTCTGCATCTGTAACATCAGCTCATGCCTGTCAAATCGCTTTGATCACCTTGCAAACCTAATCATTTGCGTGCATTTACATACACTATTGCTTTCCTACATTTCATGATATTTGCATAACTACTTGCAGGTGCTGAATTTTTTTCTCACTTTAGTGTAAAAATGATCAACGTTGCAGTAGGATAACATCACCAGAAATGATAATATACAGAACAATGCTAATCATATAGCTTGTAATAAAAGTCAACAGGCTAAGGGAAGTGATTAATACAGATTGGTAGATGCCGCTTTGCAGTACATCAAGACATTCACTGCAAGGATGTTATCAGCAGCCAGAAGTGTATGAATGGAGCCACAGAAAAGGGGTGTGTAAGGATTGCTGGTCAGCTCTTTGCATAACCAATCATCTTGGTCATGCAATACAAAATGTGTACAACAATGAATGTGTATGGGTAGCAATTCATATTGGCTTGGCTCTGGCCCCACTACAGAAGCACCACAAAAATAGAAGACAGTCTTATCCACTAACAAGCATTAATATACAATAATTAATTAACATATATTACTTCATGCTCATTATTTGTTTTACTGTTGCATTTTTTTCCCTAACAACAATTGTTATCACATATGTTCTCTCTCGTCTGTTTTTTAAGCTCTCAGTTTTTTGTATCAATTTACTTTAAATACTGTATATTAGCATTAAATAGTATTTTAAAGGCTATAAAAGTGTGCAATATCCTTACACTATGTGTAGGTAACTTCTATTCACTTGCCACTGTCAGGCACATCTCCAAACATTACCAGTTCCATTTCTTTATGCAGAATTGTCTGTTTGGAATGTGTTGACTAAACTATTTTGCTGCTTCAATTTCTGAAGAGTCTCCTTGTATGCCTATTTCCAAAGAAGCCATATCTTCTAAAGAAATTTTCTTGATAAGTTCCCTTGTGCATACCTATGCAATGGTACAATGGTTAGCTATGTCAGATATTTCCAAATTCTTATTTTTTAGGGCTCTTTCGTGTTCAGAAACCCGTTCCACTAGGGTCCTTTTGGTCTCGCCTATGTAAAAATTACCGCAAGTTTTGCAATCAATTTTGTAAACTAAACCCATTTCATACTGATTTTCATGATGATTAATTTTCTTAAAAAAGTAAATTTTTAATTTTATTTTTATATCTGAAGCCAACATTAATGTGTAAGATTTACATAATTTTTGTAACAATAAACTATTTTTATTGAGATAGGGAATGGATATTTTGTTTTCTAATTTATTTATTTATTTGATTTGAACCTATTATAGCATCTAATTTGGTCTTTTACAAACTTATCTGGAAAATTATTTTTCTTTAAAAGAATAGTCATGTCATTTATCTTTACTTTGTAAGTAAAAAAAACAAACAAACCACTAAAAGTGAAAATTTTAATACATATGAAGGAACATTTGTAGATCCTAATATTATGTTAATAAAAGAATTATTAGTATTGATGTCAAAAAAGTAGCAACTTTGGATGTTTTAAATTATTAATAATACAGAGGGTTGTTTACAATCTATGATAACGGTTTGGATTCGGGTCTATTTCCCAGAAATTCCCTTTCTCCACCAACGATCATGCTCTATTTGATGGCCATGAGATACTGCTATCGCTCTGCAGCGCAGTTTCCATTGCAGGAGACTACTGCGAAGAGCGGGAAGACTTATACGTTACCACTTCTGCTGACAACATTTCCAGAGTCCATCCAATGAACGAGGACGTCGTCTTCCCAAGGCTCGTTTAATAGTCCAAATGCGCAAAAATCCATGGGCGATGCGTCTGGAGACTTCACTGGTATCTCGGTAAACGGTATAGCCTGGATTCCAGTTTGCTGTTCCATTTGTGTCAGAAAATTCTGGGTCGATTTGGACGTATGGCTGGACGCCTTGTCTTGGTGGAGACGGACCTTGGAAACGTCGTTTCCGTAAAGAGCAGGTAGTTCCTGTGTATAAATTGGTGTCAGTACGTGATCCTGATAGTACGCAGAATTCACCTTTACATTTTGAGCCACCCTCCATATCTGTAGCTTGCCTTGATAGGAATAATCCGCGACGATCATGAATCCCTTCGAAAAAGTTTCACGACATTCTCTGTACCAATTTGGAAACGATTTGGCTTCCACTGGGCGAAAGAAAATCGCCCTTGGTTTATTGCAGTCAGACAGATAAACATATGCTTCGTTTAATGTGGCCACATACTTCCATTTATCCCCAGCGAGATGTCGTTCATACAGTTTTCTGCAATTTGTCTTACGTTCTGAAATGTGCTTTGGTAAGAGCTTGTAAACCTTGCTTTTATGTCTCTTTTGAAGTCCCAAATCTTTATGGATAATCTTGTTTACTGTACGAAGAGATGTTCCTACCTTCGCACCATCGTCCTTTGGGTCGCTGGATTGTTCCCCATCACCATTTTCTTGACTTTCTGAATGACAGTCTTTGTGTGACTTATAGGTCTCCTTGGATTTGCTTGCTTTTCAGTCCAGGAAATCTGTCCTGTACGGGCCAAATCAACACCAGCCAACACATTATGAACTCCTTTCTTCGAAATGGTGAAACCTCTTTTTCTACATGCCGTAATTATTGCGGAATAACTAAATTTCGCGTCGGAAAGGGCTGTAAAGTACCCTTCCCAAAACTGTGACACTTTCGGCAGCATTTCTCCGAACAAACTAACCCGCACCCCTCCACACTAATCTTTAAGTACTCACCTGTACGTTTGTATAAATTTGCATACCTACAGTGATTGGTTGCGTCGTCACGCGCCATGCAAATCGTTACCATAGATTGTAAACAACCCTCTATAATTTGATTGATTAATTGGTGATGAACATTTATTTTGTTATCACAATTGATATTTATTTGAGTTGGCATATTATTGTTACAACAATTTGTATGTATTAACGTTTCATGCCTTTGAACTTTGTTATGTTGTTCGACCCATTTTTATTTGCTTGATTTTTGTATTCTGGCTTGATAAAGGGAATATGTATGATTCCCGAAAATTTGCCTTCAGTATTTGAATAAACCTTTAAATACTTTTGTGATGAGTTGAAGTGCTTATCTGTATTTGTCTACAATCTTCAGATGGAAAGAAAGAAGATTATTGATGAACTTAGTTTAGTTAATCATTATATAAATAATAGTTTGCTTTTATGTGCAAAGAATAAATAAACATCAATAATTATTACAGTTTCAATTAAAAAACACACTTGAATGAATAAATTATTATTATTATTATTATTATTTTTAAATTATGTAAATAGACCACAATAGTATTTGTAAGGGTTATATTGAATTGTAATGAGTGTGACTCAGAGCCGGCGCTAGGAGGGTGCGGGCACTAGGGCAAGATGAATTTTGCGGGGGGAAAAACAAAAAAAACCCTGTAAACCCATCTGTTCAACCAAAAAAAAAAAAACATTTGAAATATTAAGAATGCATTTATTTTCATCCATAAACCTCTTTCTTCTAACCAGGCAAGGGGCCTTGGGCGGTCGCCCCATTTGCCACCCCCTAGCGCCGACCCTGCGAGACTATTTAAGAAATAAAATCCCAGGCTACCTTTTTTAAAGTATGGCCTTAGCAGTGCTATCCACCAGCTGACAGCAGAAGTCCTACCCTCTCCTGTATGCCCACATCCCGTTTCCATTACTGGCATATCAAGACAATTCTGTTTGCACCTTAACTATTAATATTTGCAGCTGCTGCTTTCAAAAAATAAAAGGCTTTTCCATTTTGTTTCATTACCACAATTGAAGATTTAATATAACCTTTACAAAAGTACTATTGGAATCTACTTCACTTCATTTAAAACAACAACAACAAAAAAACAAGTGAATAAAATTTTGTACTAAGGCATAAATTTAAGGGCAACCCATAATAATAAAATTTAAAAATAATAATAATAAAAAAGGAAGTACATTAATGTAAGGAAAAAAAAAAAAGAGGACATTGAGAAAATGAGATTAGGAGAAAAAAAAAAAGAAACTGTAGTATACAGATTTGAACAGACAACCTCCAGCACATGAGTCCAAGACCTTACCCATCAAGCTAAAGCTGACAACTGAAATAAGATGGTTGCATTTCTAACATTTAAGCTAAAATTAGCAGAAATCCAATGAAAACAATGCCAAATATCTCGAACATGGAGGGGGGGGGGCTTGGACCCTGAAAATACCCTATTCCTACATTGTCTGAGCTTCTGAACATGATGGTGAAGTTCACTTGCCGATTCGACCTATTCGTTCAGGAGTTGTTAGGAGCGGACAGACACGAATGGACAGGACAAACACAATAGCTACCGATTTTTGGTCGGTATCAAATGTATCGCTAAAAAATTTAACTTGTCCATTCAACTGTGTTTTCATGCTAGTAAGAACTAGATATACACATAAAAAGTGCATACTAAATAAATAACAACTTACCACAGCAGGGTTAAGACACCAGAAATTAAGCTTGTAGGTCCAAGGTGTTTTACCTATAATTAACAATATAAAATAACATTCATCAATTATTGTCTAACAATCAAACAAATATGCCAAAAACTAAAAAAATAAAAAAACAACAAATAAATAATTTTTGATAATTTACTTACTATTGCTTTTCCTGCTATTCATCCCTGCAGGCTATAAATAATAATAAAGATAATTTCAATGTATAGTAGGCAGTAAGAATTTTAGAAATTAGGAATTATATTTACACTCATTACCAAAAAAAACGACGCCCCTAGAAGGAGTTGTCCGGTTGTAATGAAATTTCGTATGCAAAGACATTGGGACCGCCCATGCAAATGATTAAACTTTGGTGTCCAATGAATGCATAGCGAGAGCTACAGCACATCGGAACTGTGCACTCAGCAGGTGTATATAAGAAGCGATTCTCAATCTAATGGTCAAAATTTCTGTTGCATTGCGAGTTAGGATACCTTTCAACGACTGAAAAAATGCCTCGCCGCAGGATTCGAGCTCATTACGTGCAGATGTCAGAGTTTGAAAGAAGTCGTATCATTGGATTGAAAGAGGCAGGTTGGGCAAATCAGAGATTCACTCGTCATATGGGTCGAAGTGATGCGGCGATTAGAAGATGCTGTCAGGAATGGGTGGACAATGGCAGATTTCAGCGTCATGAAGGTAGCGGTCGACTAGGGCCACAGCAGAGCGGGAGGATAGAGTGATTGTCAGATCAGCTGTCACAGCGCCTGAATCATCGTTATCAACCATCAGACATGCGATCCGCACACGAGTGTCCACCATGACCATTCACAGACGGCTGAGAGAGCGACATCTACGCCACCTGCCACTCACGTCTGCACATCGTCGGGCCAGATTACAGTGGTGCTTGGCTCGATCCGGTTGGAATGATGCTGACTGGGGACGTATAGTGTTTAGCGACGAATCCCACTTCCAACTGTGTCCTGACGATTGTCGCAGACGTGTCTGGAGACGCCCAGGGCAGCGTGCCGATCCTGCTTTCACTATTGCACGCTACACAGGCCCTCAACCAGGAGTTATGGTCTGGTGTGCCTTTTCCCTTGATAGCCGGACCACTTTGGTCGTCATTAGCGGCACACTTACATCATAGCGGTAAGCGACGACATTTTGAGACCTGTTTTGCTACCCTTCCTTTTGCAGTACCCTGGCCTTATTTTTCAGCAAGATAATGCCAGACCACATACGGCACGTGTTGCTATGACCTGTCTTGCAGCTTGTGAAACACTTCCTTGGCCAGTCAGATCCCCAGATCTCTCTCCAATCGAGCATGTCTGGGATATGATGGGAAGGCGACTGCATCCACCAGGGAATGTGGATGACCTAGCCCGACAATTGGAGCAAATTTGGCAAGAAATACGACAGGAGACCATCAGGGAGCTTTATCACTCTATGCCACGTCGTGTGGCAGGTTGCATTCAGGGTAGAGGTGGGTCAACACCTTATTGAGCTCGTTACTTTGTAACTCTGAAATAAATCATTCAATTTGTCTGAAATTTTAATCATTTTCTATTCTATATATAATCTTCCTCTCCACCAATTTTTGTCTCCATCGGACAACTCCTTCTAGGTGCGTCGTTTTTTTTGTTAATGAGTGTATGTTACTGAATGATGAGGAACTTAGACTTACATTAGTTCTTGAGGACATTTCTTTAGTTAAGCAAACTCTAATAAATAAATAAATAAATAAATAAATAAATAAATAAATAAAAATATTACAAAAAAATTACTAACAAAATAACTTTTCTTTCCTACACAAAAAAAATAAAATAAATAAATAAATACCAAAGTTAATCATACAAATATGTAATCAGCTGCTATTTTATTAAAATAAAAAAAAAATTGTGCTTTATTATGACAAAAAAAAAAATGTTTCTGAAAGTGAAAGATGTGATCCTCCTTAATGACAATACCTGACCACATGTTGCATGGGACACACAGAACTTTCTGCTTGGCTTCCACTGGAAAATTTTGGGACATTTGCCATACAATCTGTATTGGGCTCTCAGGGATTTTCATCTGTTACCTGACTTAAAAGAGCACATGTCAGGTCGACACTTCACATGCAGTGAAGAAGTCCATCATAATGCGTAGAGTGGCTACAACACCAGGGCCCTGACTTTTATGTGGTGGCGATGGACAAGCTGCTCAAAAGCTGTGACAAATGCTCCAATCGTCAAGATGACTTTATAGAAAAATAGTGTATTTGTGCCGCTTTAAAGGTATCATATCATTTTCTTCCAATAAAGGTTAGCTTTTTGCCCAAGAGCTTTATAAACTTTTTTTCTGATCGACCCTTTATGTAATTATTACACCTTAATACAAACTTCCATAAAGATTTTAGCACCAAATCAAATGTGATAGTGCTATCACAACTTATTTTATCAGTGCTCCTTTGATCATAACTTCTCTTCACAAAAAATATATTCAAAGAATTAAGAAAGTAAACGAAGGCACAACGCTATAAGAAAGGATTCGCACCCTGGGTTGTCATCGGGAAGAGACCGGGATGGACCATTTCATCCTTATTAGGACTCATCAGCCAGCCAAACTCCACCGAATGACAGACCCAGAAGGTGCGAGGGGTCCATCCCGGTCTCTTCCCGATGACAACCCAGGGTGCGAATCCTTTCTTATAGCGTTGTGCCTTCGTTTACTTTCTTAATTCTTTGAATCATTGGGCACGTTAAATTTCTTTTCATTTTAAAAAATATATTCATTTCCAATTTTTCTTTTTCTAATCAATACCAGTCTACTTCCCTGAGATTCTTTATTTTTTGTAACTTCACTTGCAGTAACATTAAGACTATCATCCTGAAATCCTCCTTACAAGAGTAGGTAAACTTTTAAGAAGTCCTGTTAAGTTTAAAAGAAAAAACAAAAAAGACTAAAACAAAAATAAGAGATAGAGTGAAAGAAATTACTGCATCTTTGTTAGGATTTCTAACTTTTGCTTTCATATTTAGAATGGGTATTTAAATACTGTAATCATCAAAGGCTAACATTAATGGAGTTAAAATCGTAATTTAGGAGCTTTTCCAGTGTCTGATTTTACAATTTTAAAATAACAAAAGTATGTCTATTGCTAAAATGCAAAGTTTGTTTCGGTTGCCAGTAACCTGACAACATCCATAGTAATTAAGTTAAAGTATCCCACTATAGGCCTATATGGTTCTTAGGGTCGTGGGAGGTAAGGCTCCTAGTGTTTTGTGACGAAAACAAGACTAAGTTGAGGTAGGGTGGTCAGCCTGATGCTCGCCTGCCTTTAACCCCAGGATAGAAACCTGGTATCTATTTTACAGACAGCTGGGTGAATCCTTGGACCTGTCTGGAGGAGATTTCTGCACGGAAAAAAAATCGTATGTCGAGGTCAGGAATTGAATCTGGGGTTCATTCAGGCCAAAGTAAAGTGCTTACCATTTGGCTACCACTGTAATTAGTTCTTTATTAATTCTATATTAGAATGAAGTGAAAACATAAAATCATTCACTTCAAAATTTATCTAAGCTTATTCTTTTCCAAGCAGTTAATCAAGCTTTTACTTTCTAATTATGTGCCAAGGAAGGCTTAACTGTTTGTTAAAAACTTGTGCTGATTTTATGGTGTAATTCTCTAACTGAAAATTCTTAAGAAGGTTTCAAAAGTGCAATTATTCTATGATTGTTTTTAAGTATTAAAGAATACTTAAAGAAGCCAAAGAAATCACAATTTTTTTCTCTGATTTCTATGAAATTATTCTATGATTGTATTTAAGTATTAAAGAATACTTAAAGAAGCCAAGGAAATAGCAATTTTTTCTATGATTTCTATGAAATTATTCTATGATTGTTTTTAAGTATTAAAGAATACTTAAAGAAGCCAAGGAAATAACAATTTTCAATCCGCAGAACCTCTCAGAATCTGCATAATCAAATTGAAAGTGCATTCAATGCCAAATTATGGCAACTTTAAATTTTAAAAGAAATTCACAAAAAAAAAATATAATAATAATAATTAAATTAAACAAAAGTAATCTGAGGACCTTGATTTAAAATTAAACATTAATCAAGTTTCAAATCAAAAGTGGTGTTGCTATTGAAAAAAAAATATTATTTTATTTATTTTAATAAATAATAACAAATCTTGAACTTTTTGAAATATCAATGA
>JAFIDM010009631.1:45574828-45605885 GCA_023159025.1 Thereuonema tuberculata | reverse complement strand
AAAAAAAGTTAAAATTTTATTATGAAGGAAATTACAAAAGAACATCATAAAGTTTGTTCTCTGAATATTGTGAATGCTTAAAAATTTGAATATTTCTGCAAAGTTGGTTGCAAAGTTGGTTGCACCTTATTTATATAAGACTATTAATTTCTTTGTTCTTTTAGTGGATAAGGATTTATTCAACTATACTATATTAAACTGAGTTGAAATACAACCTTGGTCATAAAAGTTCCAGGACTGAGTCTGTATTTCAGAAACAGTAATGTAACAGTTGTTTCGAATGATTTGATTTAGTCATGTGTTCTGCACATATGTGGTCTTGAAAGTGCTTCTAAGTATTCTGCTAGGAGGCAGGGTGGCGCTTAGCAACACACCACTTGTCTCAGTGGCAGCATTTGTCTTGGTGAGAATGGATGTGGAAATTGAACAGCGAGTGAACATTAAGTTTTGTGTGAAATTAGGGAAGACAGCTAATGAAACATGGAACCTTCTCCAACATGCCTACGGTGACCAGGCCTTATCAAGAGGCCGTGTGTTTGAATGACAGAAGAGGTTTGTTAATGGTAGAGTGTCACTGGAAGATGAATGATCCAAGGTCCTGGCAGCCGTCAACAACGCATAATGCAGACAATGTGGATCACATCAGGAATAGGCTATGAGAAGACTGTCATGTCACTGAATGCATGTTATCTGAGGAACTTGAGATCTATAGGTTTGCCTGCCACCAAATGTTATGACAGGATTTGGGAAAAAAAAGAAAGTGAATTCAAGAATCGTTTCTCACACGCTCACATAAGAGCAGGAGGAAAACCGAACATCAATTGCTTCTGAACTCTTAGAAAGGGCCAAGAATGATCCCACGTTTGTGTTGAGCATTATTGCCGAGGATGAAACATGGCATTGTGAATATGACCCACAAACAAAGCAGCAAAATGCTGAATGGAGAAGTCCCAATTCACCAGCTTTGAAGAAAGTCAAGCGGCAACCATCAAAAACAAAAACAATGTTGATTGCATTCTTCCATGTCAAAGGTATTGTTCACCATGAATATGTGCCTCAGGGACAAACAATAAACCAAACCTTTTACATTGATGCTCTAAAACGCTTGCTGGAGGCAATTAGGCACCGTCGACCTGACTTCTGGGCATCTGGACAATGGCTCATGTTGCTGACAATGCAAGATGTACACTACTCTGTCAGTCCAGGAATTTCTTGTTAAACATCAAATTACAGCTATTCCACATCCTCCTGATACGTCACTGTGTGATTTCTTCCTGTTTCCCCGGCTGAAGAAAAAGTTGAAAGGAAGGCAGCATAAGGACACTGCAGCTATCCAGAAGGCTGCGATGGATGAGATGAAGAGCATACCAAAAGAAGCTTTCTCAGGCTGCTTCCAAAACCTATAGAAATGTTGGCAGCAGCGTATCAATTGCAGAAGGGTCTACTTTGAAGGAAACAAGAACCGTTAGTTAATAAGTTGTATATTTTATTTTTTACAATGCCAGTCCTGGAACTTTTATGACGAAGATTGTACTAATAAAATAAAAATGATAGATAAATGGGTTAATCTCGAAAGATATGAAAATCATTATATTCAGAAAGAACTATTCAAATATGATTCTATAATTCTATATTTGTAATTGTATATTACATCAAAGTGTTTGCATATAAATTTACAGATAGTTAAAAAAGACACAAATGTAAACAACTGCAAATCAAGTTGCCATACAGCTTACATTTTATTCTGTTATTCTATTTTATTCTAAAAGTTAAAAAGTTAAAGTATCCCTCTACAGGCCTGAACAGGCCTTGGGGGTAGCGGGAAGTAAGGCTCCCGACATTGCACGACCTAACGGGACTAGCTTGAGGTTGGGAGGTCAGCCCGACGACCACCTGCTTTTAACTCCCGGTACCTATTCTACGGAGGGCTGGGTATGCCCTAGGGCCCGTTTGGAGGAGAATGGAATGCGGAAAAATCCCCGCCTCCGCCAAGACCGGGAATCGATCCCGCCACCTCCAACCCGCAGCCAAGTGCCCTTACCCACTCGGCTACCAGGCCCACTATTCTAAAAGTAGTGGATTGAATCTATATTACTAAAATCTTTTATTTCTCTGTCTGTCTGTCTGTCCGGCGCAGTTTTCTGTGAGATTGAAAAATAGAAAGAATTTTTTCAATGAAACAACCGCGACAGAAATCGAACCTGCAACCTTCTGATCCGAAGTCAGACATCTTACCCATTAGGCCATGGGAACTACAACTCTCTTCATATTGCTTTTTTGACTTATCTGTCAAAACTGAACTGACTTTGACTGAAAAGTAACAATTGTAATTAAAAAGAAAGTCAAAAAAGAAAGACGCAGTACGTCATTAGGTAGAATACTGAGAAATCAGTATTTGTAACTTAAAAACCACTGAAAAGTATCAATTGGAATTGGATAAACGAGATGAACGAGAGTGTCGATAACATCAATCGAATGATAAGTCTAAGAATACAAGGAGAGACTACAGAGCATACAATACAAGTGCGAATAAAATTGACGCTTCTGATAATCCATCACACGAACATCTCCATATGCCCAAGTGTCTGAACGCATTGAATCTCAGCGGAATTCCTCAACATCGTTTGTCATTGAAGATTGGATCTCCAATAATATTGTTGCGAAACATCAATCCCAATTTGCATACTGCAATGGAACTCAACTTAAATGCTGTTCATTCGATAATGATCTCATAGAAACCAAAATTATAACAGAACTCACAAAGGAGATTTTGTTTTCATCCATAGGATGTCTATGGAACCATGCGGTAATCTACTTCCATTCACTTTCACAAGAAAACAATTTCCGATCAGACCTTCTTATGCGATATTTATCAATAAAGCTCAAGGACAAACTCTAAATAAAGTTGCCCTATAATTGGAAAACGTTGTCTTAACTCACATACAACTTTAGGTCTTTGAGTCACAATTCAACAGAATTTGGTTATCTTCACTCTAAAGAATACTCACAATCAATTTGTTGCAAAGAATTTCGTATACAAGCTATGATCTTCATTTATCATCTATATCAACTAACGTCCATCTGAAATCTCTTCTTCAAATATCTATATCGAACAATCTGATGGCCTAGCTAATAGATATAGATAATTTTCACTATTTGTAACGCAAAAACCACTGAAAGTATCAATTGGAATTGGATAAAAAAGAACAGAAAAAAAAATAATCACTATTTCTATTAGGTAGAATACTGAAAAATCGCTATTCGTTACTCAAAAACAATCACTATTTCTAACTCAAAAACCACTGTAAAGTATCAATGGAAATAACAAAAAGAGACTCAAGAAAGAAAGAAGCACTATTTCTATTAAGTAGAATACTGAAAGTCACTATTTGTAGCTCAAAAGCGACTGAAAATTGTATCTATATTACGAAAATCTTTTATTTCTCTTTCGGTCTGGTGCAATTATTGTAATTTACAAAAATAGAAATAATTTCTACAAGTTATCTACTGGAATCCAACATGCAACCTTCTGCTCCGAAGTTAGACGTCTTAGGCATTAGACCACAAGGATTACATTCTAATCTCTAAAAAAAATAAAAATATATCACAGATATATGATTCACACGCTGATTCTAAAAGCAGTCGTGAATTGAGAGAATATATACATCAAAAATTAAAATAAAAAAAAACTAAAAAAATTTTAGTTTTATTTTACTTGATGTAATTTGTGTGTGTGTGTTTTTTAAATAAATAACAAATTGTTTTCCGTTACATACGCGAGGCTTCCGGAGCGAAGCAACGGGTAGCCGACTAGTTTAAATTAAAAAAACAAAACAAAAAACAAAGATGAAAACTCAGTAAGTTTATTGAAGAAATAAATAAATAAATAAATAAATTTATTAATTAATTAAAAAATAAAATAAAAATAAAATGATTGAATAAAAGTTTTGAGGAATCTGAATTTAAATTCAAATAGTCAATACTCTCATTTAATCATTTCATTTTTTATTTATTTAGTTTTTCAGTAAACTTACTCAGTCTCTTTCATCTTTGTTTTTTGTTTTGTCAAAGAAAAGTTTAATGTTACTCTTTAGAGAGAACTAATTTGTCAGTACAATACATTCAGAAAATCTAAATCATATTTACCTGTAATCATCCATGTAACACATATTTTTTCCATACAAGTAGCCTATGCTCATAACTAAACCAGAAAGAACATGCTCAGCAACAGATGTAATTGAAGACTGTTCTTGGTTATCTTCATCACGAGAAACTGCTTGAGCTAATAAATTCTGCAAATAATTTCATTAATTGCCCATTAAATGCAAGCTATTAAAAAAATATTGAACTCTAATTAATTGAAAAATATTTCAAAATACAGAAGATGACAAATTATTACTATTTAGATTTACGAAAAAGGTCTGAAATTATGTTTCTAAATGTAAAGTTTTAGATATTAACCTAAATTCACTTAACTACCTACACAAGTATGATAAAAATAACTTAGGAAATAATCTCACATAGTTTCCATTTGTGTTGCCATTTATGCCACATTGATGCTAGATATATTATTATGACAATCAAAAATCTTGAAAGTTCAGGCTGGGATGGCATAAAGACAGGTGTGAAGTGAATCAATTTAAATTATAAAGATTCATTTAGTGCTCTAAACCAGAATCTATTAATATTAATCTATCAAACCTACATCGTAAGGAATAAAAAATTGTATTTTTTTAACTGTAATTTATTTTTATTTTTTATAATTTCTTGCTCAGATAATTTACTTATAATTATGCAAAGTTTTTGGTAAATTTTATTTTCTTATTAAGAAGTTTCTCTTCTTCATGTAACTAGTGTTTACAAATATTTAGAAAATAAAGTAGCAAGTTTCATGGAAGTATTATACTTTCTTTTGAAAAATGTGCCAAGAGACGAAGAGGAAGTAATGAAATTTATAAACTTGTGCAATAATATCATAAGCAGATATTACTGTGGATTTGATGCAAAATAAACACAACTTAATCCTACTCTACCAGGCAGGGTGACAGTCGTTGGATTGTTCCCGAGGGCTTTGGGATGTCAGCAACCTGGCGGGTCCATGGGTGCTGGATAGTGGAAATCTTTTTCTCTACAGTGCCCAAAGACATTGCTGGAGGCAAGGCAGTGCATTGCACCCCGAACCAGACTCCCCCCAATCAATGCGGACAGTGCCGACGGATAGATGGCACTGGGATATAGTGTCGTAAATGGTGCTTCCTGGAAACCAGGCCGCATCCCGGAGTATTAAGGCCTTCTGCTTATGGGCTCTTTGCAGGTTGACCGTTTTTATTCACCAAATTTCCCGGTGCTGTATGGATTGTTCAAAAATTTCCATGGGGGGGGGGGGGTCCCCACTATCCCTATTCAGGGTTTCAAACCAGCACAATGTTTGTCTCGATACTTCAGCGGAGGGACAGTCTTTACCGAAAAATCTTTAAATCCTGACTCAGGTGAGACCCTTACTAAGGAACTCACTGCGAGATTACACATTGGGATGTCATTGTTAAATGCAACACCATTCATTACTGGTGCGGAAAAAAGGAGGAGGAAGAAGGCTAGAGTGGTTGCTATTACACAAGCCACCTCACATGGATCTGCTGGGAGGGGAGCTGGCATAACCGATGCACGAGGATCGTGGAGGTTTTGCTCTAACTGGTTTATCAGGGTAACCAAAGGGTACCAGGGACTGCTGCACCCTTAGGTGGTGCCAAGGAGCCTGGTACAAAACCTACCAGACCACTGGGCAATACATCACCTGAAGCCAGATCCGACCAAAAAGACATCAGGGACAACTTTCGGATAGCCCTGGCATAAGCAGCTGCAGATCCTGCCCTGCAGGTGGCTATTCGTGAAGCCAATAGGCTTTCACAGAAGATCAGCAAATGATGCTACCTTATGCAGATGGCCAGCTGATCCGAGCAATCCTGAAGATGATCAAGTACCAGGATTCAAGGGAACAAGGCGCAGGACAGATTATATCTTTGTCACTGCAGACAACAGATGTAGTAGGGACTGGGTTCTGAATACAGTCCCCAAAATGAGAATCTGGGAAAGGGTAGTGCTTTCCACTATGGAAGCCACTAAAATCCCTTGTCACTAAAATTCCTGGGAAAGTCTCCAATCCAAGTGAGGCAACCTATCTGTTAGAAAGACAGATTCCTGGTCTTAAAGCCTCCACGTGGAGAATTACGGAGACAAAACAAGAAAAACAATGGGATCAGCCTAGTCATTGGACTAGATGAGGACTCCATAAAACATCTGGTGAAACTAAACTTTCGACCCAGTATTAACTTAGACGTTGCTGAAGTGACTCTGAAGGAGAAACCAAAGTTCTTAGAACTAGAAGGGACTCCAGCTCAGAGCACAGAAGAAGATGCCAAAAACAGGGAAGGAATTTCTCCTAAACTTGATGGCATGGATCTTTCTAACTAGGTAAGTTGTTTTTCTGTTCTTTAACCTAGATATGGGCCACTTATCATGCCTTTTCTTTTTTTACAGATAAATTTACAGAACTGTTCAACAGCTACTGCGGTTCTCTCTAAGAAGATCACAGAGCTTGATATTGATTTCGCCCTTATTCAGGAACCTTGGCTCTATAAGGAAAAGTTAGAGGTTTGGGAGGCTGTGAAGGTCTTTTGTTTCAATGCTTACAGACTACTGCATATGCTTGTTTTTACAAAGCACAGAAATGTCCTCCTCCTTACGGAATTTTGCACCAGGGATCTGGTTGCAATTAGATGCCCAAGGAAAAACAGAAGTGACATTATTGTTGCAGGTGCTTATTTCCCTCATGAGAACTGATTCTGATTTGCCCCTTCTCATGGGATGTGACGCTAATTCCCACCATACTGTGTGGGTAGAAGTGACATTAACACCAAAGGAGAAGCCTTACTAGAATTTCTCTCCTCTGTGGATCTGGACATTTTAAATAAAGATTCGGTTTCTACTTTCTTTACCCCTTATAAGGAGAAAGTTCTGGACCTCATTCTTGCTTTCACCTGTCTTAATACAAAGGTTTGCGACTGTAGAGTATCTAAATAGATCTCTTTGTCAGACCATCGATACATCCTTTTCTCCTTGAACACTGAGGTTCTTATAAGGAATCCCAGAAGAACTATAAACGTGCCATCTGGCACCATAAGAGAACATCCTGGAGAGCCTTCTGTGAAGACATAGGCACCATCCCTGTGGCCACAAGGCTGACCAAGGCTTTATCCAAAAGCTCTGAGACCAGACTGGGATCCTCGTTACTATCCAATGGGGACTATACTTCACCAGAAGAATGTACCTGCTGAATGTTCACTTCTCAGACTCATGAGCTACTAATGGATCTTTACAACATGCAACTTTTGGCAAAGACTTTTGTCTTGCCAAAGGTATTGTTTTCTATAAAAAGGTTAAGCAAGCCATTGCTAACTTTAAGCCCTTCAAAGCAGCAGGGGAGGATGGAATCTTCCCAGTCCTACTTCTAAATGGAGCTCATTGTACCTCATCTCGTTCATGTTTATCACTCTTATCTGGTAATAGGTTACATTCCTATGAACTGGAGGAAGACAAAAGTTGTTTTTATCGCTAAGGCAGGAAAGTCTTTTTTTTACCTCTGCCATGTTTTTTTTAGACCTATCAGTCTCTCCTCCTTTCTTCTAAAGGCCCTTGAGAGACTAGGTGATAGATATATAAGGGATGTTTCTCTTTTAAAACATCCTCTTCACTGCATGCAATATGCTTATCAGAAAGAACTTTCTATTGAAACACCCTTACACCATCTGGTACACAGGATTGATAATTCTCTTTCCCATGGGTAGATGGCTCTTGGTGCCTTTCAGAATATTGTAGGAGCATTTGATCATACATCTTATGACTCCATTTGTCATGCAGTTGAACAGTTTAGTGTAGATCCATCTATTGTTAGGTGGATCAGGAACATGCTTTCAACTCGTACTATTTGTGTACACCTTTCTGGTAACACTGTCACAACTAAGGCTATGAGATGTCCAGAGGGAAGGGTTATCTCACCACTGCTCTGGTGTCTGGAATTGGACTCCCTTATCGTGAAACTGCAGGTTCTACCCTCAAGCCTATGCCGATGACCTTGTTATTCTTATTAGTAGCCTCCACCCTGGTACAGTCTTTGAGCTCAAGCAAAGGGCTGATGCTACAACGTAGGTCTTAAGGTTAATCCTTAACTGTAATTGCTACAATTGTAAACTTTACTAGGAAGAGAAAGATAAGGAAAACATTAACTTTAAACCTATTTAACAAGCAAACTGATTGCTCCAATAGTGTCAAGTATCTTGGAGATATTCTTGACTCCAAAAACATTAGAATCAAAAATTAAAAAGACCATTACCTCCTTATGGATGTACAAAAGGACTTTTGGTAGTTCATGGGGTCTTCAACCAAAAATTATTTATTGGCTTTATATAACCCTTGTTAGACCTGCACTTTGTTATGCAACCATTGTTTGGTGGACCAGAACCAAGCTAAAGACTGTTAGGACGTTTTAAGCAAAGTTCAACGTCTGGCCGGTTTAGTATCACCAGATCTAAGAGAACGGCACCATCTGCAGCTTTAGAGGAGCTCTTGGATTTTCATGCTCTGAGCAGCCCTGTTTGCACTTCACAACTTGTTGCTGATTGCAGGGAAGCCTTATCTTGTCTGGTGAGGACAAATTTGGTGAATTTGTATTGGGTTCCTGAACATCTTGGCATTGATGGAAACGAAAAGGCGCAACTATTGGCCAGGAGGGGTTCTTCTTCACTTCCTATGGCCCGGAACCGTTCATAGGTTTCTCCTTTGATCTTGGTAAACGATTACCTGGGACTGTCTTGGGAAAAATGGATTACCTCGCAGGGTTTGAGGCAGGCCAAATTATTTATTTAGAGGCCTGATCATTGCTTTGCAACATTTGTCAATCCTAAATTTAGATAGGAAACATTGCAAAATGATTACAAGAGTTCTTACAGGACACTACTCTTAATAGACACCTGCATCTGCTTGGCATTTGCCAAAGTAATATATGGAGGAAATGTGGGATGGATCAGAGGACTCCTGAAAACATTTTATGGTTTTGCCCAGCTCTGGCTAGGAACAGATGGGAGATCTTTGGTAAGATTCGTCTTACCATCAATATTATCTCTACCTTTTTTTTGACCACTGAATCTTATTCCAGTGTTTGAGGATTAATCTTTGACATAGTCATTGGCTGTTATGAGGAGCACAATGGACCCATTCATGAGGTCGAAGTGATTTAAATGGTTATATCTGACCCTTCTTTATCCTTATCCTTAATTCTAATCTAAAATACATATGAACAAAGTCTCTTGCTATAATAAAATAGTTAAAATTATATTGATAGACATAATTGACACAAAAGTCTTATGACATCAAATCTAATTAAAGAAAACTTTTTATTACTTAAACTGCTTATGTGAGAACAAATACAAAAATATTGTATTTATAAATCTTACGAGGTCAGTCATTAACCCCTACTTTCTGAATGGAATAATCAGGATTAATGGTATATCAACTAAGCATTGTTATGTGACTGTTTAGAGAATGTTGCTTGAGATGAACTATTTTGGATCATTGATGTTTACAAACACTGTTGGTGCTAGCACAGATGAATGGAAGTACAAAATTAAATCAATTCATTAAAAAAATATATATATATACTTTTCATTTGGTCCAATAAATTCCTTATCAGCAATAGAGATATCTCTGAAAGGAAGTCTTAAAATTAATGTGCTTACACTTTCAAAATTCTTCTTAATTTAATTAATGTCTTTAATAATGCTGATTTTATCTCAAATGCAATAAGAAACAAATTAGTATAATATTTTGATAAATGAAGAAGAATAATTGAACATTTTTGACCGATAAATATATAGAATCAGTGAAAGTAAGCACATAGAAAGATAGGCAAAATTTTAGTTGAATTCTAAGGCAGCAAAGTTATATCATTTTATGAGGAAAACAGTTGGGTTAACATAGGTTGAGTAATCCAGAAATGTATCCTGTAGATGAGGAGACTCAACAAATGCTACAAATGCCAAATGATTTGAGATTTATTATCAAGTAATTTAAATTCTCCATTTTGGCATCTAGATGACAAGTAGCTTTTTGCAAGGAGTTTGAACTTATACTGTGGAGAGAAAAAAAAAGCCTTTTTTTTTGTCAGAAATTGAAGTAAATTACCTTCCAAGGTCTAAGTTTCAGACATAGTAACATGTAGGTGATAAGGTCCAATATGAAAGAAACAGAATTCAAAAGCTTTAGAAAGACAATCTGAAGATCAGAGAAAAATAGGATCAAACACAGCATGTCTTGCATCAGGGAAGATTGTCTGCATCACTAGATGCTCAGGTCCTGGAAAATGTTCAGATATGTTGAAGCTGCTACATGACCTTCAATATGAATGAAGGTCCTATATTTAAATGCAAAGGATTTGTTTTATATATATATAAATTCAATAACTTAAAGAAAATTTCTACTTCAGGGTCATTCCACGTCAGATCACCTGATGAGTTCACCACACCATCACAGATTTTTATGATAATTTATTTGCATGTAAAGGATCATAAGATAACACATTCTACAAAATATGGGATTTTTTGGTTAAATATTTGCCGAGATATGAATTTTTGAAGTTTTTTTTTTGTGTGCCACGCCCCCTTTTTGACGTATTTTCTTGAATATCTCATCTCCTAATCAATCAAATGGAACCAAATTTGTTTTCCCCATGTATTTTTTTATGCTGAATCCAAAATTTCTACGAAATTAGTCTAGGTCTAATAGTTTTGTAGTAATAGAAAGCATGTAAACATTTAGGAAAAAATTTAAATGGCCATGTGGGACAACATTTAAAAATTTGAGATTTTAACTCAAGTCTAAAAAAGGTTTAAAGTAACTGATAAAAAAAACTCAAGATGGTGTTTTGCTCCTGAGCTTACAAAAAAAATAGAAAAGTTGGTACTCTTTTCGAATCGCGTAAATGAAATATCCAAAAAATATTACTTTGTCACTGCTTATTTATTTAGTAAATTCAAGTTATCCCTTCCTTTAGTCATAGCTCTGTAAGCAGTAACTCTCACTTATAACAGGTAATAACCCAGGTAAAACCCATATTTTCAAACTGAATATAGTTTGAAAATACAGCGATTCAAACAGAAAATTCACCCACGGGTTTCGATCGCCGATACTAGGCACTGTAGGCCTAATAATCCAAAATGTTATTGAAAAAATACAGGCCTTTTCATTAACTTCATTTCCTTTAATAAAAGTGTTTTACTGAGGTGTTACTTAAAATATTTTCAATAAAAATTAATTTTTTCTGGCAATAAAAAATTAAAATACTAAACTCTGTTATTATACAGCGAGTTCTATTAATTTCAAAATTATTAACTAATAGTTATTCAGGACAAAATATTTAAAGCAACCATTTTTTTTCTCGCTTTCTTTTCAAAATATGATTATTTACGTATTTTTGGTTTTGAATCATTCAATTGTGGAATGGGCGGGAATGACTTTTACTTTCTATTTGAGGCCGGATACTTTCACTTTCGGTTTTAGGGGTTGAGTTTCTCATCAAAATTTCACTAAAGTAAATTGTATGATAGTACAATTGTATGATTCAAAACCAAAAATACGGAAATAACCGTATTTTAAAAAGAAAGCGAGAAAAAAAAATGGTTGCTTTAAATATTTTGTCCTGAATAACTATTAGTTAATAATTTTGAAATTAATAGAACTCTCTGTATAATAACAGAGTTTAGTATTTTAATTTTTTATTGTCAGAAAAAATTAGTATTTATTGAAAATATTTTAAGTAACACCTCAGTAAAACACTTTTATTAAAGGAAATGAAGTTAATGAAAAGGCCTGTATTTTTTCAATAACATTTTGGATTATTAGGTGCCTAGTATCGGCGATCGAAACCCGTGGGTGAATTTTCTGTTTGAATCGCTGTATTTTCAAACTATATTCAGTTTGAAAATATGGGTTTTACCTGGGTTATTACCTGTTATAAGTGAGAGTTACTGCTTACAGAGCTATGACTAAAGCAAGGGATTGAATTTACTAAATAAATATGCAGTGACAAAGTAATAATTTTTGGATATTTCATTTACGCGATTCGAAAAGAGTACCAACTTTGCGATTTTTTTTCTAAGCTCAGGAGCAAAACACCATCTTGATTTTTTTTTTTTTATCAGTTACCTTAGACCTTTTTTAGACTTGGGTTAAAATCTCAAATTTTTAAATGTTGTCGCACATGGCCATTTAAATTTTTTCCTAAATGCTTACATGCTCTCTATTACTACAAAACAATTTCGTTGACATTTTTGGATTCAGCATAAAAAAATACACGGGGAAAACAAATTTGGTTCCATTTGATTGATTAGGAGAAAAGATATTCAAGAAAATACGTCAAAAAAGAAGCATGGCACCAAAAAAAAAAACAAAAACAAAAAAAAACTTCAAAAATTCATCTCGGCAAATATTTAACCAAAAAATCCTATATTTTCCAGAATGTGTTATCTTATGACGCTTTACATGCAAATAAATTTTCATAAAAATCTGTGATGGTGTGGTGAACTCATTAGGTGATCTGACGTGGAATGACCCTTCAATAAATGAAGTTAAAGTATTCCTCTACAGGTCTTACAGGCAGGATATAAGGCTCTCGGCGTTTCTTGGCCACTGGGACTAAGTTGATGTCAGGTGGTCAGACCAACTCCCACCCAACTTTAACCCAGAGAAAAGAAAACCAGTACCCATTCTTCAAAGGGCTGGGTGGACCCTAGGACATATCTGGAGTTCAGCGTGGAAAAATCCCCAACCTCTGCCACGGTCATGGATTGAACCCAGCTCCTCCAGGCTGCAGTCAAGAGCTTTACTATTTGTAGCACAGCCCACAAAAATATGTATTGGCTAGTGCAAAATCTGCAGAAATCCAACAAAATGAACTTCTCAAGAAAACCAATTTTCAGTTGTATGAAACTGAATCAATGTTTCTAAAACTAAGACTAGATAATACCTATAAAAAAATTTCAGAAACTATCCAAATTTGAAAAAAATAAAGTGAAATAAATGTTTGATGAAATATGGAGGGTTGATTCACATTTATTCGGCCGATTTCAAGGGCATGTGCTATCTCGCAAGTGCATGTGACGCAGCATTGTTGCATTTGAATCAGAGATCATAAGCCTGTAGTTGATTATCTGGTAGCTGGAATTATGTTGCATTCTAAATATGCTGCCAAAATCCCAAATTGGTGGGAGGGGTACATAGTTGCTCTTTCCAATGCCGAATATGCTGCTTCAAAAATTGTGGACCTGTGCAAACGTCGAAATTTTCATGTTTGCAACTCCACCATCAACCAGGTAATAGCAGAAGGTCATATGAAGCCCATCAGCCAAGAGTGGGGTAAGCCAAATGCCCGAAAACGACACCCACACCAGCAGCAACTCCTAACGTTATTAAGAAAGTGAAGGCTAAGATTGTCGGCGAGAACCCTAGCACCCACAGGGAAGTTGCCCAGGTTGTAGGAGTTTCTCAGCCAACAGTTGCACGGATAATTAGGCATGATCTGGAATTAGAAAAGCATCATAAAGCTCCTGTTCATTGCCTACTTCCTCGACATGTTGCTGAAAGGCACTTTACGAGCACCACTTATTGGGAGAAAAATGGGAGTACGTCACTACTTTGGATGAGGCATGGATACCAAGAAGCCAAGAGCAATATTTTATCAAAGCATTTTGATACCAAAGCATGATCCGAGTGATACCGCGAATGCAAAGAAAACTTTTCGAGAGAATTCATGATTGTTGTGGGTTATAGCTACAGAGGAAAGTTGCTGTTGAGGAAGGTACCTGCAAAGATCAAGATTAATGCTGCCTTTTACCGAGAGCGTATCCTGGAACCCTTGTATCCTGACGATATTCCCGCACTGTATGGAAGCGACAAAACGAATGTGTGGATTCATCAGGACACAGCGTCCAGCCATACAGCTAGAGCGACCCAGCTGACCATGTCCAATATGGCTACTGAAACTGGAATACGAGCAATCCCATACAGTATGATTCCTGTAAAATCCTCTGATGCATCTCCAGTGGACTTCTGTGGGTTCTGATTACTTAAACGGCTCTGGGAACACAACGACCGAAAACAGTAGAAGGGCTTTGGAAAGCTTGCAAAGAGGAGTGGAACAAGATCCCCCTCATCTACCTCCAACGCAGACTTCTTCAATGGAAACTGCGATGCAGCCATTGCCAGAATGCAAGGGGCACCTCATTGAACACAACTGGTGGTGAAGAAAAAGGTTCTGCTAACTCTATGACATGATCAAAATTGACCGAATAAACGTGAATCAACCCTCTGTAACAGAGCAGGCATGAAGTTGGACTTCTGCACTTCTTGAACTAGAAGCATAAAAAGTGCTTAAGTCCAATTATACAAGTTATTATTATAAGCTAAAACAGCCACTTATCATCTAATTTGGTGCATTCTCAGAACAGGAGAAGTGTTGCAATTCAGAGAGCCAGATTTTTCTGAAAATTTTAGTATAGGTTATCGAAGGACCATAAGTTCAAATGTCACAGCCTCCCAGTTAGGTTATATGTGCATTTGCAAAAGGTTGGTTTGCAAGTGGATCAAATGTGCTTCTGTTCTTTCCTATTTAAAGTTTTGTATTATTTTAAAATTAATTTTAGGTAAATTTAATTTCATTCCAAGTGGTTACAGAAGAAGGTTATTTTAGAAAATTTGCTAATAGTGGGAAACAGCAGTTGTGAAATTGGTGACTGTGATGAAGTAGCATTTGTCAAGTCTTTATTTCTGTTCATCCATGCTGTACTGAGATCACTTTTTAACTGAACATCATTATCATAATGAATTGATATTGAAATTATTAATTCTGTTAACACAGAAATGCCCTTTTGAAAATGTATGTTATCTAATAAACATAAGGAATGCCTAGATTGTTTTTATCTAGTTTGCTGTTTTTATTTACTGTTTATCGTTTTTTTTTTATTTTTATTTTTTTATTTTGTTATTCTTTATCAAGAAGAATATTTCTTAACTGATAGTGCAATTAAAAATAAAGAAAAAATAAATAATTTGAAAATATTAGGCATAAATTTTACATGTGAATAACTTAGTGAAACTAAAATTAAAAAAAAACAAACAAACAAAAAAAAACACAATGCATTATCATGTCACCAAATGAACATAAAAGGATAAAATTAAACAAGTGAATATAATTTTGTGCTAAAGCATAAATTTAAGGACAACCAATAATAATAAACAAAATTTAAACATAATAATAATAAAAAAGTAGTACAATAATGTAAGGAAAAGTAAGAAAAAAAACACGCGAACATTGACAAAAAAATATTAAGAAAAAAACAAAGTAGATATATGGATCCAAAATGACAACCTTAAGTACATAAGTCCAAAACCTTACCCATCAAGCTACAGCTGACAACTGAAATGAATTTGTTGCATTTTTAACATTTAAGCTAACAATGGAAATCCAACGAAAACAATGTCAAATATAATTCAATGCCCCTGAAAATACCTATTCCTATGGTGTTTGGGCCTCTGAACACAATGGTGAAATCCGTTTGTCGATCCGACCTTCCGTTTGAGAATTGAACATGGACAGGACAAACGCAATAACTTCCAAATGGTTCGCTAAAAAGCATGCACACAATTAAAACTGCAGTAATAATATAGTAAAATACAAGACGACACGACTGGTTTCTCTCGTTATCTAACAAGAGAAACGGATCAGGTTGTCTTGTGTTTTAATATGTTATTACTGCAATTTTAATTATGTGTTTAGGTTTTCTTAATTTTAATTTCAATTTCACTAATTTGAAAATATTTTAATGTGAATTCATTATGATAATGAGATTCAGTTGCACAGTAATTTGGACATAACATGGACAAATAGAATAAACACTTTACAAATGCTACTTCATCAATTTCACATTCAATTACAGTCATCAATTTCGTAACTGCTGTTTCCCAACATTAGCAGTCTTTCTAAAGCATTTCCAAATTTTATTTCTTTTTCGTCTCAGTTCTAACACTTCCCTTATCAGTATTGTTAATTAATAATGTTCTTTTTCATACTTTTATTTTTATTAGTTTTATTAAATTAATGTTATTAATTAATTATTATACAGTTGGACCTCTATTTAACGAACCTCTATTTTGCGAACTTTTCTTTGGAATCAAGAACATTTTGCTAATTTCTTCGTAAAATAACCTCCAAATAGCGAAGTGCATTTCCTATTTAACGAACTTTTTCGAGGATACAGCTGAGGGAAAAAGAAGAAATTAACGATGATGTGCTGATTGATGATTATCTTTCACTTGATTTCGAAGATGAGACCGCTGAAACACTAACTGAATTGGATATTTTGGACAGTGTGAAAAATAAAAACAATACAGCTATGAATTGCGATGAAGATGAAGATGATGAAAATGGAAACGATCATGATGAAGAAATCAAAAAGCCTTCGTATGATGAAATGCTGAAATCATTTGAATCAATCTGACGCAGATTACAATTGAAGAAAATGCATCTGAAGGGGTTTTTGGTGCACTGCAAAGATGCGAGACATACTATGAGCGAAAACACTTTTTCAAAAAAAAAAAAAAACTAACTCAAGACAAAATTAACAGACTTTATTAGTAAAATTTAAGTACGCATGTGGTAATGTATGCTTTATGTCATTAAAATTATTACTTTTTTAATAATATTTATTGTTTAAGTATTTTAAATCTGTTTTATGTAGTTTAAAGTAATTTTAAAAGGTGAATCTCTATTTAACGAATTTTCCAAATAACGAACTTTTATTCGGGATTTAGCGACTTCGTTAAATAGAAGTCTGACTGTAGTTGTATTGTTATTGTTATTAATATTTCTTTCATTATTTTTGCAAAAGATTTGAAGAAAGAATCTATCTTACTATTATATTCCTAATATAATTGAATTCCTATCTTACTATTATATTAGAAGATTTACTAATTAATTAGAGCAATTAAAGATAATTACCTTGTTCCTTATTAAAAGTAGACTTGTTTGATTTTCTTATTTTTTAACTATATTCCATTTTAAAATATTATTACTGTGCAACAAAAATAAAAAAAAAACTGAACCTACAAAAATATTTATAACACCAAAAAAAAGAAGATTTTAAAGCTGTTATTATTTTAAAGTTAAGAGTTTCATAATACTATAAAAAATACAAAATATTATTTTTGTAATTATATTGATTATTATAAAACAATTCTCACCCTTGGATACTCTTTGTAGAATGTTTAAACATTTATTTATTTATTTTTAAATGTGCACTTGTGCAAATTTTGTGCTAATTTCTTCAAATATTTAAACTATTCGTTATTTTTACTATCTATAGTTAACTTATTTATAATTCAATTCTATTATGTCTAATTAATTTCCTTTTCTCTTTTCTTAATATAAATTTAAATTCCTCTATGTAATTAGTTCACCAAAAATTTATGTTGTATAATTTGTCTTCTACTTATATTTAATTTTAAGCATCAGTAGCATTAACTGGTGTGCTGGGATGGGTGATGGGAGGGGAGGCTGTGTAACGCTCTTCCATTGAATCTCAAAAAAACAAATAAACAAAAATGAAGGAAGAAATCATGCATTGTAACTTTTTTTTTGTATAAAGAACTATTGTTTTGTTTGTCATCTACTTTTTTTTTGGTTGAATGACGAGTATCATCATAACCTCTTGCTAATAGTCGAAACTTTTGGGCAAGCTACAGTTACTATATATCATTAATTAATAATACATAATTTCTTTTAAATTTGTCATTTTCTTTTACTTAAATATGTACAATGTTTTATGTCTAAAATAACAAACAGCAATATTAGTGTATGCAATTATTGAATTATGAGAGGTTATGATGATTCACTGTCACCATTTCTAAAACAATGTGATCCGAGTGTTCCTAATATGATAAATTTAATGAGAATTAAAAATTTCACCTTATAATTTGTGCAAAAATAGTGGTTAAAATATTTTAAAAAACAAAATTTAAGAGAAAAGACAATGGTGCTTCCAGAAACCACAATTTAGCTTCAATTTCATCTTTAAATAAACAGCAAAAAAAATAAAATAAAATAATAATAAATTATCAAAGGCACCATATGCTACTTCTGTATAATTTTGTTATTTAATTATTAAATAATCAGTTTCACTTTTTTTAAAATAATTTTATGGAAAGTTAAAATAAATATATACTTTTATATCCTCAAAATTTTCGTAACCCCAACCAAGGTAATTTAGGATTGCAGATATTTCAAGTCCTGTCCATACTTTTCCACTACTTGAAAAACTTGAGTAATCAGTCACATTATCTTTTTCCTTATAAATCCAACTTGATAATGTTGATAGCTATTAATAAAAAAAAAAGAAGACAGTAATTTACTTAATGTGCGCATGAAGATGGTCATGCTAGTATATAATGAAGTACAATGAATTTAAGAAAAAAAATACAAAAACTTTCGTTAACAAAATAAATACGGGAGAAATAAACATTATTGTTTATTTATCTGTTATCTTTAGTAATGAAGAATTTGACTTAAGAATCACTTCTGCGATTTTGCAGGCAAGTCATTTTTTGAAATGTAAATTCCCTTAAGCATTACTACTTTCAAAGCTATAAGAAATATATAGTTCATTCTAATCTTCAGATATATTCTGCTAGAGGAATGATCTAATTGCACCAATCTCCAGTTTTAAGATTTTTGTTCCTCACTGGATGCAAGGATATTAAGCCATTAAAACAGCAAGATCTATTTCCCAACTTCAAAATTAACATGAAATCAATACACTACTAGTCAACTGTGTTAAGTTAAAGACTACTAAATCCATTAATTAAATTTGTTAATGTTTATTTAATAATTCAAATTATTACATTTTTTTGTGTTATCACATGAAAAATCAAGATAATAGCAAGACTATACTACATTGTGTACATATATATATATATATATATATATATATATATGCCTTTATTTACACAGGGTGTCTATAATTAAAGTTCACCTATTCCACGCACTCTGCAGCAAAAACTATTTATCGGAATGGCACCAAATTTGCAGTAGTCTATGTAGTAATGAAAGCATGGGAAGGACATTCATTCAAAAGAAAAATTAATTTCAAAAATTCCCACTAGGGGGCGTTTGTAGGTGTGTATGGAATCAGAAATGCAAATTTCTGTTCGCACATCATTCCTTGTATCACTATTTAGACAACAGCCTCACACACGCTTTCATCCGCATTTTGTGTTCAACTCAAAATGATGTTAAGTTTACGAGAATATGCATTACTTGTGAAAATTGTTTTACCAAAACGGTAATTCTGCACCAGAAGCTTTGTGGAGGTTTAGGTTGTTAAAAGGTCCAATGACTGCGAATGGATTACGAAAAATGATTCTCAATTTGAAAAACAGGAGCGTTGAATGTGAATGTCATAAGAGGACGAAAGCCTGTTGCTGTGCAGATGGTTCACGATGTAGCGACCAAAGTGGAAGAGGAAAGGATGCCAAATGTCAGTGTTTGGCACATTGCACATTCGGTGGACCAGTCTATTGCCACGGTCCACAAAATTGATCGGAACATTATGTGCTACTATCCTTACAAAATTTCTCATGTTCAACAACTGCTGCCTCCTGATCCGCATCAATAAGAGACCTTCGAGCTACAGTTCTTATATCGGATCAAGGTTGATACGGAATGGCCCTGGAAAATTCCCTGAATGGATGAGACACATTTCCATTTGGGCGAGAGAAAATCCTAAAGCACGTCTGTAAATTCCTTACATTCCCCCAAAAGTGACACTTTGCTAAGAGTTTACGTCAACATTCATTGTTGGACAGTTTTCTTCGAAGAGTGGTGGCATACAGGTCCTACTCCATGTTCCATTACTGGCAATCGATGTTCATCATTACTAATCACTTCAGTGATTCCAGCACTCCAACTATGTCTGTCTTGATTCAACAGTGTTCATGCAGGATGGTGCCTCTCCACACATCGCCAATTGTGTTAAGCAGGTGCTCCACAATCATTTCACTGATGACTGAGTGGCCCACACGCTCACTGGATCTCACCCCATGCGATTTTTGGCTGTGGGGGTATCTTAAAGATCTGGTTTATCGTGACAACATAGCAACCTTGGCAGATCTTAAAGCAAGCATATCATGTCAAATGCTCAACATTTCCAGGAACACCTTGCATTCAACAGTTGAACATGCGATTTTAGATGGTAGCAGATAATGGTGATCAACATACTGAACATGTTGTGACATGACTATACCCATATCAGCACTGTACTGCATTATCATGGTCAGAATACAGGCCTACAAACGCCCATGATGGTGATTTTGGGAACTAATTTTTTTTTCCAATGAATGTCCTTCGCATGGTGTCATTATATCACTGCAAATTTGGTGAAATTTCGATAAGTAGTTTTTGCTATAGAGTACGTGGAATAGGTGAACTTTAATTATAGATAACCTGTGTACACTCATTACCAAAAAAAAAAACGACACACCTAGAAGGAGTTGTCCAATTGTAATGAAATTTCGTATGCAAAGACATTGGGACTGCCCTTGCAAATGATTAAACTTTGGTGTCCAATGAATGAATAGCGAGAGCTACAGCGCATCGGAACTGCGCACTCAGCGGGTGTATATAAGAAGCGATTCTCAATCTGATGGTCAAAATTTCTGTTGCAGTGAGAGTTAGGATACCTTTCAACGACTGAAAAAATGCCTCGCCGCAGGATTCGAGCTCATTACGTGCAGCTCTCAGAGTTTGAAAGAAGTCGTATCATTGGATTGAAAGAGGCAGGTTGGGCAAATCAGAGAATCACTCGTCATATGGGTCGAAGTGATGCGGCGATTAGAAGATGCTGTCAGGAATGGGTGGACAATGGCAGATTTCAGCGTCATGAAGGTAGCAGTCTATCTAGGGCCACAGCAGAGTGGAAGGATAGAGTGATTGTCAGATCAGCTGTCACAGCGCCTGAATCATCGTTATCAACCATCGACGTGCGACCCGCACACGAGTGTCCACCATGACCCTTCACAGACGGCTGAGAGGGCGACATCTACGCTCGTACTGACCGCTATGCCAGCTGCCACTCACGTCTGCACACCGTCGGGCCAGATTACAGTGGTGCTTGGCTCGATCCGGTTGGAATGATGCTGACTGGGGACGTATAGTGTTTAGCGACGAATCCCGCTTCCAACTGTGTCCTGACGATCGTCGCAGACGTATCTGGAGACGCCCAGGGCAGCGTGCCGATCCTGCTTTCACTATTGCACGCCACACAGGCCCTCAACAAGGAGTTATGGCCATTTCCCTTGATAGACGGACACCCCTTTGGTCGTCATTAGCGGCACACTTATAACACAGCGGTACATCGACGACATCCTGAGACCTGTTTTGCTACCTTACCTTTTGCAGTATCCTGGCCTTATTTTTCAGCAAGATAATGCCAGACCACATACGGCACATGTTGCAATGACCTGTCTTGCATCTTGTGAAACACTTCCTTGGCCAGCCAGATCCCCAGATCTCTCTCCAATCGAGCATGTCTGGGATATGATGGGAAGGCGACTGCATCCACCAGGGAATGTGGATGACCTAGCCCGACAATTGGAGCAAATTTGGCAAGAAGTACCGCAGCAGACCATCACGGAGCTTTATCACTCTATGCCACGTCATGTGGCAGGTTGCATTCAGGGTAGAGGTGGGTCAACACCTTATTGAGCTCGTTACTTTGTAACTCTGAAATAAATCATTCAATTTGTCTGAAAGTTTAATCATTTTCTATTCTGTACAAAATCTTCCTCTCCACCAATTTTTGTCTCCATCGGACAACTCCTTCTAGGTGCGTCGTTTTTTTTGTTAATGAGTGTATATATCTTCAAATGATTGTTTAATTCTCTTTTATGTTTTAAAAAAATACAGTTTTAACAATCCAATAATATCTTTTACTAATTAAATAATACACACACACAACTATATACAATCCCAAATTACAGAATTTGGAAAATAATATTCCAATATAATCCCTGTCTTTACTTGATAAGGTGAAAATAACTACACTTTGTTACAGTTAATGCTGTGAACTTTTGGACATGAACTCAAATGAAGAAGCTTTTATTTCAAAAAGTAAAGATATTGAGACTGAAATATCAAAGCATTATAATTAAAAATAAAGTCAAAAGAATTCATAAATCAATAATAATAATAATAATAAAAAAGTAAAATGCAATGTCTTTGTAAATAAAACTTCAGAATTCACAGAAATTATTCTATTTCGAGAATATGGCAAAAGAAACTTTAATTTAATTTATAATGTAAGGACGACTAGCAGAGCAACACTAATAAGCTAGTCAGGCTTCTTCCCCAGTTAAATTAAATTAATTAATTAATAAAATACAATTCAACAATAATATGAAATATATTTTCTTAATACTATACTAAAATTTATTTCAGTATAACATAAAAAAAATATTTTATTTTATTTAAAATGGATTGTGTAATAAATTGAAAAGCTTTATAAATAGAAATGGATTTTTTTTTTAAATTTTAATTATCAGCCTTCAATTTCTAAAATAATAATATTAACAGCAAGTTTTTAAGAACTACAATTAATCCATTTTTTTGTTACATGTAATATCAGTTTTAAATGAGTTTTTCTTATTATTTAAAATTCTGAACCTAAAAGCCTATTTGTTATTTCTGATCAATATAATCTCAATAAAAGTCCCATTTCATAAGAGACAGAATTATTATTTATGCCAAGAAAAGGTTAAAATACGCAGTGTTACAATAAACTGTATTATAATGATAAAGAATTCTGAACTTTCTTTGACCTGGCCAATTTTAGATAATTGAACTCATGGACCATGATGATGTAAATAAACTGTTCCTCTGACTTAAAGTTCTGAAATGCTACAGGACCAATTAGAATCCTTAAGTCAAATAAGAATGTATAAAATTTTGATTGACCTGGCTGAAGAAACAGCCGAGATGTTAAAGAGTTTTTGAAAGTATTTATGGAAAAAAAATAGGTTATACTGTTTGATTAGGTAGTTCTCTTAAAACTGTTGATCTACACTGAGATACCACATTATTAGGTATACCTATCTAGTAGTGTGTTGTACTTCCTTTGGCCATCAAAACAGCTTCAATTATTCTTGGCATGGATTCTACAAGATGCTGGAAGCATTGTGCAGGAAAGTTGTACCACGTAGACATGACTGTGCTCTAGCAGTTACAGCAAAGTGGATTGGGCAGACCACTGAAGCAATGAAAACTTGTTGTCATGTTGATTTCCAGCCTTGTGAGAAGATGCATAATCAGATTGGAAGTTTCCACCCGAATGCAGATAAACTGTAGCTATGAAGGGATGAACTTGGTCAGTGATGATGTTCAGATACAATTCAGACATGATTCTATGGGTATCAGTCTGAAGTAGGCCAATAAAACATTCCCCATATCATTATACTCCATAATTAGTTTGTACTATTGACACCAGACACCATGGGTTCATGTTATTTTTATCAAAATCTGAGCCTTCCATCAGCATGATGCAAAAGGATTTTTGATTCATCTGACCAGGCAATTTTTTACAGTCATAACAGTCCATTGTTGATGTTCGTGTGCTCACAGAAGAGCTTTCATGTTCTTCACCAACAACATTTATACCCAACATGGTTGTTGACTGTTACAGCTCATTTGAGGGAAAGGTATTATCAGGGCCGCATCAAGATATGTTGGCACCGGGGTGCCAGGCAAAAGTTGCCGCCCCTAATAAGCTAAATTATTTGCCGCCCCACATCAGAACCAGGCAAGCTTGCATCTTATAAGCCCTTCTATTAGTTTGAATGATTCTAGCCATCCTCCTCTGAGCCTTCTGATCCACAAGAGGGTTTTTTCCACAGGGGGATTATTGATAACAAGAAGTTTTGTTTTTGTTTTTTGCACCATTCTCGGTAAACACTTAAAACTGTGAAAAGCTTAGGATGGAGAGATGTTCGATCCAGCATGCTTAGCACTAACTCTCCTACAGTACCACATTAAAAGTCACTCAAGTCACTTACTGCTGAGTGGTGACTTTATGGTGATTTTCTATGTCTAACTGACATTAGAAGGGCTGTTTGGCTGTATTTATGTTAAAAACTACAGTCATCTGATACATTATTAGTTGTTATGAACCATTTATATGAAGACTTATGGTGTAATGATATAGAATATAGTTATAGAAGATCACATTCAAATTCTTCATTCTTATTTTGGGTTTTGTATCCAACAGACAGAAATTGTTTTTACAAAGAATTCCCAATATGCTCTGCATACTTCTTGGAACATCGTTCTTGGAACTGCCATTATTATCATCATCAAAAGAACTCCTTTCATTATTTTTTGTTTATTTCTATGGCTGGCCGTGTCATTGATTGTCAGCTGGAAATAAACATCAACTCTCGAATGATTCTGTTCAGAAAGAACTTCTATTAAGCAGCTAAAACGAAATTAGAGTTGAACTTTAGCAGGAATCAGGTTTGTGCATTATGAATTAATCTCATTTTTATATTAATGTAATCCAATCTATGAAATTATTGAAGCAGGTGTAATGGAGTTACATTAATGAAGAATGGACAAACTAAGTTCATAACTATAAGTCTGAAGTACTTTTAGATCCTTCAATTATAATACGAGGATGTTGACTCTATTTCTCCTATTCCCAAATGTAATTAGTTAACAATTCTATTCCTTGGAGCACAGAAAAATTTTGAAAAGGTTCAAGTGAATTCTGTTTCATTCAGCTTCCCTCAAGATACTCTTTCATTTTTTTTTTCTGGTTACCAAAATGCTGGCAGTGTTTATTATCTTCCTCATGTCAAACAATATTACCTGTTTCTTCATTTATTCATGATGTTCTTATCTACTATTTTTCATGCACTGGGCTGCTATATTTTTCAATGACTCTTCCAAAGCATTAATTTCAATTTCTCTTAAGCAGTACATTTCTCCTACATCTTTTCTACTCTAATGTACTTTGTCAATAGGCCTCTCCGAAGTCTGTCTTTCATAATTTTATAAGCAGTCACAGTCATTCCCAAATTAGTGACTTAAATGCATAAACTCCTCCATCAGCCTCTAGCCACAACACTGCAAACATGAAAGTGTTTCCTGTCAGCCTTGCAAAAAATCATTTTATCAGCTATTTCTGATGTTCTTTCAGTTTTGAGCTGAATTTTCATGGATCATCTTTCCAATGAGTTGAGTATATTCACAAATCAGACATATCATAGTTCCCTTCACTTTGTAAAACTCAAAACATCAATGACTTTCTTGATGGATTGCTGCTTCTTCTTTGAGAATGCCCTTCATCTCTTTGTATGAATATGCCAGTTTATATTCCTCTATGATTACCTTAGATCAACTCAACTGTTCAGCAGTCAACTTCCTCTGGATTTTATAATTCTGGTGATTAACTATCAATCATTCCACAGTGTGAATTTCTATGAACAACACCTTCTGACAACCCCTACCTTTATTTATTGTCTAAGTTCACAACTCTTGATTGGATCAATGATCCCTAACAGTAAAGATAAAGATAGTGAAGACTGACAAATTTTATCTTTCATTGCACTGTATATGTGAGAATCGATTCTGCATATTGCTTTCTTAGATTTCACTCAATGTCAACTCACTTCATCATTTCTTTTAAATATTCATTATTTGCTCTACAGTATCTTTTCTGATGCCATCATCCAATACAGTAGATCCAACCTTTCTCACTGTCCAATTGATGAAATCTGCCTCAGAAGTCACATTATCAGAATCCCCTATCTGCTTTATGATAATCTTCTGACACAATTCCATACTCTGTTGAGTTCACATAATCGCAGAGAATTTTCCTCTTCAAAATGTCACAATCCCAAAGATAAAGTTGGTTTTTTCTTTCAGCTAAAAATTTGTTACAATAGTTTTTTTTTTTTAAAGTCTCCAGCTCTCACTTTATGTCATGTTGTTCATACAATAAACATTCAAGAAAACTGCAGTTTGCCAATTTACATTTAAAACATTGCAGTTTTTTGCTCTTTTTAACACATCATCTTGCAATTTTTCATTCAGTAACTTCTTTCAAGATGACATTATCATCTTGAAAGAGGTACTTTGGCAACAAAACAGAAAAAAAGTGGTTCCCTAGAGCTGCTACTCTTTTAATTGATAAATTTAATATTTACATCATGTGTCCTCTGATGCCTTAAAAAAGAAGGTTAATCATCTTGACATTACAAGCAATCCCGTGAACTAATTGTTGAATATTACAATCTTGGAAATCTGGAATTTCCATGATTTGTATCATGAAATTTGATGATATTGTTTTATTGTTTTTTTAATCAATGAAAAATAATTAGTATTAATATCTCTGATAGAATAAACCACAATGAAAAAATTAACTTACTTTTAACAAATAAGTTTGTTATGGTTGCAAAAGATTTAATTTGATTCTTAATTTTTCTTTAAATGAAGAAAAATCTGAACTGTTGCTAGATCTCTTAAACAATAAGAACACATGTGACTTAATGCTAGAACTGTGCTACCTAACACGTTTTCTGCAATTTCACCAAGAAACTGTAATTTTCTTTAGCAATTACTGACTGAATATTTCATATAGCTTTATGATGGCTTTTATATTTGATATGGAGTAACTTAGAATCCTGCTTTAAAATTATTTGTAATTTACTATATTTTGAATTAGTAATGCAATCAATTACAGTCGGACCCCGATTTAATGAACCCCTATTTACCGAATTTCGCGATTTAACGAATTTTTCTTTTTCCCTGATTAAAATGAAGGCAAAAACCCCTATTTAACGAATAAGAAACCCCCAATTAACGAATTATTTCAACAGCCGAAAACATTTTTTTTTTTTGTTAGTTTGGATAAACATACCTAATGCAGCAAGATATAAATGACGCTGTATTTTCTTCTCTCCATAAAGTCGAAAAAGAACTTTTTCGAGTCAGGAATCAAGGAAATTGTCAAACATTACGCACTATATACTTTAAAATTTCAAATTAACTAGTGCCGAAATTATTTGCTGTATTATTAGCTGCTGAAAAAAAGTGTGCAATTTCTAATTACGGATATTTTTGTGTAGTTGCTTATTAGGGCTGTTCCATAAGGTAAGTGCAGAAATTTTTTATTTTGGACCCCGATATTACAAATAACCCCCGATTTAACGAATAAAATTTTCGGTCCCGATATATTCGTTAAATCGGGGTCCAACTGTAATCTTAAAAATTTGATATTACTTAAAAAAAAAAAAAAAGTTTACATACCAAGGCTACTAATTTATTAAGAACTTCAGGTACAAAGCCACGTATAGCTACATTAAAAATAACAATAATTATTTCAGTTCTATCAAACAAAACAAAAAAATCGACAAATTTTGCATCCTAAATAGTCTTAATTATAAGTAGCAGCTTTCAAAAGTATAATATTAAGAAGAAAAACAAAACTTTTAAGTAGTGTAAGTGGAAGAATGATATTTCACTGAAGAAAAATAAAGCAGTTGACATCAAATAACTTTTATTTTTATTAAATAATATTTTTTGGATGGTAGGGGGAAGGTAAATTATAAGGGAAATGAAATGCTGGTAAATTATTTTTCTGCTATTTACAAACTGAGATACATTAAAGCAACAAATACAAATTAATTCAAAGAAAGAAAATTATACTTCATTCTTATACTTTCAACTTACAAAACTTAATATTTTTTTTTAAACAATTTTCTTGTTGTATTTCTTATTTACATAATTTCTATTATTTACTTGAATCACATGAAACAAATGGAAGGTTTGTATTATCATAAATTACATTTTGGAATTCTTCAAGAAATCACATTGGTAACATGTGATTTGACAAAAAAAATTGATGCAACCTGATAATATAATCCTAGAACTGTGAAAGTTTGCTATGAAATGCCATTTGGATAGGCCTGCAAATAAAAGCTTCACTTCCGATGAAGGTCATTTCAAGGGTGCATTCGAATTGAGCATCATGTGACCTATATAAGGGCTATCAGATGCTTGCTGTGAATATACTGGGCATTTTTATCTGTTGAGTTCATTAGTCGCAATTAATAATAATATCTTGATGAAGCATTGATGACCCTAGGAATAAATCCATGATTTTTGAGGGAGACCACATTGTATAAAGAGTTAATTTTTTTGAAGCATAGCCTCTGTTGCTCTCAAGCAATAAAAATTGCTTGACTGCACACTTGTACATTTTGAAGACTGTAAACAGCAGCTACTGTAAAATTGAAATGAGAAAAAGGATGGTAAAGATTACACTGATTGTAATGGCCTGAAAGTGGAAAATTATATCTTACATTTTGTCAAAGATTCAGATGGACAGAAAGTCAGTAATAGGAAAAGGAATGGGTGGTCATAAAATACTTCGCTTGAGAAGACACCAAGACCTCTATTAAGGAAAGTCTAACTGGAATGTCACTGGGACATGAAGAAAACCGGAAACGAGAGTCATATGGTTATGAAATAGTTTGGTGTCAGTTTAAGTTAATAGTTGTGATAGGAGAAGGATGATTAGAAGTAATAGCTTAGAAGGATTGAAAATGTAGAAAATACAAATCAGTTGGAAATAATATGAATACTGATGCAACAGGTCAAACAATGTAGAGAGTGTTTTGAAAATTTTAATGAAGTTAATCAGTGAGGATAGTTGATCAACAGTCACACACTGCGACAAAAATATCTACATTATCTATTACATTTAAAACCAGTTTTGCAGATAAATCAGCCTTTTGGATCAAGTCAAATGTGATGCAATCCAGCCTATTCAGATTAAAAACTTGCTCAACTACTTAGAGCTAGAATTTCTAGCAGCAAATCTGCTGGTCTCAGCTTCTAAATGATGGAAATGATAAATGTAATTCTTTGTAGTGCAGGTTAATAAAAAAAGGATAAAGATTACTAGCTTTCACTTAGTGATTATTATGCTTTATTTATACTTAATGATGCAACTAGAAGCAAAAGCAAGTTTGGAAGACAATATGCATTGTTTGAAAATGCTTTATAAATTTAAAAATATAAAATAGAGTAGATAGAATAAACGCCAACACACTGAATTAGTTATTAAAAAGGTTTAACACATGAAATATAATACAACCGGTTTTGATTTTCCACAAATCATTTACAAATAAAAGATTTGTGGAAAATCGAAACCAGTTGTATTAGATTTCGTGTGTTAAACCTTTTTAATAACTAATTCAGTGTGTCAGCATTTATTTATCTATTATTGATTAGCACACGTTAAACTTCAGATTTATAAAGTAGAGTTATCCATAAAAACAATGATTTGGAATATGAATCAAATTCAGAAATAGGAAAAATTACAGAGCTACATTATGATGATCATCCAATCATAAATGCAGCAAGCAACAGACAAGAAACTGCCAAAATCATACAGACATAGACAAAAGACCCAAATCACAGGAAGAGATGCAGAGATGAGAAAAGACAACTTTATACCTTCCAGATTGCTGAACTGACCCTACTAACAGTTACTATTAAAACATCAGGAGATAACTAACTAATTGATTCAGGGTGTACGATATTCCAATACCAATTTTTTTACTAGAAGCTGAATCAAAGAACTACGTGATTAAATGTACAATCTTTCTTTTCTAGTACATAACCTCTCTGCAAAGACATAGATAAAAATTGAGAAACCATGGAAGCTAATCTAGAGAAACAAATGCTCTATTACACTCAAATTCAGAAATAGGAAAAATTACAGAGCTACATTATGATGAATCGATAAACAGTTGACACACAAGTTAAAATGTCAAAAGTATTTGTATTCATTAAAAATAAAAAGTACAAACAGAACAAGGCTCGTGCTATCCTGTGGGCCAAAACTTTGTTTTTTTTTTTATTTTTATTTGTTATGAATATAAGTTTTTAACATTTTAAAGTTATATGTGTCGATTGTCGAATTTATTTATTGAGCAATGATCTAAATAAAGCACATGTTGAAGTTAATTAATAAAATTAAATGATACAAGAATTGCTAACAGAGGATGGAATTGCATTGAGCAAAAATGGATGTACAAACATTACAATACCCAGAATGAGTGAGAGAAAATAAGAATAAATGACATAAGAAACTGTAACATTTCTCATGGGAAAAAAAAGCATCAGTCCCCTTCAACAATGCTGCAAGACTGATATGGCACACATGAACTCTCTGAATATCCCTAATATAGGAATGCTATATGCATAGATAGCACAATTAAAAATTTGTGCAATCCATTCTTTTTATTTGATCTGCAGTTTGATTTGCCTTTAAGATTTTGATTGTACAACTGTTTACATATAACTCCAAAATTGAAAAGCAGATGCATTCTTCAACAACAAGTTTTAACGTGCGAAAATAATAATGACAAAACAATAAAAACCATACTCGCACATAACTAATAACAAAAGGAATCACTGATCTAATAACAAAAGGAACAAAACAGATCAGTGATTCCTTTTGTTATTAGTTATGTGCGAGTATGGTTTTATTGTTTTGTCAGATGCAGTCTTTTTTTTTTTTATTAAGCTGTAAACTCTGGTTAGTAATTATTGCTAGAAACCAAATAATTAATCAATTAATGAAGGATACCTCGCAATTCTAAATCTCTAATAGCCTCTTGCAGTTCATCCTGAGTGACACTGAAACTCACTGAGTCTCTGGCAGAATCCTCAATATTGTGTGCTTCATCTAGAATTAATATTTCACCTTTTAAAGAAATATCAAGCTACAAAAAGAGAAAGAAAAATAAAAATAAGAATAAAAATTGAAAAAATTTTAAACTAACATTTTTAATAATAATAATAATAATAATAATAATAATAATAATAATAATAATA
>JAFIDM010009631.1:45553525-45574818 GCA_023159025.1 Thereuonema tuberculata | reverse complement strand
AATAATAATAATAATAATAATAATAATAATAATAATAATAATAATAACAAAAAAAAAAACTTTTTAATCATCAGAGATGCGACAATACTTTTTTTAATAATTTAGTGGTGCTGATTTCAAATATGTATAAGTTTTTTTCCTAGCATGGAAAGTTTTCTGGATACACACCATTCATTATATACCATATCACTTAATTATTATAATGTAGCACACTGTAGCGTTACACTAGTGTCTAAAACACTACAATGCTGTAGGAGATCTAACACATGTGATTTGATGTTGAAACACTGAAATCTAAAATATACATATGATGACAGATTTGTTCTTCTTGCTTCAAAACCTGGTTCTGGCTTTTCTTTTGTGTGACTTATATGGAATTTCCCAATATAACATCCAACAGTAATCCTCATTATAGACTCATTTCAGAAGCCTTAGTAACACTGTTCCATACACTTAATACCTGGTGAAATCACTCTCCTTCTTCATCACTCACTGCACCCAGGCTATCTGGAAAAAAGTCCAGTTGCAAGTGCAGAATGTGTATCTTAAGGGATATGTGGCACCTCAGTTCTTTGTATGCATTCAGTAAACTTTGAATTCCATGCTTGTAATCTGGGAATTTGTTTTTATCAAGAAAGTTTGAGTAGACACATTTGAAGCTTCTCTATGCTGCCAGTTCAATATCTGCAAGTTTCCTCAAATGCATCGTCTCTAGAACGTTCTTGGATCTGAGCCCACAAAGATTCCTTCCTTCAACTTTGCAGCTGTAATGTGGGGAAAAACTTTGTTAGATATTGGAACCCCTCAGAATTCATTGTTTTCATGAAGGTCTTCATTAATCCTAACTTTATTTGTAGAGGTGGAAGGAAAGTTTTTTTTAGATCCACTAAAGAAACATGCTGGACACTGCTGTCCTGGTTCATATGCTGTTCTTGGCTGCCAGTCTCGTTTGATGTAATGTTGTGCTTGCCAGTCTTGTTTCATGTAATGTTGTGCTGTTGTGAGACTGTCCCATAGACACAAGAACAGAAAAACTTTGTGAAGCCTCGTTGCATTCCTATTAGCATGCCAATAACCTTCAAATAACCACAGATGTTCCATTTGTGTGTATCATACTGAATCTTTTCAAGCAGAATCTTCATGTTGTCGTAGTTTCCTTCAGATGGACAGAGTGTACAATAGGACTGAAAGGTTTCACATTTTCATTATGGTGAAGAACTGTCTTCAAACTTCTTTTAGACGAATCAATGAAGAGATGCAAGTTGGACGTTCTTGTCCAAGCTCCATGATCAGCCCATTGATGTCATTGCAGTAGACTATTGGACCATCAACATTGAAGAAACGAGCTAATGCAATGTTTCGACTTTGATAATGACAAACTCTGACATCCTTCTCCAGAAAATTTTTCTCTTTCAGTCTAGAAGTGAGAAGTTCAGCCTTCTCTTTTGAAAGACTGAGATCTCTAATGAGGTCACTTAACTCTGATTAAATCTCTGGGATTGCAATGTGGTCACATCAGGAATGTATTCATTGTCGGACAAGTCCTCTTCATCCCCAGACACTGCAACAAATTTATATTCTATAGGATTCTTAACAGAGTCAAGTCCATTCTCTGGAGGCTATGGAATGGACAAAGTGTTGTCTTCAAGAATAGGCCTCCTTGCAGATTCTAAATTTGGGTAAACGATCTTGTGCTTGTTCTTTTTCGAAAATCCTTTGATATTTACGCAACAAAAGTAGATGTATGATTTCTGGGCTCATACCATATCATAGGGATCGCAAATACATTGAGGTTTTTCTTTTGTTTAATCAGTCTCTTAGTCCACTTGAACAAGACATACATATGAGTTGAGGTGCCCAAGGTTTGTCCTGATCTCCCAGCGGACAACCAAAGGATAACTTGTACATTTGTGTAATGTCACTCAAGAGTGCGCTGATATCCCTTGGGCTTTAAAGAACCACACATGTAGCAGACTTTGTTGGGATGATTTTTGCATCTCCTGGGCATGGCGATATGTTGAATTACTTCTCAGGAATACCCGAAATATGAGAAAAAATATATATAAAGAAACTGAGCTGCTATTTTGTTTTTGTATTTCATGTAAATGCAAATATTAAAAGTAACAACATCAGTTCAATCAATATAAATTGGACAAGTGCCCACATCACAGTAACTACATGTGAGGGAGACAAAATAACCGAATATTTGCAATCAGGGCTTCAATCTCTTTTAAATATAAGTTATCTTCTGTGATGAAAAATCATTGTAGACCTGTGTAAGTATAATAATAATAATTATTTCATGGGATTCTTTTTAAGTTCATCATTATAACTAACATGGATCCAAGTAACTGATAAACATGACTGAACTCACAATTACTATTAAAGTAATAGTAATTAACAATTATTATCAATTAGTCATCTTCATTGACAATAATTTATGGTTAAAAACCACCAGCAAGTTATAAAGGGCATTTCTGAAATAAAAGACATTGAAATTTAGTCAATTGGTAACCACTGCTAGCAATTATTTGAATAATATTCCTTCAAATTAAGAAAAAAAAAATGGCTACTGACTTTAAAGTATTAATTTTTTCCCCACGAGAAAAATGCATTTAAATACATGCTCTTCATTAAAAATTAGCATGCTCAATTTAACTCTACAGTACTCTATGGGTGCTACTGACAACCAGAACACACATCAGAATTCCTTGGTCTGGCCATTTATGAATCTTCCTTTTCAATAGCTGATGATGTATGTTTTCTACCTTCTCTAATAAAACTCGGTTTCTCTGTGTTACCTTTTGAATTAAGATGCTTTTTCTCTGATGGTGGTGCATGGGTAAACTGCAACAGTTATCGTAGATATAAAGGATAGACTAAAATGTTACGATATCTTGTAGTCAATGAAGACCAACAGTCTTGGGATTTAGTTGTCACCTCATTATATGGATCTTCATTTAAAATGATGGTGGAAAAGTACAACGCTAACAGATCAAATAAAACAAGTGTCTCTTGGCTTCTTGGAAATTGTGAAAACTTTTAAGAGCCAAGGCTGATTTATTGGGAGAAACCTGGGCAGCTTCCTTGTCTAAGAGTTCTGGAATGTTCAGAGTGATAGATTTGTCATATTACACCATAGGATTAGTAAACAGGAAGATTATCATTCTTGCAAGATGGAAATGCTTTCCCAGTTAAAGAGAATCTAAGGATAAAAACGAAATGGTCCCACATAATAGAACTGTAATCTTCTATGCTAAAGAATCAATTTCTAGTCATTATGCTGAAGAGACTCATTATTATAAGAGAATACTGAAATAACTGGGAATGGAGTTCAAGAATCCTGAATGTAACTGGAATGGGAAAACAATTCAGGAAAATGTACTTAGATTTGAGAAGAGATAACATTGTTGTTCTTGGACTTCAGCAAATCCATAGGTTGAACAGACAATGGCCTCTTTTAAATAAAGTGGAATTTTTCTATGATGTTAAAGTTCGTCATATGCTAGAACTGAGGAAGAGGACTAAATCTTTGCCCAATAGAGACAACTGAAACATTTACTTCTGTTGCATGGCTTTCTTTACGACATTTAATTTTTGAGATAAAGGTAATTATTTATGCATTTTCATCCCTTTTTATTGCTTTGTAAATTCTAGTATGCACATTAAAATTAAAATTATGTATGTCTTTCATAAGCTAACTGTTGACTAGTGGAGATTAACTAATTGCTCTTTTTTATTTTAATTTTATTTTTTACTGTTTTTTATATGAAGGGCCATTCTTATGTTTACCTGTCTCTTGTTAATATTCTTTTTTTTTTTTTTTTTGATATCACTGAGCTGCAGACACTGGGTAAATCCAACTGAAGAAAGGTAACAACCTTGAAACAGGCTGTCTTGGATTCCCAGTGTCAAATATTCCAAAAGTAGCTCAGTGATTTCATTTATTGTGTGTTTTTATCCCTTTTTATTGCTTTGTAAATTCTAGTATGCATGTTAAAATTAACATTGAATAAAAATATTAAAAAGGCAATTTAAAAAAACGTAAATTGCATCGATAAGGTAATAAAGGACTGTTTTAACTTATTATTTACATGTTGTAGTATTGGGCTGTTTGTACATTTTGTGCTTTTAATTTAAGAAGTGCTGAAGTCTAGCTTTTTATTTTGCTCCTTCAGTGCATCAAAAATTTAATTTTTTTCACCCTCAAATTTAAATAGTAGCTAAAATCATTTTCAGATATGATTTGTTAATTTTTTTTCATATGTATAAATTGAATTAAGAAATAGAGAAAAAAATCACAACTGGACAGTAAATATGCCTTTGCAAACTGAGCCAACATCAACGCGAATTCTGAACAGCTGTTCATCCGAGAAAGCTTTTACCTTAGCTTTCGCGCAACTGAGCCAAAAATCAAGGGTAAATTCTGCTGATGATTCCTAATAAGGATGAAATAGCTGTTCAGAATTTCTGTTTATGTTGGCTCAATGTGCGAAGGTATATTTACTGTCCAGTTGTGATTTTTTATCTATTTATAAATTATTATGGACGTTAAATTTTGCTTTTAATAGATTGAATTGTAAAAAAAAAAACTGTTTTTTTTTGTTTTTTTAAAGTTCATTTTGTAAGATATGTGCTACATTTTGCATTTCGTTGCTTCAACTGATTTCAAAAATGCTACAGAGATTATTCAACAGTAAGAATCACAATCAAAACCGTTCTTTAGGATATTGGTTCTCAGTTTTTTGTTTTTTTTTTGTAGACAACCAGTTACCATTTAGAAATTTAATATGCTGAGAACCATATCTAATCATGAAAGGTAAAAAGAAAACTACAGCATAATTCTAAAACATTCATTTAATTTTTTTAATCATTTCTTAAAACTAAATAAATAAATAAAAATGATAAAGCTTAACTCTCATTAAAAATACTTAATTAACATTTACAAAATAAACGATTTTTATAACTCAGAAACTTATAAAAATTAAAGAGAAAATGAGATTACTTACTGATTTCCTTATCAATGGGTCAATCAGGTAATTATATGGGCAAAATATAATTTCAGAATAATCCAGTAAATCTCGAGCCAAATAGTATGAACAGACCTGTCAACAACAAAAAAGAAATAAAAAAGTAATGACGGAGATTTAAAATTTTATTTGATGTTAAACTAATCAAAATAGTTACTCTGGTTTGGATATTTATTCAAACTGAAAAGAAAACCTGTTAGCTTTTACGTACCCTGCTGGATTTACCATGCTTAACAAGATCTTCAATGTCCCAAGGTGAAGATAAACCCATTTTGCAACTTTTTGCTCCATGTCTTTTCAGATTATGAAAATAGCGACAATAATGACCCTAGAAAAAAAACAAAAGGAAAATGTTACTCCTCTTAAGTATTTTAACCATGAATCTAATATCCTAAATGATAAATTGTCCTACCTTATGTTTAATACATTCATATATATATATTCTATTTCAAAAAAAAAAACACGTTGAAGGATTTCATTTAACTGGTTAGAGATAAGGGAAATAAGAGCTCTCATCAGTTCTTGGCTCATCCAATGACCCTCCCACCTTTAATTTGGGAAAAAATTCTGGTCTCTATTTGAAAGGATGAGAAATAAACCTCAGGAACCATTTGGAGGAGAAACAAAACAAGAAAAAAAAAATCTGACTGTTGCTGGAATCATCTCCAACAAATCGACAAACATATGCGGTACTCAGCATTATTAAATTTCTAAATGGTAACTTAAGTGTCTGTACCACTTGATCAGCTCACAATCTAATAAGTCTTCAAATTACAATGTCTCAAATATTATTGAAAAACAGTGCAAACTTCTCCAGAATGGTAAGGGCAAAGACGATGTTTTCAACAATATTACCATCTAACAATCGAAACAAAAAGACATAACAAGAAATCTGCTCAGCAATATCACCAAGAAAACATCAAGTTTTGGGAACTGAGGAGAGAAAAAAAAGTATTGAAAAAAGTATGCTACTTAATATCTTTAATTATAATTAATTTATTAATTTATAAGTCTTTTTTTATTTATTTATGATACTTACTCATGAAAACACTAAAAAGTCAAAAATTTTTTAAAACATCAATATAAATTTCCTTACTAAGACTGACAAGGCAACAGAAGAACAATCACCATTACAATCATTTTACTCATTTTCTTGTTTCATCTGATAGTTAATAGTTTGAACAAGAGGCATCACATTGAACACAATAGGACCTATCATAAAGAGGTAATGCCACAAAATAATTCAGGCTTCACTGAAATGACCCTTTTTTTTGTAACAAACTTTTGTTTGTAAAACATTTCTCCAGAGATCCTCAACTGTCCTAACTTAGAGTAGAGAATGGCAGATTTAAGTAAGCCAATATAGCAGAAGTCTATAGGAGATGCACTCAGTGACTTATAGGATATCATTAGAAGGTATAACTGAGATGATCATGACATGTGGTTTAATGTCTTACCCATATGGATCTCCACTTTTTTGGCATACTCAACATGCAGTATTATTGTGGTATGTTGACATTATAAAATGATATCAATGGTATCTTGGAACTAATATGAATTTATCTTGATTTTGATGTCGACTTTGATGATGCGTAGGGATCATGTGAATAGCATCCAGTTTCCACCACGAAACCTTTGCTGAATTTTTCTCTACTTTGATGAATGAAATTGTCTCAATCTGTTGTGATTTCAGGCCTGTACAAAATGGCACATGTCTTGTTGTAATCATTAAGATGATCCATACCTCATCCAGGTCAACTATCCAATGTTGTTTGTCACTGGCTAGATGTTTTCTTGTATAGAAGAACTTATGGCAGTTATTTATGAATAATGCTTCTTCATGTGTTAGAAATTAGTTTTTATCCACAGGCTTTATTATATTTCACAAGTCCAAAGATATTGTGTATGATCCTTTTCACAGTAGCTGAAGATTTAATAGTTGCAACTGCCCTTTGTTTGTACATGGGCAGATTCTCCATTAAATACCAAGGCCTTCCCTTTATGAACACCTTCTTAAGTACAGGCAAGTGGTCATCTTTAGTGAAAATTTCTGCTGGCAGGTTTTTATTTTTATTTATGATAGATAATGCCTCTATCCTTCAACTCACGCAACAAGCAACATTTTTGAAGGACTGAATAGATACATTACATTTGGGAATGGCAAAAATACAACTGTCTCAACCTGATTTCACATTTATATTGCAGTAACTTCATTATATTGCTAACAGATCATATTGATAAGAACAGCATGGCCTTCCATTCCAAGTAGAGACTGTGTGTTCAAGTTGTTCATTTTACCTAAAATAACACTTTGTGTAAGCTCATCACTATGCCACCCTTTGCATTCAAATTAGCTAAGGCTTTTACTTACAACCTTTCTATTTGAAGCCTGTAATACAGAAATTTGAAGGATTTTGATTTTTTAAGTATAGTAATGAAAAACCATCACATCTACTTTATCCACAGAAAATCAATAATTCTCTAACCTACCCGAATTTACTCCTTTTACCTTTAGCATTATTCCTGATGTAACTCACAGTAAAACAACTGATCAACCATAACCTTCAGACTCCACATTTTTCATCCCATAAATAAACTTTTGTTACATCCTAATTGCATGCAACAAAATATTCAGCAAGTGCTTGCCACTGTGGTCACTAGTTAAACCAGTAAGACATTTGAAGTTCAGGAATGAGAACCAATAGAGTATTAATTAGGGTGACCAGACGTCCCGATTTTTAACAATTTGTCCCGCGGCATTTTAAAAAAGTCCCGATTTTTTTTTTGGTTATTGAATTCCTTTTTTTGTTTGATTGTCGAAATGGAGATTCCTTTTTTTTTTTTTTTTTTTTTTACTTGGTGTTTTTGTTTTTTTTTTTTTTTTTTTTTGTTTTTTAACCCGGGAGACCCCATCCCCCCCCCCCCCCGGTCAATGGTGTCCCACTTTGCCAATGTAAAAATCTGGTCACCCTATATTAACAGGATTGTGTAAGTTGTTGATTTTTAAACATTTTCAATTATTGTTTAATAGGAAATTATTTTCCAAACTATTATGTACATTAATAGAAATCTATGAATAATCAAATACAAAGAGATACAGTCCAGGTTCAGTTTGCCTAATTTGGCTAAGTTCATTTGTTTTCCTGGTATCACCTCAACATTTTAAACTTGCAACAGCTGAAAAAAAAAAAAAAAAAAAAGAAAAAAGAAAGAAAAAAAGAGAGATATTTTTGTTCTTATATTAAGGATTTTGCTTACATCTTCACCATCAAGTAGTTTTTTACATTCTTCATTCTTGTTTTTGCCTTTTGATACTCTGGGATTGACACAAGTGTGTTCTCTACTGGATAAAATTGTCATCCTAATAAAAAAGAAACATTTTAAAATTTTATTTAGTTTAAAGTCATCTTAAAAGTGAAAAAATATTTTTGAAATATTTCAATGAATAATAAAAATCTTATTTTTATTTGACCAGGAGGATTTGTTCTGGGATTCTCCAAATTTTTGTTATCTACAAAATGCTTATTTCTTACGGTAACCCTATGATCAGATCTTGGCTTTACACTATTGCACTTAAAATTAAGCTATTAGCAGATATTGCCAAGAACATTCCATTATTTCATTAATAAATCATTATGGCACTGCCTTTAATAGTTTTATAAGATTATCTTACTGATAGAAATGAAGGAACTAAATAATTACTTATTACCTATTGTAGAGTAATACATATAAAATAATATACTGTACAACTGATAATAAATTTCAAAATTTTATTAGATATTTTTTTTCCCAAAAAATTATTTCTTTGCAGTAAAGAAAAAAACTATAAAAAATCATTTGAATCTTTATAGATTGAAGGAATACACCTTAATCAGGGAATTAAAATTTTTATTATTTTACCCATCTATCATAATCAATTCCTGAAGACTAAGTCAAACTTTAAAACGAAACTCTTTATAATGTCCATGAATGTCCTTTTCTTAATCAATTAAAAACAAAACAGCGATAGCGAATAGTAAACCAATCACAATGTTTCGCAACAGCTTTTGATACATGAATGAAGAAAATTATTCAAAAGTTATAGTAAGCTAACAAGCTGTTTTTATTGAAAACTTAACAATTCAAAATCCACCACATGAACACTGAACTACTCATGAACACTGAAGGATGAGTAGAGTACAGATTGAATCACCTTTACGTTAGAATAGACTGCGCCGGGGTGGTCTAGAAAATGCGCATGCGAGTCTGTTTGCAACCCCATGCTATCTTACCCACCCTATTTACATGGAATAATCGTCATTCTTAACTCAAACCACTGAATTCCTAATGATGATTTAAAAAAAAAAAAAAAAGAGATGCAAGTAGCTCCTATCTATATTACATAAAATACAGAAAAATCACTATTTATATGGAATAATTGTCATTCTTAGCTCAAACCTTGTTAATAGACTGAATTCAATAACTTTTGAATACTTTTCTTCATTCACATTATCAGAAGCTGTTGCGAAGCATTGTGATTGGTTTACTAATTGCTATCGCTACCTTTGGAGTCCGACCAACAAGACACAAACTCTATGGCTCTGAACTACTCTTGGCAAGACCTTTTCAACGACACCCTAATCAAGTCTACAGCCCTCGTAGTTGCTGAGTTGATACTTGTCCACAGACAGACAGACAATCCGGGGATATAAGGCTTCACGGTATCAGAAGCTTAAAAAAAAAAATTAAAAATAACGTTTATGCTTCACTTTATCTAAAGGCATATTAACATTTCACATTCTACTGTACCTAGGCTGAAACTGTGACCTGAATTTCTTTTCCTCCTCTCACCTTCCTCTTTCATCTCTACAATTCTATCCTCTTCTGTTTAGTACCTGAATCTATTCCTACTTTCTTCTTGTTCCTTTTACCTTTATATTTCCATAATACATAAAAAGTGAATTCCCTGACTAAAATAATGTAAATATTTGCTAAAACTTCCGTACTTTTCTCTTTTGTACGAAAAAAATTTTCGTATTTTTTTTCCCTTTATTGTTTCGTTATATATAGCCCCTTTGTTATTTGCCTAGATGCATGATGCCCTATTGTCTTCTCAACTGGATCACTCTTAAGACAACTAGGTTGTCAAAATCTCATGTAAATATATTGATATTTATAAATTCAATTTATTGACAACAATATTTTACAATATATACAGGGTGTCCCAGGAGAAAAGGTAAATAATTTGAGAGGTCATAGTGTCGGTCATTTTAAGCAAAAAAGTTCATATGAATGAGTGTCCTATTCCAAATGGTTAATCGGAATTTGTCATGCAACTCACTGCGCCTGCTGGCCGTTGTTGTCCTTCTCTTCCATCACATGGTGACAAGATCTCCAGACCTAACCCGCTTGGATTTTTGTTTATGGGGTTGGATGAAGAATGAAGTGTACAGAAGTAAAGTAAATACATGAGACGAATTGTTCGCTAACATAATGGTTGCTTTTGCTCATCCACGAATGTCACGATGAACTCAGATAAGCAACATGTCAAGTTCTCACAAGAGTTGAGAAATGCGCTGATGTTCATGGTGGAATTTTTGAAACATTATTATAAACTGTAAGAAATATGTAACCTGACCAAAAAATATTAGAAACAGTACATAGCATCTCTTTGCTATCATTCATTTTGAAACTACATTCAAATAGCTCTACTCGGAAACCATTCGGAATAGGACACTCATTCTATGACCGATACTATCATCTCCCAAAATATTGACCTTACCTCCTGGGACACCCTGTATATAGTAAAATAGTGAACTGAAGCCTAGATGGCATAATGTTACGGACTGGTATAAAAGGACGCAGAGAGTCAGGTTGTTAATTGATATGAAGTAACAGCAGAATGGATCGATCAGCAGAGCTGTGACTTTCAATGTGGACTGGTCATTGGCTGCCACTTGAATAATAAGTCTGTCGGGGACATTTCATCTCTTTAAGTTGCAGAAATTGACTGTTGGTGATGTGATTGTGTGAAGTAGAAACCAGGAAGGCACAACCACAACAAACCCGTGACTGGGTAGATCGCATATACTGACTGACTGGGACCATTGAGTCTTGAAGAAGGCGGTTCATGCAAGTAGAGGTTGTCAAGAGGTCAAGGGAATGGAGTTTCATGGTAGAGCAGCTGCACACAAACCAAACATTTTCCCTGTGAATGCTAAGAGCTGCCTGAAGTGGTGTAAAGAGCAATGCTACTGGACAGTGGAAAAGTGGAAACATGTGATGTGAATATCCGGAGAACAATATCTGCCATCAAGTGTAGTGCCAACAGTGAAGTTTGTAGGAGGTGGTATTGCAATCATTCAATGAGAAATTTTTATTTTAGCAAATCATTATCTAAAAGTTTTGCTTTTTTTTTTAAGTATTATTCAGAAATTGCTATTATTTTTACTAATAAATAATAACTGGATATGTCAAATGTTGGCAAATCACATGAAAAGGATAAATGCAAACATTCATTGTAGTTTTTGTTGGCTTTCTTATGATTTTAATGTTAATTTACTGAAGATATAATTCAAAAGGAGATGGATACAAATTTGTGTCTAAAGTATGATTTTAAAATAGATTAATGATAATAGTTAAAATTCATAGTTCATGCTCTTCACGCTTTTATTCATTAATCTTTGGTTAAATAAATATTAGTTATTAAAAGATTAAATATGCTAAAAAATTTATCAACAGTAAATTCCTAAATTTTTCGACCAATAATAAATACTACAAAGCAACCTAAATTTAACAATCTACATTTAACAATACTGTTTTAATGACATCAACTTTTTATGGAGATATTTTTAGAAACGGAGAGTCTTGTAAAGAATTTACAGTCAAGAATTTTATATCAACTATAATTTTTTAATAGCATATACAGTTATAAATAAATCCATCAACAAATAACTCCTTGCGAAAATCTTTTACTCCATGACAACTCATGGAGCAAAAGATTTTCGCAAGGAGTTATTTGTTGATAGATTTATTTATATCAAGACAGATAAGTATATATTAATAGCATATACAGTTTATTATAGAACAATAAAAACGTGTGCTGCTTATTATCTGAGATATTTATTCTTTAGTGAATGTGAGAATAGATTAAATATATATAGACTTATGATGAAAATTCAAATAAATTTTGGAAAACATTTGGAATTTGGTGGCCAGTTAACATCTGTTACAACCAACCCATTCAGAAGACATTGGTAACAGTTTCCAATTGATTTCTAAAACAGTTACCAATTCTGAATCTTTCCATTGTGAACCTAATCTAACAGACAGAAATTTATCGCAACTTCATTGCTCCCTTGATCCTAACAAAGTTAAATGGCTATCAATCATTCAAACATTCACCACTGTGAATTAACTAATCAAGATTAAAATATATTGTTATTGTGTTGATCCATAGATAATAACTATTTGTGATCCAATTCACCATTCTGAATCTGTATTAACCTACTGAGGTTAATAAAGTTTAATAAATAGATAAACAATCTGAGGTGTGTCATCCTCAATGGTGCATATTAAGGCAATATCGAGTTTGAGGAGCTCAAAATCTTTTAGAGCAGCAGCTGCATTAGGAATGATCTATAGTTTGGGTCATTCCATGCCAAGTGGTCTAAACGTTCGCGCCATCATGTCTCCAATTTTGTTTAAATTTTAGCTTTAGCACCGGTAAGGTGCTAAACTAAGTTTCCCAAAATTTGAGGTCCCAAGCTGCAATAGTTGTTGATCTAGATCCCCCTATCTGAAGGGTAGTCGGTCCATGTTCGTGCAATATTGAACAAAATGCCACTTTTGGGGTCTAATAAAATTGAAATTAACTTATAAAAATGGCTAAAAAGTTGAGATCCTGTACAATTTTTCCTGCTGATTCCAATAAAATTAATTTTAACATTATGGATGCAAAATTCAGTCAAACAAGTTGACTCAAGTGTGCATAAAAATTTGTTGTGACTTATTGCAACAAAATTTAACCAATATTTAGACTCCAACAACTTCCAGGCAAAAAAAAAGGTATGGACTTGAAATTTTGAACAAGTACTATGCGAGGGCTAGACATGTTACTGCCAAATTTGCAACTATCTAGCATCTATAGTCGCCCTGCAGGATCTCTTCAAATTTGGCACTGTTGGCCGCATGGTAAAATTTACCAAAGTTTAAAGCCAATTATTAAAAAATAGTCTATCTGAATGTGCTTGTGAATAGTATCATTTGAAAGAAAAAACGTTGCTCTACAAGACTGATGTATTTTTTTTTTCAATGGGACCATTAAGTAGCTATTTAGGCAAGTCAAAGTATGTTAAATTTTGTGTCTGTGTGACATATTGCATCCTGATTATGGTATTACTGCAGGATACCAAGCCTGATTGTGGCTATCTTTGCTTCAGGAAAATTTTGCTCTTTGCAATTTCTATGAATTTGAGTCTTAATAGTCACTTAAAATTATTGATATAATTATAAATTCATTTGTACTTCATTTAGTGTCAATCCATACCAAACGGTCCAGCATTGGTTGCTCGACCATTTTTTAAAAAAAAATGATTTTTTTTTACTGTTGTTACCCCTATACATGAGTACTTCAAAACAGACATTATTTTTTTTTATTTGATTTTGTTTAAAAATGGCGTTCATTTTTGTTTTAGGGTTTCCGGCATTTTGGCCTTTGCAGACAGTTGCGGTAATTTTTATAACTCAGCTAAGAAAAACGATAGAAAGCTGTGGTAAAAAACATTATTTTCAGCACATTCTAAACTACATTTTATGTCCTATACCTTTTTACCATATCTCTAACACAAATGGCTGAAATTTAGAATCGAAACTGATATTCGCTTCTGAACAAAAATCAAAGTTCCGGGTTTTTTTTTGAGCAGGAAGGAATGAAATAGCAAAGCTATAAATTTTTTTGAGAAAAGATATACATCCAAAGGTTTAGCAAAAAATATTTCAGCTCTGTTACTGGCTTCCTAATTAAGTTATAGCGCTTTAAAAATGCTCTTTTTTCCTTTTTTTCAAAGTTTGAGCCCCAATATCTCTGGTGGGGGACCTAATAAAAATTTGATATTTACAGTATAAAGAGAACTTTGAGAGGTATCTGTGAAAAAATTTTTGAGTTTGATTTTTGTGTTAGATATATACATCTAGATTCTGGAGATATAGATTTATAATGTGGTATGTGGGCTTGAGTTTTTAAAAAGACAAGATGGCTCTACTATAGCTTGAGTTAAACTGCAGATATGCAATTAAAGATGCATGCCTCCAAACAGTAGATCAACACTAAAATGTTGTTGCAATATATTACGTCCTATCAGAATGTCTATGCACAACTTGGGATGGTTTGTTTGTAGGTGTAAACTTGAAGTAACAAATCGACAATTACCTATCCCACTAATCTAGAAGACAGATTCGTTCAAGCCATAGAAACATGGCCCAGCTCAGTAAAAACCCTTATAACATAATTACAAGCAAAGTCTCAGTTAATGTAACTGTTGGGCTTTCCGTATCTTTATTAAATTATAATATATAAGACCTTTAATGCAGCAAGACAAGTAAGTTTGGAACTTTCGATCAACATTCGGAATAACAAATATAGATTGTTCAGAGCAATGGCATACAACAGAAATAAAGGTTGCCCTCAACAACATCATTGTAATGTAAATTGTTAATACAATAATTAAGATAACATTTAAAATAACACTTTCACTGCACTGATGGGATTAACAAATAAAAAATCCTTCAGTAATGATATTCATTACATCAATCTTCCAAATAAATAATTAAGGTGATTCAAAAACGTTAATTTACTTTAAATAATGGTTGTGGATAAGAAATTAATAAATATGGTTATATTGCAAATTTAGAATTCTACTTTCAAGCAGAGACGCTTTCCTATCAGATTATTTTGGTCCACAAAAATTCGCTGAGAAGGAGTGGGCGCAACAAAAATATCTTGCACTCGAGTGCCCAACATCCTAGGCGCAGCGCTGCTTTCATGAAAAAAAAAATCAGCTGTTATTCAGTAATAGCTTACTGATCTCCATTTATTGGATGAGATAAAATGATTTGAGAGGATTACACTTTGTTCAATAGGGAAAAAGCAATCGTTTCACAGTTTCCGTTAAGAGTAAAGTAGTAGTGAATGGTTTGTAGGCGTTTCTTTTTCTTTTATTTTAATCAAATACGAAACAATGACTAGACGATTGCGATTATCATAGCTGACAGCAATTAGGCTACTCGCCTTCAAAAACTCTTCAGATTGTAATACGGGAAGATGAAGTTATTAATTTGGAAAATCCTAGGGTTTATAAACACACACACACACACACACACACACAAAAAAAAAAAATCATAGGCATATTTAAGGTAAGGGCTAAGCCTCCCCTCCTCCCCAAAATCGATAAGAGTAGGGCATGCTTTCTTTCTTTCTTTCTTTTTTTTTCCAATTAGATCAGTGTTTCCCAACCTTTTTTGTGCTATGCCCCACCTAAAGTATCTAAAGTATGCTATGCCCCACCAAATTAGATATAACTTTCACAACCAAAAAAAAGACGACTTTTTAAGTTTTACAACCAAAAAAGAAAAAAAAAAACCACTTTTTAAAATTCACAACCAAAAAAAAAAAAAAAAAATTTCTATTTTCCAATTGCCCCCCTCGTTGGGAAACAGGGAATTAGATGGTTGGTTGATAGGACCTTACCCTCATCCTTCCCTTAATTTTAAAGAAGATTTTTTTTTTGGGTTGTTCGATTTCCTAATTTGACCCTCACATAAATAATGTCCTATATAATAGAATATATCTTTGTAAAAAAATTAAATAAACCTCGAGAAATAATCAGTTAAAGAATGTGACAAACTTTTCAGTGTGCTCCGCGACCAAATACTGATTTGAGAAAAAACAAAAAGTAAACAATAAATGCAGATCAGCAGAAAATTTAAAACTTAAATTCGAAATAGCACATCTTTAACGAATAAACTTGATGCATATTAAATTTACTTATTTTAAATCATAATTATATTTTATAACCAATCATGAAAGTGTAAGTTATTATTACTGATTGGCATTATCTGTGAATGTATGAGATGGGCACAGTTGAAATTATTGATAAAAGTCGCTCGCCAGAATGGAACAGTTTCGGAAAAGCTGTGGTAAACTTTTTCGAATAGGTGGTAAGTCCTCACTCTTCCTTAAGTAAAAAAATAAACAAGGCTGCGAAAAAAATAAAGCCTTTTATTATGTCAATAATACACAAATACGTGAACTACCGGTATATCATCTTTTTTTTTTTTTTAACAGTATTATAATCTATGTTATCTTTATACATTTCATTATTAAATGAAATATTAAGCTTTGTAACAATAATATTTCAGCGAAAAATCATACATTTTCCGTTTTTGCAAAAGAAAGTTAAGGTCAAAATCTTCCAGAAAAATATACATGTAAAGCCTTCAAAATCAATGGGAAAAAATGTTCGATTTTGAGCCTCTTTTCTTTTTTTTTGGGTAAAGTTAAAAATAAAATATATATATTTTAAAAGAAAAATTAAATAAGTAGGATAAAAATAAAGTTTTCGATGACAAAATTAGTTCAGCAACGGACGGTAACGAAAATGGGATTTGAGTAAGAAAGATCTGTATGCGAGAGAAGGGACTTCATCTATTAAGTCGTGATCAATCATTCCAATGTAATGGCTTTTTTACTTCTTATTCAATGAAAGAACGCCAAAAATTTGCAGAAAGCTCAATTAGTAACCGAATGTGGTGACTGTTAGGCATATCATCAATGAATTCTTGAGGCAAGAGTTCCGGGTTTTCATAGGATTCTCTGAAGCATTTCCTCCAATCATTGCTGTAGGTTCTCTTTTGCCACAGGCAACAAGAAATGATGAATTGGAAGACGGAAAAGTTGTAGGAGATGCACCTCACCCCTCCTGAACCAATTCCAACATGGGAAACAACGAATTATGGAGTGATCATTGAAAAAGATAAGGATGACCTTCGCTCCGCCTCGGCCCACCCACAAGTTAGATGGGAAACAATTTTACAGTGTTAGATCGTAAATTCGTGAAAGAATTTTGGCATAATTCAAAATTATGCGTAATTATCCACCCACTTTTCTTCTGAAACTGCTATTAAGGAAAATAAAGAATTCTTCAGTTTCTTTACTATCTTATTTAAAACATGAAAAATCTTAATCTTGTCTCCTGTATTTCCTTATTTCGACATATCAGAAGAGCAGTAAGTTATTTTCTTGAAGAATAGCGAAGCTTAAGTTGAATATTTTGTTCGTTTAAGAAAGTCACCAGACGAATCAACTGTAATTAACTCTCAATTAAAATGATTTCTCTTAGTATCTAAATGATGACATTTATTAAATTATATATATTTATATGTTATTTCATATTCGTTCACTCCATTGAAGAACAGATATTTTTAGAAATCAAATGTTTTTCCCTGCAGCTTAAGCTTTTACTTTTTATTTCTTATTAAATCACTTAATATTACGGTGCCTTACAATTAGAAAAAGATTTCCTAATAAAATGAAAATAATTTAAGATGTACTGATATAATGGAATCAAATATAAAGTCCTTAAATATTCTGAACACATGCCAATGAATGCTTCGCATTTGAAATGAGAAATGACGACTCAACCTTAAAGAAAAAAACAAAAAATGACTGCCTCCGTTTGAGGAGAGGAAAGTGAACATCCCTACAACAACATAAATACAGATGGCAATAACTGTTTTCCAACTGTGGCTGCATCAGTCTGTTTGCTAAATGTTGATTCTGTACGTACTGTGATCTTCTCAGTACAGATCTAGTGTAGAACAGACTGAAAGCTGGACTAAGATGTATAGCGACTAACAAGAGGGAAAGTAGTTGAAAGTATCTCCGATTTTCTACTCGAACAATACGGAATTCTAATCTCATTGTTGGATTAAGCTTCAACTTTTAAGAGATATCACGAGATGCTCCAAGTTCGCCGACAAATAGCCTCTCTCGTCATTCTAAGACCAAATGAACGGGAAAAAAAGTAGAAAACGTTCGCGCAAAAATGCCAGATTTAACTTTATTTGTTCTGAAAGTATTTTTGGCAGAAACTAAGATTATCGACAGTTACGCTTTATCGAAACACTGTCCTAGTCTATGTAGACATTTCAGTGTTTAGTTGAGTAGATTTTTAGTTGCTACAAGGCAGCTGATTTTCTGCTTTTCTTTGAACATTTGTGTAACTGACTAATCAGCTCTGATCATAATTTTACTTGGTAGAAAGAATAAGAAAGGCCATAAACTGCTCAACTGCATGACCTTTAACTGGAGATGAACACTAATCTGGTGACATGTTCCCACCTGTACAAGCAAGCCACTTCATCCTTCCTCTCCAATCCAATTACAAGCTGCAAATGAACGTAAATATCAGCTCCAAGACCAACTTACATACAGTTCGAGTCACTTGTATGATGTTTGTATTGGTGTACGTTGTCGAGCTTTTTTAATCCTTCTACGGAAGTGTAATAAGCTATGTAAGCTACATAACTGACGTCCTAGTCAAGTGATCACATGATCGGCAAATAAAGGAAATACAGGTTCTGGATTGGAGTTCCAACCATCCAACTAAAAAAAAATCAATCAATTTTTATTATTTTCTTTAAAACATCGTCATCTGGCACTCTATTCATCCCCCCCCCCCCCCCACGGCCAGCTACTTTCTTTCTTTCTCTACTTAAATAAATATATATTATAACTTAGTAATATACAGGATGTTTCTGAACGTATGTTAAAGAAGAATATGGTAGCTATAGGGTACGAAAACAAACAGTTTTCAATCTTGTTCTAGTGGCACTGCCGGAGCATTGACTGCCGCACTCGTTCAAAAATACCAGATGTAGTACGGATGGTGTTGCAGGCTTCGAAAATTAGAATTTTATTATATTATCTGTTCAAATGTTGATTCTCTGATGACTGCGCGCTTTGAATGACTACGTACAGTAAACAGCAGACAATCACGCACTCATGCGCATGACCAACAGCCACAACAATAAAATGACTGTAGCGCCGAATTGGTGCAAGACCGGACACACATTAGTTAACTAATGAAAACTGTTTGTTTTTGTACCCTTTATCTATCATATTCTTCTGTAACAAAAGTTTGGAATACCCTGTATATATATATATATATATATATATATATATATATATATATATATATAATATTTTGTTATTATCCTTATATTCATTTTACTATATCGATATTATTCTTTAAGATAAAATAATAAGCGAGGAAAATATTGACGTCAAGATTTTCAGGATATAGAAGAAATTGGACTAATTCTTGGATGCGTTCGCATTTAGAAAGTGCGAAAACTGCCCACTGTCCAAGGTTTGTCTGTAAGCATGAAATAACTCCATTCTATTCGGCTGATATTCATGAAATATTTAGTATTATTTTGCATTAATAATATTTTACAGCAAATGCTACAACCACGTAGCACGTGTCTTCATCTGGTGAAGAAGTTCTCAATCTTTTCTGGGACCTTTAAGGATGTGATTATAACTATGGACTTCCTCCAACTAAGAAAAAACAAGGTCTCCTCGCTAGCAAACTTTAAACAAATCCTGAACTTTAAGGATGTCAAGTAAAGAACCGTCTCCATTTTATAGAGGGTCGGATGCATCTTGGGACACGTCTGAGTGAAAAAGAACCAAGGAAACATACCCGACCTCCAACGACAACCAGCAGTCATATGCTATGCCACATAAGCTATCATGTTCCATTATTAAGACAATCTATCTTTGCCATATCAACCTTGTAAATTCCACTATAATTGTTTATATATACCATTGAATAGAAGGTCTCTACATTACAGTCGATTTAAAGTTGATATACAATTAATAGGTACAAGGGCAGAAAGTCAGAATAAAGATCAATTTTCAAATTTGTTAGGATAACAAAATCCAAAAAAAAACCTAATCAAGTTTTCTTCTTTTTTTTTTAATCTTAAGAAAAAAGATTTTCGAATTAAGCAGTTGGTTAACAATTTAAACAAAAATACAAATATTATAAGTAAGAGCACTGTGTATACTATTCATACACATAGTAAGGATTTTAAGAAAGTTGTTGTTTTCTTACAAATCATGCAACTATTAAAATATTTCTCAATACATTTTACATTCATCTTTTAAAGAATATTAGCGTTAAATAAAGAAAGTAGATTAGATTAGATTAATTGAAAGTTGGTGGCATGACTGCCGAGCACGTCGACCTGAAAGATCTTTTGTACTATCCCACGGAAAGAAAGACAGACGGAGAGAAAGAAAATAAAGAAAGTAAGTTTCAATAGTTACAAGTTTTTGTCATCCTGTCTGACTGTACAATTTAGATAGGGTTCTACGATTTCAATTCTGTGAATGGGTTAATTCAAAAGAACCATGCGTATTTCATTGCGTTTCTGCACTTGAATGAATATTTAAGCGACGTAATACAGTAGAATCGTCAATCGTTGTTGATGTGCAAATTAACGCAGAAATAAAAGTAGATCATAGTTCCTGGAAGACTGTGAAAGTTGGATTCAATTCTCATTAGGTCATCTAAACTCTACTGGATAGTTAACTACCCATATTCAGAGATTTTAATAAGTTAATTTGTTTAAATTTATGTAATTCAGATTAATTTTCAAAAAAAAAACCAAAAAAACAAAACAAAACCCGATAGTTAAATTGAACACTGAAAATTTATTGATGATATTCCTGTCTGAATTTTTGTCCAACCAAAGTTCTTAGTTCAATAGTTCAGGAGCAAAGGGGTCCTTGCGATTCGTGAAGGATGCTTGACTCAACACTGCGGGGGCCACGACTGGATACCAGGTCCACTTTTCTTGCTACGACGCGACGTCTGCGTACTGTTTCTTTTCCGTCTCCGTGAAGGCGGCTTGCCAAGTCCGGAGAACACTGTTCTTCAACAATGAGCTTCTGTTGGGCCGGGTGCAACTTGCATGGCGTAGCGCTTTGTTCCCCTCTGTGGATTGACGATAACTGCTCGATCCTACGGCTACAGACCGCTTTCACTGCCGGGGTTGCTTATAAGGACTCCTGTCCAACCACGAACTTCCCTCTTCTTCTCCAATGGAAGACTCACTTGCGGCTGGCTGGCTGCCGCCGCCGAACTCTCTTCTTTTCCACTCTCTAACTTCTCGGCTGGAGGAACTCAATGCGTGGCTAGCTGCCACTGTGACTTC
>JAFIDM010009631.1:45534295-45553515 GCA_023159025.1 Thereuonema tuberculata | reverse complement strand
GAACTCAATGCGTGGCTAGCTGCCACTGTGACTTCTCTCGGCTGGAGAACAACTTGCGGCTGGTTGCCGCCAAAGACAATCTCTTCTCTTCTCTTCTCGGCTGGAGGACTCACTGTTGGCGGCTGCTTGCCGCGAAGACGATCTGTCTAACCTGACTCTGCTTCCCTATTTAAGGCTGCCTAACGCCTCCTTCTTGTCTCTGGAACAGTCTATCCTTCCATAGGGAGACAGGATTCTCCTGGAGGGATGTTGGCCTTTTTCACCGGTAACAATATTATATGAGCTTTGAATTGAAATGTATTCGTTTTAGGTCTTCTGAACAGAGGAGGCACATACTATTATATTTAATTAATTAATGGCTTGAGATTTGGTTTGCAGATCTCTGTAAGATTAGCAGCTCTTAGTTACATAGATAACGAGTTAGATTAAGTCTTTTCATGGGTGTCCTTCTAAGGGTTGTCCCAGAAAACTAGTCTTGATGTTTGGTGTGTTAGTACACTTCCCTGAAATTAGTTTAGGCCATTGAGATCATGATTCCAAGTTTAGGCGATGCTGAAATATTGGAGTCTATAAAATTTTTACATTGCAAAAGGAGAGTTCGGGTTTTACAACTTAGATTAAGAACGTCTATGGAATTTTATTACGTGCAAAAATCCAACTTCCCTTTGGTTGTTGTATTTTGGATACAAAATAAAAATCTAAATGCATTTTTGGACAGTCGTTCGGGCACAGCCATGTGGCTGAAACGCCCAAATTTGGGTTCGAATCCCGGCGTGGATCATTAGCTTACCGAGGGAGGGAGGAGGAGTTGGTAGGGATTGTAAACCCCACTGCAGCCGAAAATGGAAGAATTGTAGCATTTTCGATCTGCTTTGTTGGTTGGAAAGACATAGTTTTGTTTGTAAACCCCTCCCACCCATACGGAAAGAAATGCAACTTTATTTTTTTGGTGGAACATTTCAAAATTCTAAGTGCATCTATTGCTTGGATGTTTCCTTCTTTCTTCTGTATGTGTTAATCTTCTTTTCAAAGACTTATTCTCAGTTTCATACTTGTTTCTGAACCCTGCTTAGCCTCTATCGCTCTTGTACTAAAAACTCACCACACTGAAATGTGTGTGAAATCAAAGAAAGAAACAAACAAATACTCTTTAGACAGACACACTTTTGAACATTTAAAAAGATGATCTTATAAAGAATAAAATGTAGTTAAATATTTATTTAAATGTAGAATATGGTATTTCAAAAATGCTTTATTCTATCGTTCTGCTGCCATTACAACAAGAAAACATATCTTCGTCAGATTCATAATTAATTCAATCATTTTATTGCATATCAGAGTGAAGGTAACTGTTTTTAATAATTATGTAATATGGTGTGAATTTTGAGTAAACACTAAAACTTTTATTACAAGATTATACATATTTTATATTTCCTGGATATGTTGTAACCGTTTTTTCTTTTTTTATTTTATTTCGAAGACTATCTCTTTAGCTCTTTTTATCTAATGGCTGACTGATTAAAATCTTAATTAAAAAACAATACTCTTCACACACAAACCCCTCAGAAGGTATTAGTATAAAGAAGCAGAACAAAACATTTCTAAGAAAAACAACCTCAAATCAATGCGACTGGAATAACGACAACAACACCAGCGTGACAATTACAACTGACAACAGAGAGAGAGTGACACAAGAATTAAACGTCTTGACATGAGTGTGAGATCAAAGGAAGTAGGTGTGTATATGTCATTTCAAATTGCTTGTCCTCTGGGCTATTTAGCATATGTAATGATGTATTAAGTCAGAGTACAGACAGGTTGAATAAAATATTTGTATGAATTAAAAAGGAAATAAAAAAATAAAAATAAAACTGTTCCAACTTCCAAGACTATTATTATTCTTCGCAGCACGATGTGTCAGGAACTGACACTAATAATAAGTTTTTAGCTTGGCTGTCAATGTAATGGCGGTTGAAAATTTTAACAGCAATTGTCATGTCGAATATTATTCAAAGAGGAATTAAAAAAAAAAAAAAAAGTAAAAGCAACACTAGAACTTGCGAATGATCCTGATTTCAAATGTAGTAATCGGATTCAGTAACAGAAACAAACTCTATACATCAAACCCCAATGATCAAACATTTATAACACATCTTTTTCAACAAGGAAGGAAAAAGACTGATCTTAAAGATATTTTTTTTTTCGGTTTAAACGTTATTCCTTAACATTAAAGCGTAAGGTTTCTTTTTTGTTTTTGTTTATTCAGATTTGAAATGAAAATTAAGATTTCTTAAAATATAGCCTACTGTTCTGTAAACACATCCAATCAAAACTCAAGTGAGAAACTTGCTTCGAATAGCTAATTGTACTGAATATCTTAACATAAATTTAAGAACAATGTTTTGTACTTGTGAAAAAAAATAAAAAAAAATAGAAAGGGCTCAAAATAACACTAGAAGAAGGTTTACGTTCCTTCTGAGATAACATGAAAACTGTTTCTCTACTAGTTAGTTAATTACGAAAAAGCTCCAGTCGAAATGAATGAAATCTGTTTAACAAAATACTTGATGATTGTTGAATTGTAGGACATTAACTGATAAGTGTTTACGAGCGATATCAGATATATGAGATGATTTCAATAATGGAAATCGCACACGCTCTAACTCCTTCAACTGAATTTTAGTTCTCAAGATCGCAATAACGTAGGTACTAAATAATACTCCTTTCAGAAATTCAATAAAAGTAAAGCAAACTTACAAGAAGTGAACATAAAAATTTTGTCTTTTCCTTCTTCGACGTATTTCTTTTATCTTTTTTAATCCCTTGATGAACAACGATGATTTCAAATTTTGTTTATTTAACTTCTGTTTCCCAACAGCATTTTTCATTCGATTTGAGTTTATCTTCCTAATAGCGTGAAGACAGATTCCAAATTCTTGGATCTTTTAATCTTCTAAATGTTCTACGGAATCAACAGCAGATGAAGAACACTGCTGCTGGTTTGACCATGAAACGAAAGAGTCGCATAACTTGAGGCATTTGTGCGATTTTCATCTCCCGTCAAAACAAGTGCGAAAATTGAGCAATAACAGATGCTATAATTACTGTTAATTGCCTTATAAGACACCAACTTCATAGAAGACGGTCTTAAATAATGGTGCTCTCTTATTATATGAGTCAAGATACGGAAGAATGATAATAAAGACCTGATGAAGAATCAAAGAGTAATTCAGAAATCAACTAAACCATCCATGCATCTATTTTCTACTGAAAATTCACAGAAAAGGATTTTTTTAAAGATATGAATTAAATGTAACAAAATAAAATTTATTACGGGAAAAACTGAACTTATAAATGGTCTTTTATGATTTATTTTTTTTTTTTTCTATTTCTTTCTTTCTATCTTTTTGTTTCGATGGTTGTTCGTTTTCTGAGATATTGGTTTTGAGAAATCCCCAGCTTTACTGAATCTTAATATCCAAAATATTCGACTGAGACTCTACGACTGAAGAACATTTTTATCTAGTGGTATAATCATTTAAATAAAAGTCATGGTATTTCAATCAAAATTAAGTGTTCTTTTATAGGAGAAGGGGACTGAAAAATTAACCTATCTACTGAAAATGACTTCAGGCAAATTTTGATTGCAATATTGTGCTGTATTTATGGGACTCATCTTTATGGAGAACGAAGACTTTCTCCTCTATCGTCCAATAATAAACATTTCCTGAAGATTAAAATGCTTGTGGAAAACAAGCGTTACTTTTTAGGAATAAGAAGAAAGGTTAAACCTACAAACAGGTTAAAGACAGAAAATAAATAAATACTTAAGGAGATTGAGGAAATCCGGAAACTGAAATTGGCTAATAAATAAAAAATTTAAAGAAATTCAAGATTGTTATTATTTTCCTGAGAAATTACACCTTCCTTCATTGTTCATATGCTCGATTTCTTTGATTTTTTTAGTCTAGGAAAGAGAATATATCATTAGATGTGTTTCTTCTTCCCGCCCCAATAGTTTGTGAACAGGTGAATAGGTTTTCTTCAAATCTCAAATGCAAATTTTCCGGACAAAAGACAATTCAATTTTAAACAAAAAAAAGCATTAGAAACGAAACAAAGAATTTCTATCGACTTCTTTATTCAAACAATGCCCACAATCCTTTAGTAATCATAAATTTGCACGTGCTTTGATATGATTAAAATTAATTGGATAAGTCAACTTATTCAATACGGATTTAATTAATTTTCATAAAAAAAAAAAAATCACTTTGTTTTTAGCAGATATTACAATTTCCAAAAATATAAAGGCTTTTACATTGTTTTCACGACTCATAAAAACAGAAAAAAAAAAAAAAACCTTATAAATTTAAGGTTAGTAGATTTTCAGAGATTTTCTTGTTAAAACGGGTTTTCAACTGCAAACGTTGAATATAAAGAAACTAATTAATAAATCAACTGAGAATTGACGAGTTATTTGAAGTGATTGCTTTAGAAGCTTGTTTAACGAGAATCACAAACTAGATGACGACTTAAATCTGACGTAAGATTCATGTTTTTCCTTGTTAGAAGTCCTTATTAGGGTACGCGCGCACTACAGGTTTTTCAGCTGAAACCGCAGAGTTGTAAAGGGGAGAACTTCGGGGAACTCAAGCCCTCTAGCAGGGCAATAAAGGGACGATTACTGCTCTATGATTTTGCCCCGGGTTTTTAGTCAGATCCAGAGATGGGTCATGTTCCATCTCTGGGTCTGACTAAAAAACCCGGGGCAAAACAACTCACACAATAGAGCAGTAATCGTCCCATTATTGCCCTGCTGGAGGGCTTGAGTTCCCCTAAATTCTCCCCTTTACAACTCTACGGTTTCAGCTGAAAATCCTGTAGTGCGCGCGTAACTTAGAATTAGTGTACTATCTGTATACATGAGCGTTAAGACATTATTTATTACGTACTATTTCATTATCTATGAAGAGGAAGAGAACATGGATTTTCTATTCCCAGTAAAACTACAGAATGTTGGACCTCATACCTGAAGATGACTTGAAATGACGAACTGTACACATTGGATGGGCCTTGTACAAATGTCAATGCAGTTTGAGTTGTGATATAGTAAGGATAATTCTTGAATTAACCATTAATTAAAATTATTGTGAAAAAAACAAAACAAAACTATAGACAAGTGAAATATTTATTATTAGAGATATTATTACTTCATAAAGACTAATGGTTACTTTAAAATGTACTTCTTCGCTTTGGACGACTTCGGCTTATTAATGTCTTTTCTATAGTTTTCCAAGTGTCTTTTCCTTGACTGTTAATTTTTTTTCATCTTTTTGAATGGATTTTTCTTTGCTCTTTCGAATCCTGTTTTTGAAACAAATTTGAAGAGCTTCTGTTATTTTTTTCATTATCTTTTCCTTGCTGTATCCTCTTACTAATCTTAAATTAATTAATCTACCGTTTATAAATAAATATGTGCTTCAGAAAGAGTGGGAAGTATTGTAATGCATTAATGGTAAAAATATTTCTTGGTATTTCTAGTTTTAAGGCTTACTTGCTCAATTAAACTCAGACGTCTCTGTTTGATATGAACGATTCTATTGTTAAAAATATTTTCGACTGTCATAACATTTGATAATAAGTTAAAGAACGTGTTAGTGCCTCCATTCCATTCTCATCATCATCTTTACATTTCGATCTTCCTCCTGCCATCCAACCTCCCACAATTCTCGAGTCTCACAGACGCAAACATGATAAGAAATTCGAAAGGAGCCAGAGAAGCAGACAACAAACGGTGCTGGTTTGGGATATCTCAAGTGGATGTCCGCCCAAACCTCCCATTCTCTACCCACCTCCCAAGGCAGTTTATCAACTGACTACGGGCCTGTAAAGGGCCACTACTGAATACTGCAAGCCTATTAGGTCCCCTGGTGTTTGTTGCTGAAATTCAAACATGTTATCAAACATTGATAATCTTACTACTGCAGCTTAAAACTTCACTGCAAATTGTTGAATTATAATGAATCCTTCAAAATTCACATAATTTTTTTATTCTTTGTTTATATTTTATTTTGGTCTTATAAAGCAAGTAAATAAGCAAACAAAAACATCAATATGCTATAAAATTTAAAAAATAAATTATTAAAGTCCATTGTTATTAATCTAAACGTTGTTAAATCTCTGCCTATAATTGGTGGTTATGTTTTGAATAAATCTATTTTTAGGATTAAAAAAAATCTGATCTCAAATATTGTCTAGAAACTTACGAATTCATTTGTAAATGTTTCCTTGAATTACAGATCATCAAATAATATTTTTCCCTCTGAATTAGAACTGTAAGCCAAAGTTTAAACTTTGAAATTGTTTTAAGAATTATGCGAAACAAATCTCATGCAAAATTAAGCAACTGTAATAATTACAATGTGTCGCTTAAATTGTTCTTTTAACAAATAATTCAAATTTTGAGCCTTTAAAGAATACTTTTCTTAGGAATGATAAAAAACAACTTGAGTTCATCACTTATGTATGTCAGTGGATCTCCATCACGTGCAGGTATGTATATATGAGTTTGTTTTAACAATTCTTGATTTTATTAACTCGAAGTATTATTTCAGATCCTTTTGGAAATATATCATGCTTTATAATCAGTTTGATTGTAGTGAGGTCTCTTGAGTCCTCAGCTGCCTCGACGAAGCATTCGACGCAGTTTCGAACTGACAAAGAGTTTACGCGAGATTATATCATTGGATGATAGTTCCGTCGAATTGCTCGCCACTGGACCGTTCCGACGGTACTGTGCGACTGTGTTGAGAGCAGTGCAGACATGAGGAAGCACACAAGCGCAGGGAAGGCACTAGCAGACCTAGGCAGACTAGCAGAAGAGAGTATCATGTCATCGTCCGACAGGCACGAACTGATCCAAGGGTGTCCCTGTCCACCATACAGAGACATGTAGCAGCCCTGTCGAAAGCCATGTGTCTACCGGCACAAATTGCGAGGCGATTTTCAGAACGATATTTAATTCTCGGCGCCCCTTACGCTGTCTGCCAGTAACACGTCACCATCGGCGGCTTCGTTTGCAATGGTGTAAGAGGGTGACATGACAGCTGTGGACTGGCAACGAACCGTGTTTAGTGACGAATCCATGTTTTGTCTGGACACGGATAGTCCCAGTACTCGAGTATGGAGAAGCACTGGGGAGCTCACAAATCCGGACTTTAATGTTGTGCGACAAACCGCCAACGACTAGTGGCATCATGGTGTGGGATGCTATCTTCTATGAATATCGGTCTTCTCTGGTAGCGCAGCAGTATGTTCAGGAGATTCTGTTGTGCTTCCCTTCATGGAGGGGCTGTAGCGGTCCATTTTCCAACATGATAATGCGCGCTCTCTTACAGCACGGGTTTCCCTGGACTGCCTCCGGGTTGTCGACACCTTTCTTGGCCCACCATGTCTCCAGACATATCGCCCATTAAACATTTGTAGCAGCAGCTGGGACGACAGCTTCTACTATCAACGGGAATCAGCGTTCTGGACGGCAATTGCAGCATTTATGGGAGGATCTTCAGCAGAGTAACATTATACGTCTCTATAACTCCATAGAGGTCGTCCATTAATTATGTAAGGTCAAAAGAGGGAGGGGGGAGGGGGGTCCGGCAAAATCTCACCAAGGGGGAGGAGGGAGGGTGTCAACGAAAATCTCACGTCAACTTTTTCATTCAGAGAATATACGTATTATAACATTTTGTAAAACTGAAATTGAACTTTTTTAATTTTTTGACTTTTTGAAATCTCACCTGAGGGGGAGGGGGAGTCCCACCACATCTCACCAAATCTCACCAAGGGGGAGGGGGGGGGGACCAAATTTTTTAAAAAAATACCTCACGTAATTAATGGACGGCCCCATACCAAGCCGTATCACCGCATGTATCCACGCTCGGGGCCAAAGGGACGCTAAAGGGACTATTAACCTGTAGTATTTTGCCCGAATAAACAGCCCATTTGCTCTGATATTGTAATCAGTCATTTGCATCATTATTCTCATTGCCTACACTACAAAGTGCCATTCCATTTCATCTGCTGCTTCTGGGTGAGCTAATTTTTTTTATTGGCAATGAGTGTATTATTATCTTAGTCTTTTCTAGGTTTATTCCTAACTTACAGTTACGGGGGGGGGGGTCACTGAAAATACTCTATTCCTACTTTGTTTGGGCCTTTGAACATGATAGTGAAGTCCATTTGTCGATCCGACTTTCCGTTCGGGAGTTGTTGGGGGGGGGGGGGTCACGGATGGACGGACAGGACAAACGCAATAGCTATCGATTACCACAATACCTCCCAAATGGGTCGCTAATTACATTATTTCCTTCTTGATTCCCATTATACCCGTTGAGTGAATCGACCTTGTTGGGCATCTATGGTCTAAACCAATCTAATAAGAATTTATTTTTTTGTTTTCTGTTATGAAACGGTGTTTTTCAAATAGACATTCAGTGAATGTCAAATTAGTATTTCTGGTGAAAGTAGTAGTGAATTAATGGAATACATATCATTAATTCACAGGGTGATCCCGGTACAAACGTTAAAGATAGCGCAGGAATATATATATAAAAAAAGCATTTATAGTGGAACGTATGTCCGCAAATCCCAGTCGAATGTGCTAGAGGGCACTGTTTGACAGTACATTCGTTGGGCAGTGTGAGCCCGTTTTTGAAACGTTGACTTTGTACGAGTAGGATGTATCGCTTCACTGAGAGGATAGATATGCACCTAGACCATGGGGCATCGAACGGGAACAGACGAGCCGCTGCGCTGTACGATTGTATCGTAAGCGGTTCTCCAACAGACGTGTGCCCAATCATCAAACGTTTGCGCTTTTGCACCACAGATTTTGTAAAGGAACTTAGAGCACCTACTGTGAACCTGTAAGTGTTCACATCACTGTCATTCTGTAAACATAGGGCTAATAAGCATGCTATCTACCTTTTTTGTCTTTTATTTCTGAATTTTAGTGTATCTTCTAGCATTTTCGGGTGGCGTTTGAGGACATACGTTCCACTATGAATAAGGTTTGTTTTTGTATTCCAGACCTATCTTTAAAGTTTGTATAGGGAATTCTGAATCACCCTGTATGCATATATAATTATTTATCACCTTTTAAAAATAGCGAATGTTCTCATTTCACACATCACGAAACACTAACAACCAAATCTGTTAAGAATTATATTAGTATTTACAAAATGTCACTGCTGGTGTGACACAAAAAGGAGAATTATGATTCAAGTTTATTAAGAGTTTAAAGCCTAAAAGGTCCACGGATAAAGTTTTAGTTTTGGGTATAGGCTAAATAAAATTAGGAAAACAAGAAATTTGAATTATATAGTGAGCGCAAATAAACATACTGAATCAACAGAATGTATACTTCGTATTGGGTAGCAAAAGAGAGCTCTAAAGATCTTTCCCATTTGGACCTACAACAAACTGATACGCGCGTACTCCAATTTGGACCTACAACAAACTGATACGCGCGTATGCCTAAGTTCTGTGACCCTTCTTTACCAAATATGCGCACTATATAGTTCAAATTTCTTATTTTTCCTAATTTTGTTTATTATTCCTACACCCCCCCCCCACATTAAAACTTTATTCGACGGTCTTTTAGGGTTTAAACTTTAAACTCTTAATAAATTTGAATCATAATTCTCCTTTTTTATGTCACAGCAGCTGTGACGTTTTCGTAAATACTAATTTGTTGATAAGAGGACATTTAATTACTTTCAATTTTTCTATTTTTATTTTTTTTATAAAATTGGCAAATGTTTTATTGTTTCACTGAGCTTTTCTGTGAGTTGTGGGTAATTAAAAAATAGACAACTGCGAAAGTCTCTCTGTTGATTTACTGAAACCAACACAAACACCATTCAACTTAGTATTGTATTTTTGTTATTTAGATAAAATTCACTTTAATACACAGTGAAATTTGGGGGGGGGGGGGCAGTGTATTTATTATTATTATTATTTATTTTATTTTTTTTGAACTTCTTAAATTATTAAATCGCACTCCGTCTTACATCATCACAATAGTGATCTGGCAAATATTTACTGCTGAGAACCGTGCAATGACCCATGCTGACTTGATCTCCCGACTACTGGTGGCATCTGACGGACGATGATGAAAACAGAAACATAAAAAAAATAAGCCAACCTGAGTTAATAAAGCTATCAATAGGTGTTTTTTTGTTTTTTGTTTTTTTAATTTTATTTTCCGCGCCTTGGATCGTTAATATTAACACCGTTTCCAAAGTAACAACGATAATTTAGCAACCACTCTGTTGCTATATACTAAAATTACTATTTTTCATTTATCATCTTTTTTTAACTCATTTTTTTTTTGTCAATGTAAATTAGACAGTACATTATTATAATAAAAATTCTATTGGTCTTTCATTTACACAAATTATCTAAAAATAAATGAAGACTTCTTTATGTTTTCATTTTCAAAATTTATTTCAGGCTTTTTTTTTTTTTTTTTGTAATTTTTCTTCAATTGACTCCCTTTAATAAATTTATTAAATTCGTCATCCATCATAAATTTGCATCCGGTAAATTCATTAATAATAAGAATAATCCTGAAAGTAATAAAAATAAGAGAAATAAAACTGAAATATATTTTTTTCTTTAGTTTCCTGCTTTACTGAATGGTAATCAGAATTAATGCAACCTTCATGTTGTCATCAACATATTGTCCAGAAATAATCTATAGTTATAACGGAAGTTACTTTCAATATTCATTTTAGTATCTCAGTAATTTTTTTTTAGAACAGTTGGTCCATACCTAATGAAGAATTTAATATAACCCTGAAAAGGATAAATAAGGTTTTAATAAAAATCTCACAGATCTTGGACAAAAAAAAAAACCCAATTCCGTTCTATTCTGTTTGTAAGATTTTTTTCACCTGCTCATGAACAACTGATCTTTTCTTATCTATCTTCAAATTCAACGAATGAATTTTTGATCTATCCACATTCAATGGATGTTAATTTTCATCCATGAAATTTTTATTTCAAATAAAAAGCTTCTCGAATTCATATTTGGATCGAGGTTAATGACAGAGGTTCAAATAAAAGGTTTTAAGTTTAAACTTTTACGGTCTTCTGCGTAATCGATTTGGATTTGACGATATAACCGACCGAATATCGAAACCTATGTTGAATAAATGACTTAACTGGAATGAAACATTAAATATAAAGCAATAATGACGATGTCATTTTTTTTTTTTTCCATTAAATATTCTGAGAAAATGACGAAGCCGAAATCAGCGCCAACTTTAAGAATGAAATGAAACTTCTCTTTCGACATAATAAAAGTTTTCTTAAGAATGCGTTTCGGGCTTTTACCTGGAAAATTCTCTGATTCAATTCACTTCAATGAAAATTAAAGTGTACAGTCGTACGATAATCGCCTAGAGAACTAACAGCAAAATGATAATGTGCCGTTAACATTTGATGTGTTCTGTAGTTTCTTAATTTCTTCAGGTTAAAAAAAAAATAGGCAGAAGCACAAAGTTTTCTCGGAGATGTTGGCCGTGTTTGACGGGATCGTCGAAACAACACCTCACGGCTTGAGAACCTGTTTAATTGCGTGACTGGGTGAACTTATCGAGTTGAGGCCCAGGGCATCAGAAAACTCTCGTAAAATAAGGTTGAAAAGAAGATAAAATAGTCCCCCCACTACCACCATTGGAGGCGCTGCAGGTTTCGTCCACTTCAGATAACGAAGGGGAGGTGGATTTATTTGTTTTAAGGTTCAGAATCCACGGGAGAGACCGCACGCGCGCTGATACCGTTTGCGAACGGTCTTCCGTGTGTTGTGGTATTGGGTGGAAATAAACAAAGGTCGTGGTCTTTGGCTTGATGTATGAGTTCTCATTCTTCGTTCGATGAAAAACACGCTACAACGACGCAAAGAAGTTAATAAATCTTCCTATTCAATGTTTTTTCGCTCATGTATAATACGTATGGCAAGGAACAAAAGCAAAATAATAATGGAATAGATAGTAATTAAGAAATTATTTTAGACAAGAGTAACTTTAACTTATTATTAGAATAGAAATCTCTTAATTTTCTTAAAAGCTGATCTTTCATGGTTAAATCTCCAGAAGGAACTATAACGTAACATACTAACCGACGCAAGTTATATTTTAAAAAGAAAAGCTGAACTTAATAAATATACAAATCTTTGTAATATTTGCCAGATTTCCCAATTAATTTTTTTAAAGATTACGAATATTTTCAGGTGCCTTTCGAAAGCAGCTTTATTATTATTAAGAAGAAAAAATATAAACAAAGCTTGTATTTAGGGCATCAAATTAAAACATGGACCTATCTACTGCTTCATTTATAAGGAACATCTAATGCCAAACAAGGAGGAATTAGATTAGCGAACAATTGAAAAGAAATGTAACTAATTAACACTTAAAATTAGCAAATCATCGTAAATTAGATTAATTATAAAGAGAAACTCCGATTCGAAATAATCTACAAGCTGCCAAATAAAGCTTTTCCTGAACTTGACTGGAAATAAGTTTTGCCAAGAATTTCTAAGAATTTCCTCGAAGTGTACACAATGCAAATATGTCTAAAGCACTGATAGTCATTTTTCTCCAGGGAAGAAAGGAGACAGTGAGAGAGGAAAGCTCCGATGACACAACCGAACGCATCCCATAATTTTGGCAATGGCCGTCGGGGCCGAGAGAGCCCGGGTGGGCGTCGAGTGATGAAGACTACAAATACCTGCTGACAGCACCGATAATGATGACGATAATGACGGTGATGATGACGAGAAAGTGGTCCCGATTGGTTCCTCGGGCGGAGAACTCGATGGAGAAAGGGAGGGGGATTCCGCGAACCCGGTTGAATGCTCCCTCTCTCCCTCTGCCTCCAACATGTACGGGAAATCTAAGGAAAACTGACTGACCAAACACGGTGACTGACAACCAAACACCAACCACAAAAGATAGCTCATGAATAATACAATTACGCGTTACGATCTATAACGCTGATATCAATAATTTTCTAACATATAATTGCAGCTTCCCACAATCTTTCTTTCTTTTTTTTTTTTTCCTTCAAATTTGTCGCCCCCTTAAATTACAGAATTGTTAAGCCTAAATAAGGTCACAGTAATGAGATAATTCTGTTTTCATTATTGGTTATGTCATCAGGCGCCAAATAATGTAAAATATTGATAGAAAATACTTGAATAATGCTTAACTATAAACCAAACTTCATTTTGCAGTAATCACACTTATTAACGATAATAATAAATTAAATAAATAAATAAATAAAATTTTAATTTATTTTTAAATACAAACAAAAATTAATCGTACAAAAACTGACATTTAAATCAGTAATATATCGTCATTATATCCTGTCAAAATGAGAATCTTGGATTGGAAAAATACGACTACTGACTTCTAATAAATATAAGATATTAGAAAACTCCATCTACGGATAAATTTCATTTTATTAATGGTGATATTTCGCGGAGAATACCATCTTCCCGCTTTTTCAAACCGTTTTAAATAACAAAGATTAACTTCCATTACATTCACTGGTTTGCACGATACAGACATTACATTACAATAATTAAAGACATTTTTATAAAATCAATTGTTAATGATAGATGGAGTTTTCTAATTTAATTTAATAGGAGTACAAGATAGAATACGAAGTACAAATATAAGATATCTTCTCAAACATACTAGTAAATACCAGTCCAAAAACAAGGAAGTATTGCGCAACAGTAGTATTCATATAGTGAATAGGTATAAGGAAATACCAGAGCTATCTGTTCAAGTCGCGGAATAAGCTTACAAAGTTCAAAAAAAGAGAGTATCAATATTATCATTATATCGTTGTCTGCTGTTTACTCTTTCCAAAGTCAACAATGACTAATGGTTAAAACAATGAAAGAACAGAGTAATGCAAAATTGAAAAGGACGATCTGGAAGTAAATGAAAATTTATGGGAACTGTCATGCTCTGAAGAGGGTGGTAAATCCTCTCCGAAGAGATCTTTAGAAAACATGCGATCGGAGTTTCTGATATCATCAGGATTGTCTATAAGTCTCGTATGTTAACGGATCCGTTTGCAATTGCATAGCCTTATTTTTCTCGGTAGACATTACACCAGGAACTTTAAAGGTCAATTGAAGTTTGCATCGCGTGCCTTGTTATTCGCAGACTTTGAAACAATGAAAAAAAGGCTCTACGATGAGATAATTTACAGGTCGCATTCGTTTGGAGAATGATATCAATCCCAGTGCAAATTCGGAAGAGATATCGTGGTTTAGAGTAGACTACTGAAAGTAATGAACATCATCAATGCAATATCGATTATTACCATTTTGAATCACTGTTCTATACCTGCCAAAACTAGATAGCAGTAGTGGAACATCCCATAAAGCATTATTAGAACCCGATTCGAAGAAAATGGCATTCAAAAATTGGCCCAGCAAACTAAATCCAGCAGAAACTCTTTAGAACAAACTGGAAGGCGGATCAGAACAAGATTTATATCCCCATTTATACATCTATGCTATGTGGACATCTACAATAAAGGAGCACAGTTCCAGGTTCGTATTATCTTGAACTGATCGAGGCTTTCACGAAGGATGAATGTTGTTATTTAGAGCAAAGTGAACCCACACTTTATTCATTTCCTTCATGATCCTGCATTTTTTGTCAAGGTATTTAGAATATTTTTGAGAAGTTAGTGTAATTATCATTTATCTGGTTCTAGCAAATGGTTGCTAGAATAGAAGAGCAAACTATCTGAAGCTAACTACTGTCATTTAAGTAATCGATTGCAATGGAAATGGATGAATGATGATAAAGGATCGGTGAAATTATGCAGGAATCACTACGAACAATCGCACTCTCTGTGCACAATAAGCAAATTCAGATGGTGAATTTAGACCTCGAAATATGACTTCAGGTCATTTCAGGTCAAGACCTGCTTTCAAATCAACGCTATTCAAAATCCGCAGTTAGAAAAGTATTCGTAAGTTTACAAATTTGCCACCTAACGACTTAAATTACTGCCGTAATTAGGTACTGTTAATTTGCTGTCTAAGGTCAGTATAGATTTCAATTTTAAAATGTTGAGTTAATCCCGAAATGATTTTATAAAATTCTTATATTCTTATTCTTAATTCCAATTGTATTAAATTAAATTAACAAACATAAATGTTTGTTAAATCTGACATAAATGAAAATAAATAAATAAATACACTGTTCTGACAACTAATCTTTGAAAATGGTTTTTTGAAGGGCAGGATGACAGATACAAGTGAAAAAGGAATATTTAAGGAATTCTTACAATCTAATATCTTACAATCTAATAGAACAGGCAAACAATTGTTCCAAAACCAATTCTGAGATAGCATTAGAATAAAAGAGATAAACATTATAACACCAGTAGTCCTGAATGCGGATTATTCCCATGATGAATCTGTGGAGTAGCCTTGCCCGTCAACGACATCTATTCAAAGGCAGTCAATTAGAGAACTAATTAGTGCTGTATCTGTGCCAACAGTGATCTTGATTTATGAAGACATTTGGTAGACTGGGTCGCTTTTAGTATGACGAGGCTTCATTAAGACAGTTATAGAGCAAAGGAGACTTTTAAAAAAATTAATTTTGGAATGTTAATTTAAGTCTTTTTTTACAAACGATGTTAATTACAATATTTCCTAAATTTACAGATAATTCTCAATATTAACAGCGACTATAAGTTTAATTTAATGTAACCCAGAAGAGAAATATCTCGGATGAATCGATTTCACTGAAACTCTGTCTCAAAATTAACTTTTGAATGGCATTATTTACTACATTAGTGCAACATTCTATGTCGTTACTGTTCTATCGACCAGTGAAAACTTTGGCGGGAAACTAGAACCTATCAAATTACAGTCATGGAAAACTTCGATTCCTGTTCTATGAATATCAGAATTCTAAAATGATTTTCTTGGCCTCAATGATTTTTCTTCTTTACATTGCTCTTTGAATGCAATTTTTGCTCAAAACATCTAAATAAGTAGTAAAAGTTAGGAGGAAAATGTTTTAAGAATATTCTTGAGCTAACCAAGTCATTAATCTTAACACAATTCTATCATTTTTCCTCTTAAGTTGTGCCAAAAGGTAATTTGTTTCGGGAAATCTTTTGGGTATGGGTAATGCTAATATATTTGAGAAATGATTGTCTTCACTTCAAAGTAATTAATGAAATCTAAATTACTTAGGACTAATTGTCAATTAAGACTGAATCTTAAGAATATTTAATTTGCTGCGATTCGCTTTATCGTAATTACAACGAAAGATAAGTATTATTCGTAAGATTTATATGAACGCACATAACGATCAAAGTATATTACTGAATTAATTAGTAATAAATACATCTACTGGATATTTACGCAATATCTATAGTTCTCTACAATTTACTAAATTCCTTCAATGAGGAATTTAAATCCACCACAAAGTTAAAATAATGAGAACACGTCCAATAACCTTTGGTACAAACATGTCCGCTACGAGATTTCTTTCCGATCTCAAGTGCACCTCCTGAGTGAGTGAAGGCTATACGAGGCAAGGTAATAAGTGCCTTGCCAGACATGTTTATTTAATCTTAACAATTCTGCCAGCGCTCGAACCATTAATTTTGTCAGGGCCAAGTTTGAACACCGGTAATTTGCAAAATATTTGTTTATCAAAGCCTCCCCCTCCTCTCCCCACGATCGCCTTAGAAGCCTCGGGAAGAAGAAGCTAAATTGCACTCTCGGAACACACACATTGAGCAACCATCGTGGAGGAATTTCCCTAACGTTACAACAGCATTGGTGGCCAACACGAGCACTCGGACCAAAAAAAAAAAAAACCAAGCACAGATTTTTTTTCGTTTAATTATTATCATCCGATGAATGAGGATCGGCAAGAAAAAAAAATAATAAATAAAAAAAAAGCAAAAAAAAAAAAAAAAAAAAAATTGCTAAAATTTCTAGCATTATTTTTTTTCAATATTAATTTTATTATTAAAATTTAAGATCAATTTGTAATCAATTGTAAAATTAGGATCAAATACAAGCAAAAATAAATTGTATTAAAAAAAATAATGCAATTCTTTAGTGAAATAAAACGATATAAAATATTTTTAGGAAATTTGCTGTCAAGTATGTTACAAAGAGGAAGAGAATATAAATAAACTATTACAAAAAAAAGTTAACCAAACTCAGAATAAGCTTTTATTTTGTTCTATTTATTTGTTATCACAACTACCATTTTTAGTCATGAAATCAGTAAGTCTGTGTCTATTGCTCCCTCTCCCCACAGTTTTTGAACCGCTGGATGAATCTTCTTGAAACGTGGTATGCATATTTGAGGACTGATCCAACTTTTTTATTTGAAATCTTCTCCTTGTCGAGAAATCACTGCGAGGAGACAAAAATTACCGTGGATTTCTACGGATTCAATGAAATTTCTATCCTATTTTCTACTAATATCATTGTCTTAAACAATCAATATTAAATCCTTTTAGCTAATCCATTGCGCGTGGATTTGATACTATTAAAATTAAGCAAATGTAGACAATTTAAGTAAATAATGCGGGTTTGTTTGTTTTTTTTATTTCAGAAAATGGAAATTTTTTACTGTTTTTATTCAGTAGATAATTTAAATATAAATGCAGGCTTTCTTTTTTTATCACTGTCACCGCCTTAAAAAAAAATAAAAATAAGAAATACCATTTTAAGGAAAATACACTTTCCAGCTTCTTGGTTTGTTTGAAAGAAAATACTTCAAGAAAAACACCCAATGTCCTCAACTTCACTAGTCTGTTTGTAAATCTGAAAGAGCACTGAGTAAATAAAAGCGCCGTAATAAAATCCTACAGATAGACAAGTGCTTAATTTTAGTAATTTTGCATTTCCAAAATTCACAGTCACAACTGGCATCAGTGTTTTATACTTTTTGGCGTTAGTTTTAGTGATATGTTGTAGGAAATTAATATCTAAATCTCTCAGTTATCTCATCCAATACAAAAAACAAGGTTAGGGTTTAGGAATATTCACATTTTCTTTTATTCTAATCGATATCCTGCTAAAGTTATTAGTAATTTAATTCAATTTTTTTTGACATTGTTAATTTCTTGAGTATTAAACATTTCTATTTTCTTCTAATTTATTTCTGATGAACTCTTTTTTTTTTTTTTTAGGGGGGGGGGTGGGGAAGGTGCATGTTTTGTTTATGCACAGCTCGGTTATTTTACTTACTTGCTTTTTACCGAAGAGCAATTTCATACTTCAGTTTATTATTTTTTTTAATTATTATCTTTTTTTTAAAAAAAAAAATAAATAAAAAAATTACGTAAATTCCTTTGCTTCTAACTTCCTTAATTTTTAAAAAATAAAAATAAAATTGAAATAAGTTCTTATCATAAATATAAAAACTATTATGTTCATTTTGAGAACCATGATTGTATATCATATGCGTAGGATCAAACGCAGAAATCTATTGCTTTTTTCCCCCTTATATTACATTTTATACTGTTTTTGTAGAAGCTACTTTTAATGTAAATCTGTTCAATAATATTACAATTACCAAATATCAAGCATGGATTAGTCTTTTTGCAGGTTATAATAAATAACATAAATTAAATATCCAGACATTATTCAACTTCTCCTATAGTCTCACGGACATGTAGGACCATAGGCAAACAAACCCCATTTCAGTGTTAAAGGGGATAAACGAAGAAAGCTGGAAAGTATATATAAATTTATGGTATATATTTCATCCACATTAAAATATATCACAAAATATAATTTTTATTTACTTTGATATTTTCTCTATAACAATGACTAAAGAATTTGAAATCTAGAAGTTAATAAGATTAATAACAAAAATAATTTGTGCTAAAGAATAAAATTAAGGGCGACCAATTAAAACCCACGCGGATATTGAACGTGTGCAAAATCAATTTAAAAAAGAAAGTAGAAATAATTTTTACAGTGAAACGCCCGCGACAGGAATTGAACCTGCAACCGTCTGATCCGAAGTCAAACGTCTTATCAGCTAGGCCGCAGGGAATACATTCAAATTCTTGTATCTCTTATCACTCCTCTGTGTGTGTGAAGCCATGAAAGAAGAGTCAGAGAAATAAAGCTCAGA
>JAFIDM010009631.1:45519242-45534285 GCA_023159025.1 Thereuonema tuberculata | reverse complement strand
ATTTTTCTGGATAGGCAGAAATAACTACCCCATTCCTTTGGTTTTTGGACCTCTGAACACGATGGTGAAGTCCGTTTGCCGATCCTACCTTCCGTTCGGGAGTTGTTAGGGGAGGACAGACGTAGACGGACGGACAGGACAAACGCTCCCAAATGGGTCGCTAAAAATTTGTTCAATTTGATTAATTGCGCATCATAAAACACACACACACACACACACATAGGCACGCAAATAAATCATTGTTTTAAAACAAACCTAAAATCAAATTCCAGAACTGAAACTAATATCTGTACAGGGTGATTCAAAATTCCCTGTACAAACTTTAAAGGTAGGTCAGGAATACAAAAACAAACCGTATTCATAGTGGAACGCATGTCTGCAAACGCCACCCGAATGTGCTAGAAGGTACATTAAGGTTCAGAAATAAAAGACAACAAATAAGGTAGACAACATGTTTATTAGCCCTATTGCATAATATTTTGATCCTTAAGAAAAGTGGTCAGTAAAATGGGTCCACAAACACCATAACCAAAACAAGCCTAGATATTAACCCTACTCTTACGCATGGAGTTTGATGAAGATTTCTTTGAGTCATCGTGCCCATAGGATTCTTAATAACAGAATATATTATAAAAGCGTTATTCTGTCATAAGACTTTACGTTTTTCCAATTTTGTGACCAAACTATAAGAGATAGATTGGTCATTTAATGGATAAAATGTAGAGCTTTTTAAGACAAACAAAATGCTACAAAAATCTTTCGAAAAAAGTTATTGGTTTCCAAGATGGCACCTTTTAAAGGGTCAAATTTTGACTTTCTCTGAATTTAAACGAAAAGTAAACAGATGGAAGAGATTATATTGAGAAAATGTTGGTATTTGAAAGTTTTATCGAACGATGTATCACTTATTCACAAACGCTTCAGCGTTTGCAAGATACATGCAAAAATGTGAATTTTCGGTGTGTGACGCCGACCCGCAACACATCCGAGTTATTCGGAGAAGCCACAACGGGCTGGGAAGTTATATATTCTCCGACGATCACAACATTAACTTGCTAAATAAATAAAGTTTGTTTTTTGAATGCTATATATGCAAGAATTCCGGAGCGAAGCGACGGTACCCGGCTATTATTATTATGTATTATAAAAACGAATATTATAAAAACGTTATTCTGTCTGTCATTCTGTAAACAAAATGTTAAATTACAAATTACTAAAATGTTACTAAAATAGAGAATCTATCCATAAAAAATGAAAATATATTATGCAACTGTCCAACTATACTGATTGGCGACGTAAATGTAGATATTTTCAAAATGAATAAAAACAATGCAGTACAGAAATACGTAAAACTTATGTGCAATAATGGTTTCAAAAATCGTCTTTACGGAACAACAAGAAACAACTGTACAATTCATGGAAATACGAAAACAAATATAGATCATATTTTCATAAATAAACATGATATCAAAACACCAGGAATAATATGTAAAGAACGAATCGGATAACAGTTGAAAATGAGAAAATAACAGATCCAAATATAATCTATAAAGAACTAATCAATGATGTTAACAAAACAAAATTCATGAAAATCTACTTATATAAAAAGAAAAGTCCTGACTCACTGACTGACTGACTCATCAACGCCCACCCCAAACCCTTGGACCTAGAAAGATGAAATTTTGCACAGAGGTTTCCTTTGTGATGTAGACAAGGAATAAGGCCGGATTTTTCGAAATTCTTACGGGATAAGGAATAATCTGGCAAACTGATGATGAAGTGTATGGCGGCAACCCCAGGTGTGTGGCGCCAACCCACAATACACCTGAGTTAAGTGGAGAAGGCCACAACGGGCTGGGAAGTCGTATATTCTCCGATCTCAATATTAATTTGCTAAATAAATAAAGTTTTTTTTTTTTTTTTTTTTTTTTTAATGATATAGATGCAAGGGTTCCGGAGCGAAGCGACGGTACCCGGCTAGTAACAGAATAATACACATTCAGGTATAATTAAAAAAAGTCTTCTTGATTAACATTTACTCCCTTCATCAATGGGTTCTTGTTTTCGCGGTACCTTGGTAATTAAATTGTAACATACTTTTGCTACATGATATCAATGTCATTGACTTTGAATCTGCGTGTGTTTAAGGGAAACGGAACCTGAATTTCTATTAAAATCCAGATATAGAATAATTATGTTGAGTGATTGTAGTATATATAAATATATATAGTTAACTAATATATATTAGTTAACGTGAATACTCAACTTTCTCATAATTGACTCATGTTCAAAGTAGGTAAAGATAGAAAAACAGAAGCGATAATTTTGATGTTAGCTGAGTCAGATGTCTTTCCTTGGGTCAAAGATAATTGGCCTTTGCAAACCTATACTGTGGCAATGGAGAAGTTTCAATTAAAAACAAGGCCATTACAATTTCATTTATTAAGATGCCGTTTTTAAGTACATTTCTACAACAGTACAATAGTTAATAAGACGGAAAAATTTGATTTTTTTTTTTTTATGCTATTATTCAAAATTGATGAATTTTTAAGAAAGAAGTCAATCTGAATTACCAATTTCTATTTCTTAGAACTTCTGATAATTTTGATATCGAATGTCAGGGTCCCTTTAAAACCCCAGCTAAGATTCTAAGAGAAACAAGATTCAAATTAAAGACAATACTTACAGAATACTTGCCACAGTATAGGTTTGCAAATGCAATTACGCATCTCTGACGCAAGGAAAGACAGCTAACTCAGCTAACATCAAAATCATCAACGTTTTACTGTAGGTATTTTGTAACTATCCGAAGACTTACTACATTAAAACAGAAAATGTGGAGCATTCTCGGACAATCCTTCAAAAAACCAACGAAATCTTTTCGGCATTACTTACCCTTTGTAGAATTTCCTTAAGCACACTAACAAAATCACTCTGGCTTTATTATCGATAACATTCTGTATTTAAAGGATGACAAGAATGTTAATATTTCATAACGAAAGCAATCAAGAAGGTTAAAATTCAAAATTAGGTCACTACATTATATTAACTTATTGTAACAGATAAAGAAGCAGCATTTTTTTCCCCTCCTTTTCTTTTTCTTTATTTCTTTTTTTCTTCCCTAGTACTTTCAATCGAGTACTGTTTTGGATGTTATCAGTTCTAAGCTGTCTAATTATTTTTTCTCCAGGAAGTTCATTTTCTTGCACTATATTTTAAATCCCAGACAGCAACCAATTTCTTTCGAAGACTGTTGAGTCAAGAACTTCATTTAGGTCCATATTTCTTGTTGTGAAGCACAGCGCCCACACCTCACCCCTCCCACCTAAGTTAAGCCCGAGGTGCACCCATCCATCAAGTGGCAACCAAAGGTGGGAGAGTTCAATTAATCACATGACATATTTCTGCTCGCATCAAAAAGCTAATATAGAAAAACTGGTAACTAAATAAAATTCCCTTAAAGAAAGAAAGGATTAAATTTCGTAAATTATTACGATTTCGTGGGATGACTCAAAAGTGGAACTTTTAACTGTTTCTTGCTTTTAAGGTTTTGGAAAGACTACAATGGCGGGTGGAAGGGCTGTTATAGAAGAACTTTATATTCCAAATGGTTGAAATAATCCTGTTTATTGAAAATTTTGTATTTTTAAGAGTACAAAATTCATCGAGATCCCTTTATTTTAATTAACAAACACAAAACTAAAACTTAAATATGCTTAAATATTTTTGGATTTTCTCACATTACACTTGGATTATAACAAGTCTTAGAAACTGTTTGATTTGACCACACCTGGAAGCAACTCAGAACCAACTAGATTTTCAGCTTTTCCATAAAAATAAAATAAGGAGTCACAACTTTTGAAATCGCAAGACAATTAGTAACGTAAGCAGTAGTACTTAGGTAGAATTATTTTTCAATTAATCTTCACTCAGATACACCAAATATACAGTATATATATTTCAAGGATTTGTTTTTAGCAAATGTTTTGGGAATTCAAACCTAACTCCTATCTATCTCTCGAGTGATTAATAATAATAATAATAATAATACTTGATTCTCTTAACGAAGGTCTGAACACATTTTATATAATTCCAGAAGCCTAGTTTCTACAATAGTTTTGAATTTCCATCAATATGCATATTAATTCTTGTCACATCTTTACAATGACGGAATTATAATTCATCATCACGACAAGAATAAAGACTACGTCAGAACTTGATGATATCAAAATATACCTGGAGTTAAGAGTTCGATTTTCAAGATATGGCGTATTGGCTACATAAAATTTAAAAGCAATTGTTTTTATGTTTAATTGAGTTTAGTTTAGAATTAGCTAACCGAACATTCATTCTTTAATTTTCTGTTGAATATAAAAAGTACATTGCATTGTTCCTCTATAAGCCTATAATACAAACTTTTGTAACAGACCGAAGTAATAAAAACAAGAAAAAAAAAAATCACCCAAGGATTAGTTTTATTTTCATTCAAAACGAAATTACTTAGTAAGATATATTTATTTCCTTGATGCTACTTAGATATATTAATTTGTATTCTATGGAACCTATTAGAAATTTATCTACAACACTTGCGTTATTTATTTCTTTTAAATAAATAAAACATTCCATTCTTATTGGGAATCGACAATGTTTTGAAATAAACCGTTTCTAATATCCTGATTGTCCATGAAGATAGCGTGCGAATATGTAAAAGCCCAAATCTTTTAAACGACATTTAATTATAATATGGAATAGGCGAAGTCACAGATTTTTTTATGTGTAATGAATTCACCGTAACTGAATTCCATTTAATCATTCTGAAAATCACTTCTTAACATACCAACAATATATTTTCTAAGACAAAATTCATAAATTCATAACGATTTTAACTACATTCTGAAAAGACTACATTTACCTACTAAAGAAATATCTTCATTATTTAAGTAACAGTATCCTAGTTAACTTCTCTATACTCGTAGCTAATGTCATTAAGCAAATTAAATATCGTATATATTGGCACAAATGAAAGTAGTGAACAAACTAATGCTTAACTATTATTAATCATTCAACAATAATTACTATTAGTCATTTTTGTTGTTGTTTAACCTTCAAGTTGTTACTTTATTTTTTCTTAAAAATCCTAATGATCCGTTTGCTTTTCCTTTTCATTCATGCTTCTAACGATCCAAGATCGTGATTTTTGTTCTATCACCATTCCTTATTCCTTCTCCGCTGCTTCTCCCGTATCATCCCTTCCCTTCTTTTAATAGGAAGTGTGTCTCACCCGAAATATATCAATTTACTTGCACTTTAATGAGAGGTGCGCTGTATTGTTACAGACTTAGTTTGGAAATCTTACGCGGACATGGTCGAATACGATAAGAATCTTGACTGAACCTCCTATTCGTAAACGCCAGGCAAATAGGCCACCATACATCAGGTGCACTCGCGATAAGAGTGAAAAATTTCGCGCTAATCATAGGTTAGAGTGAGTGCCCCGGGCCGAGCAGGCTCCCGGTCGAACCCAGCTAGTAGAAGGCGGACGGACTGGTGTAAATCAGTTGGCCAGGCTCCGTCGACTGACGCCAGGCGGGCCCGCCGCTAGCCGAAGTAGCATTTCGTATATGGAGTGATGGGGACGGTATAGCAGGTGAACGTAACACCTGACTTCACTATTTGGACCATTCACAATTGTTATAGGATCTAAAATAAGCTTCTTGTCATTAGGAGGGCATGGACTCGAATCCTACATACGATGCATTCATTATTATTATTCTTTATATTATTAAGTGGTGTTCATTATCAAAATTTCCGGTTACAAACCTCCAAACATGAGAGATCAATAGGAAGCAAGCTTTCACTGTAATCAATTTTAGTAACATTTAAAATTTCATTAGTGATCAATTTAAAAAAAAAAAAAAAAAAGTCAAAACTACAGATAAAACCTATCACGAATGTAGAAACTGATATTAAAATTAGTTCTGAAGAACTATCATTGTATAATTGCTTCTAAAATGTCAAAATAAATAGCTGACTAAAGGTTTTAAAAATCTAATGAAATGAAAAAATATAACAAATCCATCTGCAAACTTATAATAAATCTGTTGTGGTATTTCTTGTCTTTGTCAAGTAACTACGTTAAATGATGAAATAGCGTGAGTAAAGACGACAAAATGTAAGTGTGTCAAATTCTTTGGATAACGATCGAGACACGCATTTTTTTAACTCTGATTATTACAGAAGATGGAACTTACCGTTTTGAAAACTGTAGATAAAGCGCAATGTTCACATTGTATGTATTCAAAACCCAGTGCTATTTACAGAAACAAATAATTTAGCATTTAGCATCTTTTAAAATGTATCATTACAGATGTCTAATCGTATTCGAGTACTGGTGATCAAATCAAATTTAATAATGAGTTTTATTCTTCATGGATGGATAAATTAATAACAGTGTTACGAACTTAAAATTTTCATTATTTAAGAGTGGAAAGGAATAATTGAATCACAAGAAATACACATAAAATAATTTTCTTTCATATTACGGCCTATATCAAATCGGGTCCCTTCCTCCATGAGTAAAGACGGGCGAGCGTCAGACTGTTCCGCCGGTATCAGTTTCATCTTGTTATGCTTAGTGATCGCAAGAGCCTGTACTACGTACCCTCACCTGAAGTCAGAGGCATGATAATTTCTTAACTAAATGCAGTACGACTTTTTATCCATTATAGAAATAAATTAAGTTGCAAACTAAATTTAAAAGAAACTGCTAAGAATTGCCATTCTCTATACAGTTTGTATTTCAATTATTTCTTCAACAAAGTTAGCTTAGTCTTCTGAAGTACTGATTAGCCTCCGTCTGAAAGCACAGAATAATAATAACTTAAAAATAACAAGAATACATTTATTGAGCCGCTTTGGAGAGTTTCGCATTCTTACGTAGGACCGTACTATTTATCTGATGAACCGAGATGAGATTAACACAAGAGAAAAATGGTGCTGGTCGTGTTTGGTAGCCTGTCCTTGTCACCCAATGTCAAGCAGTTGCGCCTGATTGGATTTGTCAGTGTCCATTAGGTTGTCACTCGTCCTTGTTTTATCTGCTCATTCCATCATAGTTGACGGTGACTCTTACAAGATAGCTTCCTGAACATTCGCTGAGGTTCCAACATACACGAACATACTCACCTTTAAAAGTTCTTTTTCAGCCAAAAAATTATTAATCAACAATCATTAGCTTAAAACTATCAAAATTAACGGAATTAATGAAATTGCCACAAGTGAAAACTGATATTCAACAATCAAAATTAGCTGCAATAATTTAATTCTTAACAGAATCGTATTATATGTTATTAAATAATCAGGGTAATGTGTTTTGATGAAGAATAAAAATATAAAAAAATAAATAAAATAAATCCCATGGTGCTGAATTACAAATCGAATTAGTAATAATCGCATTGTTTAAATAATAGGTTTCATTCAAGAACACTTATTAATCATCTAATATCTTTGAAGTCACGGGTTAACTAACCACTGCTATCAAGAAAAAGAACTAATGGTTCTTTCAACACTTATACAGTATATAGTGTCAGACTGTAAGTCACTCTCTCTATCTGGATGCTTTCATTTATTTTCATTAGTTCCTTTTTAAAAGTAGTTCGTCTTAATGAATTCATTGGGTTTCTTCAGTCTTCTCCCGATGCATCTTTCCTTCTTTCTTTTCGAAATGACGAGCAATTCGTCATATGTTGAACTCTTCTTTCTTTGTTCGTGACGACATTTCACAACATTGGTAGTTTCCACTGAGCATCGACAAAACATAGTTCTAGGAGATGGATTTTTGGCTGCCAGAATAATACAACGTGAGAACTGATACGGTCATCAAAACCGTCAATAAATAAATAAATAAATGCCTACTTTCCTAGGAAAATATGGTTCCTAGATAACTTAGTCTGTGTGTGGTGTTTTCCTATATTTCTGAACCACAAGATGGATCTTCTTGAAACTTGATATGTCTATTTCAGGACGAGAAACGATTTAACTTTAATATTTAAAATCTTGGATCTTGTCGACAAATTGCCACAAAAAGATGACAAGATTCACGTAAAACAACATTGGAATCAAAAAATGGATTTCTATCCTATTCCTATTAATATGTCATTGCCAAACAATGAATGTTAATCCTTTGAGCCAAGCTATTAATTTAGAGGGTGGTTTGATATAATTAAAATAATTTACTTTCACAAACTTAAGCAAATAATGCAGTTTTTCTTTTTTTAAAAAAATAGAAAATCTATTGGGTGAGTGCAAAAGTTCTACCGTTTTTGGATGTGAAAATTTGCAATGGAATTGCCCTCACACATGACATTGTAATGACGCAAATCGTCTGCCAATCCAACGTGTGGATGCCTCGCATATAAATGCATCGTGTCTCATAAAGTTAATCATCTCAAAAAAAATATCAGAGGGTGTAACATGGAACGCGAGAAGGAGCATATAAGACATTGTTTGATATACTAGTTCGATAAAAAGGGTACGGCAGCCGCAGCATGTCGCAATGTTTGTCAAGTTTATGGGGAGGATTCAATACATGAAAGCACATGTCGTCGATGGTTTCGTAAATTTAGGGAAGGAGACAGAAGCTGCCAAGATCCGGCTAGGAGTGGACGGCCATCACACGATGGAGAGGACGATATTGACCAAGCCATAAGGAACAGCCCGAACCCAACCGTGCAAGAATTAGCAGAGACCTTCAACGTAAACCGGACAGCGGTCGAGAGACGGCTGGTTAAGTTGGGTTTTACGAGAAAGTTGGATCGTTGGGTTCCACATAACCTGACAGCTAAGCAACGGGATAACCAAATCGCCACCTGTGTTTCCTTGCTTTCCCGGTACAAAAATGACCCATTCTTGACACGAATTGTGACAGGAGATGAGAAGTGGGTTACGTACTGTAACGTAAAGCGTCGTAGGACTGTGTGTCGCCCTTCTGATCCGCCTGCATCGACTTCGAAAGCTGAACTTCATCCCAAGAAGGTGTTATTGAGTGTGTGGTGGGATGTGCAGGGAATAATTCACTGGGAGGTCCTGCCACTCAACCAAACCATCAATGCTGTCTTCTACTGTCTACAGTTAGACAGGCTGCATTCAAATTTGGTAGCAAAGCGGCCAGGTCTCATCAATCGTCGCGGTGTTATCCTTCATCACGATAACGCCAGGCCACATGCTGCTGTCATCACTCGCCAAAAGTTACTGGGCTTTGGTTGGGAGGTTTTACCCCACCCTGCCTATTCTCCTGACTTGGCACCAGCTGACTATCACCTATTTCGCGCGTTGAACAATTCCTTCAGTCAGAAAATCTTTGATGATCTTGATGCTGTGAAAACTGCCATCCAAGACATTTTTGACTCCGTGGGAATTTTACCGCCGTGGGATTCATCTCCTACCAGAAAGATGGCAAGAGGTCCTAGATGGCAATGGGGATTATGCACAATAATAGGTACTGTTCATTTTGCGTTTATTTGCTCTTCTTTATGGGTAATAAAAACGGGTAGAACTTTTGCACTCACCCAATATACTAATTGTATCTAGCAGATGATATAATTTGAAAATAAATGTAGACTTTCCGTTTTTATCGTTTTCATGATTTAAAAAACAAGCAACCAAACAAAGAAATTTAAAGAAATCCCATTGTAAGGAAATTAGTTTTTTCTTCGAATTTCTTATTAGACCCTTTAATCAATTCAATCAATCGTCTGTTTATTGTCAATCCATTCAACATTCATTCTTTTCTGGTCAATATTTTCGGAACTGCCTTTATTGTTAATAAAAATTCATCATAAAAGATAGTCATAACTGACAGATAGCGTCCATATCACATTGCGATGTACAATCTTAAAGCGCTTAGTACAGACTCCATCCCACCATATTTGCAGGGAAACGTCATTTACTGGAAGATATTTTTGAATGCATGAATATTTAGGCCAGTAGTCGCGTCATATCCCTATCAAGAGCTATAAAATGCTTTCCGTATTAGTCAGTACCAGATTGCAGGAAATCACTTTCATGTGAGCCTCAGCCAATAAAAAGCCCCTATTTCAAAGCTTGCTGTATAGATTTTTACAGCATATGTCTACGGATTTATATCTATCTAAGCCATTTATATGGCTTAGATAGATATGGGCCGTTTATTCGAGCAAAATACTACAGGTCAATAGTCCCTTTACTACTGCCTCATACCGCCCCTATTCTGGATACGACTTGTATCCACACAAGTCGTCGAAATGGCTTGGTATGGAGTCATAGAGACGTCTAATGCTATCCTGCTGAAGATCTCCCCACAGCTACGCAACTGCCGCTCCAGATCACTAGCTATTGATGGCCGAAGCTGCCGTCCCAGCTGGCCCTATACAGGTTCAATGGGCGACAAGTCTGGAGACCTGGAGGGTCTAAGGAGGCAGTCCAAGAAAACTCGTGCTGTAAGTGGGCGGGCATTATCTTGTTGGAAAATGGACCGCTTTAGAGGCTCTGTGAAGGGAATCATATGAGGCCGCAGAACCTCCTAAACGTACTGCTGCGCCGTCAATTAGTGGAGACCGACATTTGTAGTAGCATCCCACATCATGACGCCACCAGTCCTGGAAGTGTGTCACACAACAATGAAGTCTGATTTGTGTGTTGCCCAGTTCTTCTCCATACTCGAGTACTGGGATTATCTGTGTCCCGACAAAACTTGGATTCGTCACTAAACACGATTCGTTGCCAGTCCACAACCGTCCGTGCCACCAGCTCACTACACCACTGCAAACGAAGCCGCCAATAGTGACGTGTTAATGGCAGATAGCGTAAGGGGCGCCGAGAGTGTAAATATCGTTCTGCAAATCGCCTCGCAATCGTGCTGGTAGAACAGGGCATTCTAGAGATGCTGCTCCATGTCTCTGGATGGTGGACCCTTGGATCAGTTCGTGCCTGTCAGACGATGACATGATACTCTCTTCTGCTAGTCTGCCTATGTTTGCCAGTGCTTTTTCTGAGCTTGCGTGTTCCGTCACGTCGCCACTGCTCTCAACACATCGCACAGTATCGTCGGAACTACTAGCCTGCCTTCTGAAGTCCAACGATACAACCTCCCTCAGTTGTTTAAAAAAGGACTTAAAGAGAGCTACACTCCACAACCACACTTATTAGAAAGCACACGGCCATATGATGACCATTCACATAACCACAGCCATAGCGATACTAACGTCCCTGGTGAAGATTCTCAGCGGGCAGTCGCAACTCAATTGTAATCAGTGGCACAACTATTGTAACGGTGCCGTATTGCGAGTTTCATCGTTCCCGGATCATCCGTTCTAGATGCGCTAATTTTTTTTCGCAATGAGTGTATATAGTTTATCACCCTAAAGATTTTATAGCTCGAAAGCAGGCGATTCAAACTATGGCTAACTGTCGCTACTGATAATTTACAGTTAAGTTTTGTCTGCTTAATTTGAAGAACTCTTTTATTTTCGATTATGGAACTTTCGAATTATGCTTATGGAACTTCATTCTTGTATTGAACATAAATAAAACAACGTGAGCTTTATTACGACAAAATGTTCATTTCTGTAAAAGTGAGACTCTTCTTACTGTCCTGTAGATTTCTAGGCGCTTAAATCAAGTGCAAGGAAAATCTACCTTTAAAAAGCTGAATTATATAAAAAAAAAATTAACATCTTGAAAAATCCAAAAAGCCTCATTGCCTTTATTGATAATGAACATAAGGAGATTAATGGCCGGTTGCACCATTGAAGTTCAGGAGCTGAACCACGTTCAAACTGCAAGATGAACGGAGATCATCCTTAAACCTATTGCGCCAACAACGTTTAATGAGAATGTCGGTTCAAAAGCGTCGTTAAGTTGAACTGTCGAATTCGGCCGTTCAAGGCGCTGAACTCGGTTCAAAACCGCTGTTCGGCGTTCGGCCTTTGCTGATATTCGCTTGCGAATTGAGACAAAGCATGTTTTCTCTCAACTATCAGAAATAACTTTTAAAAATGACAACTTTACATTTATTTGATTCGTTGGACAGTGACTGTGAAGAGAAATTTCAGTTGTTAACAGAGTTGCATCATTTGTATCCAAAAGGCAGACTATTTCGCGATTAGTATATTAGGGTAATCGTGGAGTTTAGTGTCCCAAATTAAATAACAATAAAAAACCTATAACAGTAAATGACAGTCATAAAATGTGAAATTTCACCACACTTGAGTGGGTGGGTGGCCGCACGGATAGTGTCCCATTCCCCACCGACATCGCGCACCGAAGTTTGCCGCTGTTGGTACAGTCTGTGCCGCCGACGCTGATGCGTTAGGTCCGGCAGCAGGCCGGCGATAGCGGACTCCAGAACGCGGTGGCACGAAAACAGAGATTACGATGGCCCGTTGTCGGTCGGGGGTGGGACACTTATAGCCATCCACCCATCCAAATGTGGTGAAATTTCACATTTTATGACTGTGTGTCATTTCACTGTTGTAGGTTTTTATTGTTATTTAATTTGGGACGCTAAACTCCACGATTACATATATTAGTAATACTCCGCATCGATTTTTTTTTACATTCTAAAATGTGTTATGTATGTATGATTCAATTATATCAATTAAAAGGATTTTTTTTTCGTCTCTATATAATTAGGGACTCGGCAGAATTCAGTTTTTTATTCCTGAACTCCATTTTCATAATGAGATTGTTGCTGCTGAAACAAAGGACAACTGTTGAAAAAAATACAATGGGTTGATTTCCCGCAACGAAAGACGAATCTTGTAACCAATCAGGAATCAGCTTTGAACGCACGACGTACTTCCGCTGCTATGAACCAAGATCACAGAACCTCAGTTCAGTTGTGACTGCTTTAGCTTGGTGCAACAAGGCTGAACTTCAATTTGAGGTTCAAGCAGAACTCGGTTCATGGAAACCGTAGTTAAACGACACTTTGGTGCAACCGGGCATAAGTTATTCAGATGTTTTGTTATTCAATCCATACGGTTTCCAAACATTCAAATAGTCTCTATAAAATACAGTAAATACTACATGTTATAGAATCATTGTTCCACCAAAAACCAGCGTTCTTCGAAATGACATCAAGAAAAAAGATTTTTTTTTAAACATTATTTTAAAACTCAAAATTACTTATATCTAATAATAATTTGACAAATTCAACTGAATGTAATGGAGTAGCGAGGGCCGCTATATCAAATGCTGATCTGATTTTGGATATACAACAACCAAAAAGAAAAAAACATTTCTTTCGAACGGGGGAAAGGAAAGACTTGTTAGAAGGTTCTTCACCTCTCCTTATTTCGTCGTCCCGTACACAATACTGCCCGAGTGCTACGAGGCCTGAAACGCACTGGACACAAAAATGTGTCCCCTTTTATTGGACCTATTGTTCGGCAGTTCCCCTCATAAAGCCTACGGCAGTATAATAATCACCTTTCCATTGTCTAAGGGAAGGCTTTTCATTGTCTAAGGGAAGGGGTCAAACCTCAAGGGGGATTAAAAGGGGACACATTTTTGTGGCCAGTGCGTTTCGTTTAATTAGAAATCTACAAGTAATTTATTGATACTACAACTTACCTTTAACAAATTATTAGGATTTTAATTACACCACTTCTAGATTGAAAATTTAAAAAAAAAAAAAAAAAAGTTCAATCCGAAATACATCACAAATACATAGCCTACTGACTAAAGGATTTTAGACTACAATTTTAATTCGGAAAAAAAAAAAATTGTGTCTGTCGATCGATAATTACGATAACTCAACAACTATTTATACGAGATTGTAAAATTTTAGTTATTTATTTAGATTATTAAATGCAAGAAGCCAATAATCAGAATTATAAACTGCCCTTGTACGGGGAGCATTAATTCAAAAACTACCCATCTTAGGACGTTGAAACTTTAATGATTAAAGAATTACTACTCAATGTAAGAGCTGTATTGGTTTGACGTTAATATATCAACTCCCTACAGAGTATAAACAAAGTACATAGTACAAAAAAAGGCTTATAATTGCATACTACAAGACCTCTAACTTCCGGAATTCGAAGCCTGAATGAGTTTTCTATCGTTCAATATTTTGTGAAGGTATCTGATTCACAATTACCCAAATTATTATTTGCTGGGAGGCCGCCATAGGTTCTAATTTAAATAATAGAGTGAGATAAAAATTATTTCTAATGTGACGTCTTCTTTATTTGTATATTTTTGTGTTTCTCAAAGAACAATTATTAAAAAAAAATAATAAAATAAAATATCTTTAATTAGTGAACATAAATTCGTTCAATAATCTCCCCCCCCCCCCTTTTCTTTTCAGTTTGTTTTGGGTTATGTGCTCTTAGTAACGCTACATCCTAATTCCACACATCCACAATAAAAATCAATTGCGCACTTCCTTCCGACCAACCACTAATGAACTGGGTTGTGAGACTAACAAGGTGAGGCTATTATCTTGCATATGGGGATTCGGCTGAGGTTGACAGGATTAATAGAGAGCCTTCAATAGGGCAATCCAACAACAACAACATGTTCTCATAGCTTCTTGTACTTATGAGAAGAGAACGATCAAAATTGATAGTAGATGATCCTCTTCTGAACGAAGCTACTACCCACGAAAGTAACATGATGCAAAGTTGGGAAGATGATTGACTGTGAAAAGTAAGATCCAGTTCAAAATCAATTTTATAATTAGTTCCTTAACTGTTAAACACCAGAAAAATAATTTTGAAAAGTTTTTATAACAAAAACTTATACAACCGGAGACACACTGAAATGAAAATTTAAATAATTTGTAGCCTCATTTAGAAAATAAAAGAAACCACATTATTATTTCAAAAATTGTAAAAACATTACTGTTTACATGCCGTCATCATAGTCTTACAGAATCAAATAAACAACTCTGCAAAATTCTTAAGGTTTTTATATTGGTAGTACTATTATCAATTTAACCCGAAGGATTATATTTTTAATTATATAATTATATTTTTGATTAAGTAAAAAAAAAAAAAAA
>JAFIDM010009631.1:45433045-45489490 GCA_023159025.1 Thereuonema tuberculata | reverse complement strand
TAAAAAGATAGATAGATAGATAGATAGATAGATAGATAGATAGATAGATAGATAGATAGATAGATAGATAGATAGATAGATACTGAAAGTTAATAAAGTACTATACTGTAAATTAATGTTATTTTTTTTACAACAGCCGATATAGAAATTGATGTAGAATTGATATAGATATTGAGCCACTGTTTTAAAGAAATAAATAAATGAATCAAATCGAATCTAGAAATACTGGAATAAAATAAAGCAACACAAAAATAAACTTCATTTATATTTATATATATATAGTTTTTTTTATATCTATATATATAAAAAAAAAACTGGGAAAAAAAAGGATTTTTAAAAAATATCTTCCGATTGTTTACTTATTGATTTCTATTTTAAAGAAAAGAAATAAAAAATCAAGATAAACTAAAATCGAATTTCCCGCTCCTAGCATTGTGTCATCGATATCAAAACGAATACAGATCGTCTGATTAACAAAAACAACTAAACATTTTTTTGATAACAGGACATCACGCCAAAGTGATTTTTTTCTATAATCATCAACAGTCGTTGAAACAAACATGGTAATATGGGAGGAAGGTGAACAAGGTCCTGTAAACCAAGGTTTTTTTTCTTTTTTTTGCATCTATCATATAAACATTTTTTTTGATTTTCACATTTTTTTTAATCGTTTTTAATTTTTCCTCTACACTTCCTAAGGTAATAAATAATGAATAATAGTAGACTGTTGATTCCATTATTCATCAGTAATTACATGAATCTTCAGCATGAGAAATGAAATGTTATATATTTTTTTAAAAAAAACAATAAATTAGGCCTGATAAAAAAATAAAATAATAAATAAATAAATACTGACTCAACTACTGTTAATGTAAAAACGTTTCGATTTTCGCAAAATGTAAGCTATTATTAAAACTTATTTCAGATTAAAAGATTATTCTTTTCATTAAATTTTTTTCTTTTCAATACATTCAGGTCATAATGAAACTAAGGCAGAAAGACGCAAATAATACCTATCTCAAATAGAAAATATTTCTGTGTTCTTCCAACAGATAACACTGAATGTAAATGTTTTATGTTCTAAAGTAAGACTTAATAAATATAAATATTATCTTATTTGAAATTACAGAAAGTCAAAATGAAAGATCAAAATACTGGATAAATTTGAATAAAGCTTAACAAACTTTAAACTTGGAATAATCCTGAGAATATTAATAGACATAGAATACATTCATATTCTGGTACATTTCAACTAAATCCCATACGTTATATTTGGATGGTAAACGAATTTCAAGAAATGAATTATAACAAATACAATAAAAGAGTCTTTTGTTTGTAATTATCATGTAATAATTAATTTGAAGAGGTTTTCAAATGTATTATTTGCTGTTTTTCGTTTTTACACAACCCTTTCATGTTTAATATCTAAAAAGAAAATCGTATATAAAGATTATTTTTATAGCGATCTTTAAGTAATGTTACCTCATTTAATAATGTTACAAAGTACTTTTATGCTAACAAGATTAAACTGATTATTTTTTTTTATTTTCTTTAGGTTATTTTGTCATTTTTATCATTGAACTTGACTGTAACTTTTATTTTATACTTTCATAGTAAGCGTTACATTCTTAATGATAAAGTTCTATGTAATTTCGCATCCATTAAAAGAAAATTTCCTTAAGCTATTATCATGCATTAATTATGTTAAGATGCAATGTTTCATATATCTGATGTTTATTTAAAAGTCAAAATTCATTATTTTATTTAAGAATTACAGCTCGAAGCAAACATTTCTATGTTTAATTAGCGATACACTATAAGTAAGGAACGAAATTAAGTTTCCTATGAAATTTACAATCATTTCCTTTCCCTTCTAAAGCGATACATCATAGTTCATAGAATATTTCCTATTCCAAGTGTCCTATTCGCTACGGCGTGGAAGGGGGCAGGATCTGATTACCACGTTCGATAACATCTCTGAACAAATAGTGAATTTACATATACATTGGTTTCGTTCGCGTGAAAATTATCCATTTATTTTGGAAGAAAAAAAAAAAAGAACACCAAAAAAACTCGATGGTAATTCTGACTGGAGAAAAGGGGGAAAAAAACCGTTTTTAATTGGTTTCGGTCTCTCTAAGTGGGAGGGCTGTTGGAGAGGGGAAGATGGTAATTCTAACAAGAGGGAACTCGACATTGGTAGCTCAATAATTACTGTGGCACTATTCTAATTCATGCGGTGTGTTAATAACAGGAGAGAATCCATTTTATAGATTTGAATTTCAAGAAGGGGAAGCCATTAGTTGTGAAGCTTAGGTTATATGAAGAAATTCAATAATCCTGCACGAGACGAGAATTCCATAACGATATTGTTTAATAAAGAGAACATATCAGATAAGAACTTAATGATAATAAGTATTTGTAATTCATTATTATTTCCGATTTAAATTAAATATTTTAACGAATGTGTGCTATGTCAATAAATTCGGCTTTTTCTTTTTTTTTTTCCCCTGCCCCGTTTACTTCAAATAGCAAAGTTTTAGATCTTCGATTTAGTTCGTCTTTATCTTCAGAAGTTACGTAAATCTTCCCAAACTGCCGCAAAGCCAAAAAGCTTTTCAATATTACTAAGTTAAAGCAGGATTGAAAAAAAAAACTTGCAGCAACTTCTGAAGGTTCCCCCTCCCCTGTATAAACTGAAAAGAGAATTTTCACAAAACCTAGTGCAACTACTCTTTACAAAAATCCACACGGAAGCGAAGCATTCATCATTTATGAATTCCAAATGTTCAACATAGATCCAATGCCAGTCTGAATCTTGGACGAAGCCATTTAGCTTCAGAGACCAGCAACGTTTATTAAATCATTGGCGAGCAAAGCAAACAAAAAACAACTCCAGCTCCGTTAAGGAGGGGGTTCTTAGTGAAGTGAATGCCTCCAGGGGTCTCTCTTCCAAGCTCTTTCGGAATTAAGTATAGATCAACCTCCATCCGGGATCAGCCTACAGGAGGCCGCCGCTTCCTGAAATTTTTCCGGATTTAAACTTAAAGAAGTTGGAAGAAAAACGTAGCTCCAACACCGACTTCCTAAATTTTTCGATTTGCCCCCGGGTTTTTGACTTAGCGAGGATTTTCGTAAAGCCTACGCTATGCTTATGCTTTTAACACAAACAGGAACGCTTTGAAAAGCAAATTCTAATGGCCAATGGGAATTTGCCTTATTTATTACCTTAAATATACTTAAGAGACAGAGAAAGAGAGGAGCACCTTCTTTCTCTCTCCACATTTTCTTTTTTTTTTTCGTATTTTTGAGTTTGCTTATCGTCACTGGAACCTTATAAAAGACTATAGACGATATAGCAAATATTTACTACATTTAATTAGAATAGAGCAGTTAATTTTAATTAAAACTATAAATACTAATTAAAGAGTTCAGAAGTTTCATTTTTATTCATGCTTTCATTTCTGCTAATTTTCCCTGTTCAAAAAACTTCCTAATTTACCAGCATCTTCAAGTTGAGAATATCAATGCCGTTCTCTTTGCATAATATTTTATGATCAATAATGATTTAATGCGGAAAAAACTCCATCAACTATATCACTATCGATCTATTAAACAAATAAAGGGTAAGATCAGATAATGAGTCTTCAATGTTAGTTACTGTATTTTTTATCAAGAAATGCGCTGTTTGCGACGCCAAGTAAACAGCTTTGAGGATGTCCGGGCAAGTTAGTGTCAAGCATCATTCAGGGACTGTTGAAAATCCGGAAATATGTAAGTTAAAAGAACTGAAATAGGATATTGGAAAAATAAAACAAAAATATAATTTGTATTATCATTATTATTATTATTTTTTCCTGTCAGGTAACTGTTTTTTTTCGAAAGTGTTTATCCTAGACTTAGGATTAAAGAAAGCTTCAGGTATCCACGCCTTATTAAATTACATTTGCTTTCTTTAAGCCTTTAATAGAATTTATATTAAATTTCTAAATACTGCGTGATTTGCATTAAAACAACGGGAAAAAAATTGTGGTTTTCTTCATCACTCAAAATTAAGATAAGAAAACTTAATAGAAAGATTTCACTAAAAAAACTGAAAAACCTGAAACTTTATTTCATTTTCTTAAATTTCAAATGAGGAAATAAATTCCCGAAATGAAATCTCCCGAGATTCTTTCCAGTTGTTACCTTCTGCCAGAATACGCATTGTAAGAAAGTGAAGAATATAAGCGAAGATTGGATCTAAGACCCTAATGTAACTGATATCCTTGCCAAGAGAGAGAGAGAGAGAGAGAGAGATTTCCGAAACATTCCTACAAGCACGAAATTTTGAAGTTATTAATTAGCATTTATTTAAATCTCAATAAAATTTAAAACGTAAAAAACAAAAAACAATTGTGTGTTTAAGTACTTTGTTTAAAATAGAAGTATTCTGATTAGTATTCCGTTTAAAACAAAAAATTTCAATTTTTTTTACGAATTCACGCACGAAATGTTGAAAAACTGAAATATGGCTAGTGCCTGATAAAAGGAAAATGTCAATCAAAAAAACGCGAGCAGTTTCTACTTTTTGAGGCACCACTGTGATTCCGACCATAGTTTCTACTTGACTTGTCGATATCGGTCTGTCTTTCTTCGAAAAAAAAAGAGAGAGAGAGAGGAAGAAAGACAGACCGATTTCGACTTTTTTGATACTTTTGGTGATAGCAGATCAGTAGTTTTCGTTTTAGTTTCGCTCTAGCTATTCTAGAGTTTATAGTATTATTTTATTTTTATTATTATTTAGAGATCATAGAAAAAAATGAATTATAAGGAAAAAAAAGAAAGAAAAGAAAACAGAAAAAGGTTGTTTGGCTAGACGCATTTGCTATCTATTAGTCAAGGCAATTATACACTAATGGTCAACATGAAAATTTCCTAAATTAAAACGTTAAAGTTTTAATTCCAAAACACGTTGTTTTTGTTTTTAAAATCTCTCCATTTTAAAACTTATGGCTACCGTGTTCTTTCTTCTCAGGTAATTCCGCTGCGTTTAAGCCTGAGACGTGACTCATCAAATCTCATTTAAATATTACTATTAAGCAATTAAGTGAAAGCGGCAATTCAAGGAACCATTTCAGTTTTTCTTAAGAATAACTTCTAATTCGGATTATTTAATTAAATTTTGATTTGTTGAAAACAAGTTTTTATCCTAATTCTTCAGATCGCGGTTTTATTTAATAAAATACAGGGTGCATTTTAAGATAATAGTTTCTATTACGTACTATTATTATTATCCGTCTCTAATAGCGGATAATAATTTTCTTTTATTGTGATTATTGTAATTATGCAATTAACTTTTTTGCTATAAAATATGTATTCAAATCTGCCAGCACCTGCATTGATAGGAACAGACTCTTCCTAAAAGATTCTACTACTTTTCTCTTTACTGCATTAATATCTTTATTATAAATGCATTTACAGACTTAACCAAAATTATTATTATTATTACTGTAACTATATACAAGCTTCAGATTCTTGCCGGCTGTAAAAATAAAATGGTAACAATGAAAAACCTTTATTATACAAACTTCTATTTATTCTAGAAACCTAGAGTAACCTTCAAGCTAAAATTACAGCAATAGTTTGTATATTGTGTGTATGTATGTATGTATGTATGTATGTGTGTATATATATAGACTATGTGGCAGAAGCACATGAATTACTGTTAATATGCCTATAAAAACTATCTTGGCTCAATCTATCCAGGCGGATATTTCTGTTTTAATTCTCGATGGTTATTAATAACTACTACAGAAGAAACCACTTCTTAAAGGCCTTCTATAAAACAAAACAGTGTTTGAAATTGTTACCTTCAAACTTTAGTAAGGTTAAAACATGCAGTATTCATAGAGAAAGTTGGCCAGGATCATACAAGGCACAAAATTATACAGACACAAAATTTTACTAAAAAATGAAAAAAATTAAATTTTGCTAATATTTTTCAAATCTTATTTGTCGCTTCTAAAAGCAAGACAGTAAAATATATCTTGCTTAAAGAATTAGGATATAGGAACGAAAACTACAGTAAATGAAAATAACAAAGAAAAATAAATTTTGCATCTACATGAACTACAAATTTCTAAGTTTAAAGCAGAGGAATTTTTATATAAGCTTATAGACAACGTATGCTTTTACCAAAGGACTCGCGCTTTCAGATAAATTTATATAAATGGGGGGGGGGGCTCATGCTTTTATATATAATCTACATTTACATTAAAGTAGTACGATCTAAAACCGCCTCTGGTTTAAAGTCAACAATATTCTAATTTTATCCATATTTTATCAAAAGAGCTAAATTTACTTCATTTGTTTTAAGCCAAATGAAAATAATGTAGAATTAAATCAGAAGATATAAATCTTCTTTCAAATAACCTAGAAGCTTTGATTTACTTTGCTTCAAGAATATTATACCGAACAATTACATTCCTCAATCATCTTTCAAAATTAATAAACATTTTATGCATGTTCAACATAGAATATTCAAATGGGCATGAGTTTGTACTCACAATAGAATCAAATAAGCTCTTGTTTGACTGTAAACAATAAACCAGTTAACTTAACAAAATAGAAGTAGTCATTAAGAATCAATAATAATGGTAATAATAGTAATTAAATAAATAAATAAAAAAAAAACATTGGGAAGAACAAAGAGGTGAACAATTATACTTATTACTTACTTTTTCTATGTAGTGTATACTGCGGAAACAGAACTTTTTAGGTTATTTTTACGTAATTCATTCTTTTCAGTATGATGAATACGCTCGTTCCATATTTGCAAAAGGATTTAGCCGTTATTATTTAATATAGGAAATTTATGCTCAGACTGTAGGGTATGGCCCATTTACATCAACTTGAATGTATTCCACTAATCGAAGTTCATTTTCTAACTTCCCTGTTCTATCATTGATATCTTTCATCAGTATAGATGCCTAAACAAAAGACAGACTCGATCTATTATTGCCTAGTGAAAATATCTATTCATTAGTATGAAATTTTTATCCCTGATGCTTATTCTTTTAAGGAGCATCAAAATAGCACTTCTTGAATCGTAGTTGTTATTGGTTTTTTTCCCTCTTATTGCGAACACTACAATATTCACTATTTATTCCGCCAAGCCGTTTTATTTATCTTGTGAGTCCCACAGTTTGAAAACCACAGAGCTGCCGATCTAAACTGTAATGTTGAAATGAAACATTTAATTAATTCTAAATCGAGGATAAAATGAAATCCAATTCATTCTTTTTAAAACAGCACTTAAAATAAAATGTTGTGAAAGTTAATCGACTACAAGCAAGACATCATTTGAAATAAAAAGACGTTACAAAATTTGTAATACAAACAAGCACCCACACTTTTAAGCAATCTATTCAAAAAATAAAACATTATGCAAATTTTATATTTTAAATAAAAACTTGAGCAGTATTCCGCTAAATATCAATAAACCACTTTATTAATAATAATCTAAAAATCTGCGATATAAAACTTGCAGCTTAATTTCTTTAAAATTGAAAAATATAAACCGAAAAACTCCAATTTCATATAAGTTCTAATATTTATATAAAATCAAAGATACAGACACTGCATCAAGTCCGTAAAGGAAATAACTCTAAAGCTTCATTTAGATAAAATAAATACATTAATCCATAAATTAGTCTCAGTTCCAAACCTTTAGTAGAAAAATAAAAATATTCGCAATGAAGATATAACAAGCAAAGAAGTTCTGAACATTTAGAGGTTCCTCATTAAAAATTAGAAGACATGTCTATAGACAGCATAATATATTTCCCTTGATTTGTTACTTAATATTATCTAGAATAAATTTACTAACTATATATTGTTTATTATCATTAGTGTTTTACGCATGTAGATTTTTAGTTAATTTTCGTAATTTAGAATTAAATAAGACCCTGAAGTGCAAAGATTAGATTCATTATCAGTTAACTAAAAATAAAAAAGTGGTTTTGCAGTTTGGCATTGGTAGGAACGCAGTGCAATCTTCTGTTTTTCTTTTCAGTGGTGCTCGTCATAAACTTCCACGAAGAGAAATCAACTCCGCTTCGCTTCACGACAGAAGAGAAATCAACAGCAATAAGCAATTCAAAATTGTAGATCTTATGAAACACTATTCCGATTATTTAATTTGCCGGATTATATTTCCACAAAAAAAATAAAATAAATAAATAAATAAATAATAATAATTAGAATAATTGGAAATAGATTATGTTTAAAATAACTGAAAATGGAATAAGGTTCACGGAAAGATTAAAAAAAAAAAAAGCTATAGTCTAAAAATCTGGGCCCATTAATATAAGCAGGAAACTAATTACTAATGTAATTTAAACAATATAAAATTTCTAACACTGATCTGAAGTGAGAAAGCTTAATAGGATGGCTTATCATCACTAAAACAATGCACGAATCTCTCAAACCTCAAAGCCCACTTACAAGGGACATGAAACCCACCCGGAGCACGTTTTTCTCTTTGTTCAAGACCTCTGTAGTTACGTGAGTGTCATCACTAACGAGATGGGAATCTGCCGATTATCTTATCCGTAGAGGTTCGAACATGAACTGGCCCTAGCCATGCATTCTCAATGGGTGGTCTTCCTTCCTCCCCATCTGAGAAGACAATGCCAGAACAACACTGAGGAAAGCTCCTCTATGACAACTTATCACTTCTCAACATATGTTGTACCCAGAGGAGATATATTAATAGTCAAGATATAAGAACTTGTAGTTTTCATTCATAATTATAAATTTAGGAAAAAATAAACGTTAATAAGTATTAAAAAAAGATAGCCTTCATGACAAATATATACAATCGTTCCAGTAATTGATTTCATTTTATAAAATTATTATTAAATGTTTAACGATCTATTCAATAAAATTAAATTTAACAATATGAAACTATGTAAGTGTTCATATTCTATATATATGAAGTATGTGAACGGAAATTATAATTTTGTTGTAGATATATAATTACCATATGCAGTAGTCAATAAGACTAGATTACAACTTCAGCTGTTTATTATCTCTATTTTTATTATATGTGTATGCTAAGAAAAGTTTAATAAATTTAGAATTAATTTTTCTAAACACGTGGTACAGCTATCCTTTACCTCCACTGTTTGACAAGAATATTTACAATATAATTACAATACTTGCAATATAAGAATATAATTACAAGTTCTTTGACAAGAACTTAATCCTGTTTTTATTAGGTATCGCATTCTCAACGCGATTGTTTAATTTATTGTTATTTTATCTCTTTTTACATTTATTTACACTATACCTTTCTCATAAGCTTTGTGTCATTAATTTATGATTAATTACTTAAATTTATGAGTAATTAAAAAATAGATAACTTCTTTTCTAAATTAACTTCAACGTAAAACAGTTAATGTTTACAATTCTATTTCTTAAAACAGCTTGATTCTAACATACAAATTTCGTTTTGGAATTTCAATTTTGAAATTTTAAATTTCTGCAAATGGAGTTTGTTAATAAAAATACTATTTTAATAATTTAATAGTCAGGATCATGAAATAAATATTTTTATTTCATTTATCTGTCTTCAAATAAATTGAAAGTATTGCTCAACTAAATAATTAAGGGTTATTTATCTGCGTAGAACAAATATCTCCTTTCTAATTTTCTTAAAATAAATATAAAAAAAAACCTAATGAACATAAGCAAATAAAAAAACTGCAATAAATGTAACAAAATGTTCTATTCTATGAATTTTGAAAAAATATGACTTCACTTATAGTTTGTTAAAAAAGCGTAGACCTAATAGCTTATTTTGATAACAATGGTTGAAATTACTCGGTTTCAAGTTTTTAATTCAATAATATTTTAATTGAATTTTGAGTTAAGCCGAGAATATGTTTCTCTCTTATTTTCCAAATTTGGTTAATATAAAAAATAAATAAATAAAGAATTAGGACTTAATAAACAATAAAATTACATAAATAAAATAATTGACTTAATTTCAATTGCAATTCAGTAAAGATAAATTAATTAAAATTATTATTTGAATGTTAAAATGAAAACCAGGGCTGCACATTAATTTATTTATTAATATTTGAATCTTTATATATGTTATGAACTTTCATCATCTTGTTAATCTTTTCTTAAAAACTTAATTCATGTTGAATTACATGACTTTTATAACAAGTGATTACTATTTTTCAGATTCACTTTTCATGGAAAATTCTACGATTTCTTCGTTTTATTGAAATGATAGTTCTTGTCCTTATTATAGTAAGTTCTGCGAAATTCCCTACAATTTGAAATTGCAAAATACTGCAAGCATACGGAAAGATTTTAACGTATAGCTTGAATTTATTCAGTAACCTAGACTTGTCTCAGGATTAATATGCTAGTAAAGTGAAAGAAAAAGTAAATAATTATTCATTCAAATAATTGCCTTCATTCAAGACTTCTACGTTTTCTAAAATAAGATTTGAAGCAAAACTGTTTCAAATATTTGCGAGTTAAAAATTGAGCGGGTAACACAAATGAAAAAAGGACTTTTATTCTCTCATACAAGGTTGAGAGAATATTACGTAAGCATTCCAGATTTTTTTATTATTTTTATACGAGACACTTCGTTGACACGAGGAAAATAATCATCCTAGAATATTTTAAAAACAAAACGAAACAGGAAACCAAGAGAAAGAAAGAACAAAACAGGAAACTATTTTGAGGTTAGAACAGTCTAATTAAAGGCTATAATTGTCAAGCTGTTTCAATAACTGGATCCAATAAATTTCAGTTATTGCTTAAAAAAAGTAATAAATCAATTATTTAAACAATTGCAAATTTTGAGAAGCGATTGTAGATGTTGTTGTTAAATAGAAACAGATTTTTGTAGAGATAGACAGACACAGAGAAAAATATACTGTCAATTCACGAGAAGACGGAATTAAATCTGGATGGTTTTTATTCGAAAACAAAAAAAAAAAAAGGAAAGCAGAACCTATTCATTACACGAATCACATGAAGACTCTGAGATTTCACTGCAAAACCATCTGCAATATTGGATTGACAATGGAATTCGAAACTGGAGCATTAGTTTTTTATACAAAGAAATGAAGAAAAAAAAAAAGATAATAGATACTACTCACAACCCGACGGTCTCCTCAGTTTGCTGTAAGTCGAATGATAAAAAATGCTGGCACGAAAATCCCTGGTAGCAGAGGCCCGCGAAAGCTTTTTCGCCAGATGGTCCTCCTGCCTAATAACCAGCAAACTACAATTACAAAAAAACACGAGTCTAATAATAAGGGTGAATTTCTTCCTCTAGGATGTCTCTTTTTTTTTGACAGTATCGTTAGGGAGTGACTTATTGTTGCAAGACACGAAAGGAAACCTAATCCCCGATCAAAACTGTGATCTTCAGATGAGAGAAACACAAAACAGAAAAAAAAAGAGAGAGAGAGAGAGAGAGAGAGAAGTAGATAAAGAAACGAAGGGGAATAAAGGTGTGAAGGCATGAGAAAGGAAAAGAAGTAGTGGATCTGCCATTTCTTCACCTGTCTATATCCAAACTACTTATTAGTTTAGGGGAGAAATGTCACGCTATGAGTCTCCTGCACTGATCAGAACAAACAACGCGACACGGGACGATGACTTTTTTTTAGGTTGGAAAAAAAAGAAAGAAAGAAATTCATAAATATTTATGAAATAAAATTATAATGGATAATGAAAGTCTACTATAAATGATAATGAGCAAATAATTAAAAAGGAAGACGAAAAAAAAATACGAACAATCAAATTTCGTAGTCAACTCCAATATATAAGCCTGTTTTTTTTTTTTTTAAATGAAAAAAATAGAAAGGTAAAAAAATAAATAAATGTGTAAATAAATCAACATAAAACTTTCAAGATTTGCTGGTTAATAATTCAATCTCCATTGGAGACCAGGAAAAAAAAAAAACAATTACCATTTTCAAACTAGGAATAAACAAGAATAAAATTCTGAAATCTTCTTAATTTTCATTCTTCAATTGTCAAAATTTTATAAAAAAAATAAAAAATTTTAGTCTAAACATGAGCTAATAGATTTGATAATACTCACAATTCAATGAATGAATTTTATGAATGATTTAACTCGTCTTTTTTACTGAATCTAAGTTTAAGAAAACTCAGACTCACATTATTTGTTTTAAGGCTAAGAAGAGTTTATGAGGAAAAAAAATGGTTGTAGGTCCTTAATTTAGTATTATTTGTAATGTATTTATTTAATTAAAAAGATAAAAAAATAACAAATATTACTACTACTGATGTGAACTAAGTGATATTTTTAGTTTACACCAAAAGTCATTTTTTATTATATAATATTTCAGATTTTATATTAACAATTGACAAAAGTTCTGAGAAACCCTATGCGATTATTACTTCGTGATATAAGAAAAAAAAAATTCTTAAAAAATGAATATGTTAATGTGACAGGACTCTTCAGTCCACACATCCTAACCAATAAATAAATAAATAAGTAAATAAATGGCCAGAACAAAATAATTTTGCTGTTTACTTAAAAATAATATAAAATTTTATATCTACATAAAAGAAATAAGGTTTCACATTGTTCAAATTAAACACTACAAGGTGTCTTTTTCTTTTTAGTACGCCTGAAAAGACTTCTGAAAGATAGGTGTATGAATCATTTTTATAATTTTTAATACTTCATTTTTTAATTTGTAGTGTATAATTTGTACAATGTGAGAACTATTTACCAAACACACGTTAAAAGTTTTTTTAAAAAAAAATTAGGATTAGAAAATTCGATTTCATCATTTACATTTAACGATGCAAAGATTTAGACATGCAGGGAATTACAACAAAAATATAAAATTATGAATAACCTAGCTAAAAGAAATGAATAAGATTAAAAATAAAAATAGAGAAGTTAAAAGTGAAAACAACGAGAAATGATATTAAAGAAATTAAATGATGAAATTATAACTCACTGAATTGACTACTAACGGATTTGGAAGAAAGACCAACTTCTTTGAATAATTCAACGGAGTTAAAAAATTTTAGTAGAGCTTACCAAAATGCACTGTATAAATTTAGTTTTTTGGACGACAAGCACTGTAAACAACCAAAATTTCTAATCCTACCTCAAAACAGAAAGCAGAATGGGAAATCCTTTCTTTCAAAACAGTTTTGAAGAAAAGCGAATTCCTTTTAGGGTATTTTAGTTAATGTAACACAAATATTTATCCTTATAAATACACGTATCTTACAGTTTACTCTGGAGCGACGTCGAGGCAATAACGGAGAAAGCAATAGAATGACTGAAATGATAAATAGAAGGAAACCAAGTAGAACAGAGGGAAAAAAATAAAAATAAAACGAGAAGACAGCAAAGGATGAGGGGAATGTAATAAAACGAAGATGAAAATAGAAGAGAATTAAATATATGAAACTGGAGGCGAGCAGCTCCCGGTTATCTTTCATCAAGTTTTAATTTCGTTCCAAGTTCTAGTGGTCTCACCCCCCTACCCCTCCTAAACAGTCAACATCCACCGACAATTTTTTGCAATTTTCTCCTCAAAACATAAGGAAGCAGGTGCGCGATGCTCAAGATAAAAAAGGAAATGCTAGCCAACAATTCCTCACCGCAGGCAAATCCCCACCCCACCCCTGATCTCGAAAAGCAACGAAAACCAAGAGGAAAAAAAATAATGGTTAAAGACAAAGCAGAAAGAGATTTAATTTGCATAAAAAAGAAATTCTCATTCGAGAAACGGTTTCCTGTAGAAACAAGCATCAAATTAAAAAAAAAAAAATCGTTTTATATTTCTATTTTTTTTAAAAATCTTAATCATAAAGATTTGCACACACAAAAAAAAAAAAGGAAAAACTTCTTAACTGTAACATAATAGAGCTTCAGTTTTTTGCACAACAGAGAAACAGGAAGAATAACTGATATTGAAGTGATAACAAGAAATTCAATTCGAAATTAACAGAGAAATGTAATAGTACTATTTGCTATTATTTAGTTTAAGCAACTGCTTACATAAAAGGAAGAAATATATTGCATATTTCAAATATAATAAACCCCCATGCAACATGAGATCAGTTAATTTACATTGAAACCTGTTGAATTGTTAAAAAATATCAAGCCGATATAATAAAAGCATACAGAACCATAGCCAATATAAAATGGTAATAAAGCAGATCTGCGCCATTTTATTTCCTCAGGTAATAAAAATATTAGCAAAAAAATATGACAAGATTATCAAATGAATAAAACTGATAGAAAAACAAAACGTTCCATATACAAATAAGTAATTTCAAAGAATTTCAATGAAAAGAATTTTTTTAGAATTCTAGGAACGTTTATTACTAATGAAAAATTTAAATTTTAATTCATTATATTTGCAAAGATTTTCTATATTTCTAAATATAGAATATATTAATACAGGCAGCCCAATTTTTTACGCCGGAGTTCCGTTCCTACAGCGGCGTCGTAAATTGAATTGACGTAAAATGAACCCGGTATATATTTTACGGTATATAATATAAACAAGGGGGATGCGCTCCACACATCCAAAAATTTATTGCTATTTGATTAAACCATGTTAACGTGAGTTTTTACGACTAAAATTAATGTAAAATATTTATTTAGTTTCATAGGGCTACTAAATTAATTATAATTATATAAATAATTATAAAATAAATATATCAAAGAAGAGAAATTGGAACAAATAGATTTTTACTTCTACCTTAAGTACTAAGTTAACCCTACGATTTTTGCAATTTGCATAAAATTACATAAATATGAAGGAGTATCTTATATATATTTTTTGTCTTTGTTTTTGCTCTATTGATCTGCTTATTATTTGGCGATCTTTGTCAACACTTAACATAACATATTTTTAGCCAAAAGACAGTTTTTTTAATTTTCACATGCTTATTATACAGGGAAAAAAAAAGAAATATTTTAGACATGAAGGATTTATAGAAGGATTCTCAATGTAACTAATACAGACAAAACTCTTGTCGTCAAATAGTAATTCAGATTTATTCGTTTAGATAAAATAGTTTAAATCCTGGCTCAAGTCTTTTACTGATACAGGTAAAAAACAAGTCATCCTCTTGTTATATTTTTAAATACCTTCATCTAAAATATGGAGAAAAACAAAGGACTTCAGTTGTTTTAAATGTTGATCAGGAAATGTTTGGCAGGGAGATTTTTCAGGTGAAAATTTTGAAATAGGAAGAAATCAATCATTTAACAGATTGCAATAGAGTCCACTTTAAAAATTCTGAAATTCTGTTGTCATTCAAGACATAGATCTTTTACAATTTTGGCGTGAAATAAAATTGGAGTTTAGGACATTAGCATTATAAATTCAAATTCAATAAAATTACAACGATGTTTCCTTTCAAAATAAAATGCTTTTGGTAACATATTCTTTATCTTGTTTTACAATTTTTAGTGTGTTTATCCTGAAAAAATGTAAAACTAGATATTTTTCTTTGTTTTTTTTTAAAAAAAAAAGAAAAAAAATGCAGGGAAACTTAATGAACTCCTGTTTATTATTAAACGAGTCAAATGAAATAGTTAATGATAAACAAACCACAATTAGCAATTTAAAAAAAAGACGCTAAAAATTCATTATTTTTAATTTGATTTGATCAAAATTCAGCATGTATTTTGTCGATGTAAGCAGAGAGTTGAATCAGTTTGTATTTGTCATTATTTACTATTAATGTATATTTATTTTATTCTTTCTAAATTGTCTTTAAAGGAATAGTTTCTATGAAAGAAATATGAAGAAGTGATTAAAGCCATCTGCTGTGAATTTATTTATATAAGTGAAGGTCAGAATTTGCAAGATCCTATAGATAGGCTGACATTGATGGTGATAATATGGGTTGTTAAACCATTGATACAGCTGATGAGAGATTTAAGTCCTGAATTTAAACCAAACACCACTTTCATAGGAGAGTGATGGAGAAGATAAGAGATAAACATCATGCTGTCTTATATTTAGCATTAAAATAATTAAAAAAAGTATAAAACACTGCAGACAAGGTGTAATTGATTGTACGAACTAATTGTAGAAAGATATCGTTTTGTTATTTATGATTTACAGATCCTCGGATTAATACGGAAGACTGCAATCAGAGGAAATTTAAGAGCCTCGTATAAATCATACTTTTTTTTTTTTAATGGAACTGAGAAGGGTACCACCTTTTCAGTTATCTTAAAACAGCTATTAATAACAGTGATTACCCCTTTCTCATTAGCAGTTATTCATATATTATTCCACTTCTATCTACTTTTATTTGCTTCATAGAAGTTTTATATGTTTGTGTCTTTAACGCCCAAAATCTCTGTCTTCTACTCATCGTAACTGAAACTTTGCTTACGCTCCATACGGCTTCGTTTTCTGGTCTATTCTGATCGACGTTGACATTTCAAGAGTCCAATGTGAAGATCATTGGTTAAAACAGCAATGTTTAAATACTAATAAACAAATAATTCATTTGTAACTTCAGTTAGCAAGAGGACGTAGCAAGAGGCCCCAGGTTCAATCCTCAATACCTTCACAAGTCTGTTATTTCAAAATGAAAAATTTACAACAACAATTCATTTTATTATATTTCTTTACGGCATAAGGTCTTAATATTTGTGGTTTTTAAAATCTCTATATTCCACATGCTTATAACAAGTTCTTTCAAAGAACTGAAACTTTGCACATAACTTTCTTTCGTGAATTTTCACCTAGAATGTTTTGACCCAGTCAAAGAATGAACGCCTGTTAAAATGAAAAAAAAATTAGTATTCACTTAGGATAGGAATATTAAACAAGAAATGGAAAACTTAAATTTTCGAAAAATTACATTATTGTGGGTCCGGTAACCAAGTGGTAACACAATTGACTGCGGCCTGGAAGAGCTGGGTTCCATCGCACAGCCAGGCGAAGATCGAGGATTGTTTTCCACTTCTTTTCCAGACGGGTCCTAAGATCCAGTCTTCTGTAGAATGGGTGCCGGGTTTATTTCCCGGGGGCGGGGTTTAAAGGCGGGCGGGCGTCGGGCTGACCACCCGACCTCAACTTAGTCCCGTTGGTCAGGGAAACGCCGGGAGCCTTACCTTTCGAAACCCAAAGGCCTACAGTGGGATACTTAAATTTTTATCTTAACTATTATATTATATTATTACTGAAAGCGCTAAAAAAATAATAAAAGAAGAAAGAAAAATAGCGCTCAGCCTTTACCATACATGGCATGAAAGTTGATAGTCAATTAATTTGCTTATTTAAACTTCTTCATAGCTTATAGCAAGTGTAATACTGTCGTTTATTTGTACAGTTGCTTTCAACAAAACGCAATCGATGTGGTAAACACTTTTGGCTTTTTCTTACAATCTACTACTTACAATTTGCCAGTAGATTGTAAGAAAAAATGAATTCTCTTTTTAATATCTTAAGCAAAATAATAAATCTCAAAACATGGCTTTTCCCTTTATTTGTCTTAACTGTAACTTCCAGCATCTCTTCACCTTCATATCTATCTGTAGATTTATACTAAAGTAAAGCATCTTTATTCTCTTCTTTGATGATTTCAGTGATAAACATCTCATTTTTAATGCTGATTTTTTTTTTTTTTATTTCAAGCCTTGTTTGACTTATTAATTACTTGTGAAAAAAGCTTTCTCAATTGAAAGTGACATTTCAAAAAAAAAAGGGGTGGGGAGATAAAAAAAGTTTCACCGGTGGGTGCTTGCTATCTCATCCTTTGTTATAGACCTTCATAACAACGGATGTCACAAATAACCACAATTCTTGCTATTATGTTGACTCTTAATCCTTCTGTCGAATGGTTATTATTGTGGCCGGTAAGGTCACATGGCATGCCGCAAACCAATAAGAAAAAGGTTGGTGGTAGAGACCGTCACGGTGGCAGCCGATCCACAACCGACAATCCGATCATAAAAATTTTATGTCTTTTCGAGCAACTGTTTGTCAGGAAGTGGCTAATACCACAATGAAGGCAATAGATTCATCGAGGCCATTGTCTGATCCATTCCTCGGCCCTTCTGTTTTGAAGCTCATTTTTGTCTTTTATTCAATTTATTGTTGTTATTTATGGGTCACGTTTCTATGGACATCTCCCTTCATGTTGGAGTCAACACGTAAATGACTGAAAACTTGTTAATGGCAACAGACGTATGCTTTAACTCTTTCGGCTGTCTGTCGACAAGTTTAATTCAGTAATAGCACACGGCCTTTATTAGCTTCAAATTAGCTTTTTTACGACGTTAAGTGAGGCCGTTACTATTTCCTACACCTTAGTTTGACAAGTAAGATTCAAATAAAGTAATTACTTGAGAAGTAAAATTAAATTGACTCAATAAAATTTACAAAATATTTTATGTCTATGACATTTATTACAGTGTAATATAATAAAAAAATTGTTTTTCATTGATGTTAAAATCAATCAAACATTTTTCTTTTAATTATCTGAAAGTTCAAGGAAAAAAAAATTACGACATTTTAATTAAGATCGCCTATTACCACACTGAATTAGCAGTCCTTAAAGGAATCATATTCATTTAGAAGAGTCGTTGGTATTTTGCAAATCCAAATTAAAAAAAACATTGAAACAAAACAGAAAGAAAAAGTTTATAATTATAACAACAAAACATAATTCTAACACTGTTCTTTCGAACATAAAACAAACAAACCCGATTCCAGTGATCTAAGAAATAACGGTTTGGTTAAAAAAGAAAGGATACAAGCCCTCCCCCCATAAGTTATTTAATTTATTACAAAGAAAGGCTAAAAATAAATAAAAGGAAACTGCCATTTTTAACTTGGTGTCTAATTTTCATACCTAAATCACGTTATTTGTACAGATTTCAACTGCTGGCTTTCTGTTGAAGTCTGTAATTACCAATATTTCACCATTTTAAGCTATTATTTAACCACAGACTGTTGATTCAGTCTATTTATAAACCATACACAAAACTGAAGTTTAAAATTAAAATTGGAGATCAGTTCTCAACAACAAAAAAGACTACGATTCGTTATATAATATTTTAAATGTAATTTAAAACAGTGTCTTGTTTGTTTTTATTTAACTCCTTTACAATTTTTTTCTATTCTCGTTACTCTCTTCGGATAACAATAACGAAATCAAATACTTAAAAAATTACAGAAATTTTTACGTTACAACTTATTATTAAAACGGACATTTTGAAAATTCCAATTCTTTGCGCACATATCCTAAAATATTTGTGTTCAGATAATTCATTATTTGAACTAAGGAGAATTACGCTGGAAAAAAAACAAAACAAAACAAAACAAAAAAAACGATAAAAAAAAACCTGGGCATAAGAATAGACTTTATAGTCAAAGTAATCCCTGTTAATGGTCGAAAGATGTAATTAAAATTTTATCTATCGAGCTACGATATTATCGGACTTTTGAGGCACCCTGTACATTTTGTGAACATTTTTTTTTAAAAAATGACTCGCCAAATTTATTTTTGTATCTTAACTATTATTTTCATGTATGTTAATACTGAACTTCTGTATTAATTTTATTGACTATACTATGCGATGTATCTCTGTAAATAAATAAAAAATTAAAACTATTAATAAATAAGTAGATTAAGAGAATAGTTATACAATTTCTTTTTCTTTTTAATATTTTTTTTCGAGGTATTACAGTATTGCTAAATTACTTGGTTTTACGTAGAATTCAAAAGTTAAGACAGATTATTGTTCCTACTACAGTTAGCATACTATCTAGCAACTGATATACATCATCATTATTAATACTCAACAGAACTCTAAATCAACACTGAATCTCTTTCCACCCAAGGATGTATAATTTTCCTTCAAATAACACCAATTATATGAGTCACACTCATTTTCTTATTAAAAAAAAAAGGAGGGAGGATTAAAAAAATCACTCGCTTTTCTCAATACTTTCCCCACCCTATCAAATTGCTGAGAAATCATCCTTTCGTTGCCGCGTGTCAGTAATAAAAATTCAATGTGTTAATGTCACCCTACGCTCGTTTCGAAACAGATGACAAATGGCTGAGTGGGTGAACGTCAACAAATTATCGCGCCAGAGCTTCAGGTGTCACTTTCCAAAGTAAACACAGGTTAGATCTCGTTATAGACAACCGCTGTGTGCTCCACCTCTAATTTAACAAAAGATCACTGCAGTACAATACCAACGAAGTGCGTCAACAGGAATGCTGAAAACACACTATGATTCCAGTTGTCTCTAAAGTGAAATAACCAGGTTTTAGATAATTGACGAAATTAAACTAAGGAAATTCGCAGCAATACCTTATAATCACTTGTAAAACGAATACAAAATACACCAAATTACAGCGACGCAAGGTTTTGGAGATATTCAATGCACTTTTTCAGGCATGTATTTAAAAAAGAAATGTCATAATCCAGAATAATATATATTTAAGAAATACTAGTTCAGGTGTATCACAATAAACTAGCAGTATTAACAGATTAACACAAAGGCAAATAAAAACTCAACTTTTTAAACATCTCTCTCTCTAAATGCTGTTTTCAAATCAATACCTTAAGTCAAAATTCTGAATTCTTCACTCTTTTCTCTCATAAAACTTGAATTGTAAAATTTAGCTTCTATCCGTTTAGAACAACTCGTCGATATAACATCAGTAGTCATAGAAGTTTGATAATTAATCTTGAGTTTAGTTGACATATTATTTATTACAATTATGAAACATCTTATTTCAAATGTTTATTAAACATCAATCAATCAATATCTTTGGATGACACCTTTTATTCATTTCTCCCCTAGCGATTAAAAAAACCGAAAAATAAGTGTTTAGGCTTTTTGTGCACTAAAAACAATTACATCTGTAAATAATGTAGAATCCACAGAGCGTCGATCAATCAAATGGAGGATTATTTGAATTGTCTGAATTTTCCCGTCTTCAGAAACTGACCGCAATTCTATCAGGAACTAATTCCTACAGTGAAATTTAACGCCATAGTTTGCTTCAACTGAGAACTGAGGGATCAGGATGTAACTACCTACAAGTTTAAAATAGCCTAATTTAATTGCAGTGTCTCTTGAGAAATGGTAAGCGTCACAATGTTTATCGAAACTCTTAAAGTAGCAACACTTGCTAATTTTTCTCAATCTAAGAATGTTAATAGATAAGAATCTTCTAGATGGTTAATTAAATAGCAATAAAACGAACAACCCTTTTCCCCTTTAAAATATTTTGCATTCTGCACATGGTATAGAAAAACATCTTAACCAATAAATAGCAAGATAAATCAAATTAAATCCATGGGTTCCTTAGGTCAAAGTCTTACTATTATAAATTACTTTACAGTTTTCTCAGTCACACTTCTTGAGATGCCATAGACTTTTTTTTTTTTTTGTAAATACCTTAAATAGATAATACAATAAATTTTGTTTGAAAAATTTCTTTCAAAATTAGGATTTTTTTTTTATCTTCGTTTATCCGCATTAGCCCAAATATAACTTTAGATAGCGTAGGAAAATTCTGAGGAAAGACTATGAAACCTGCGTTTTTTCTTAAGCCTGAAAGAAAAAAACAAAGCAAAACAAAACAAACTGCCCATATCTTACTGATTTTTTTTTTTTTTGATAATAATACTCAATCATTGGTGTTTTTAGAGATGAAACTGGTAATGAAAATAAGACAAAAGCAAATCATGCGATCGAAGATCTTCAATGATTGTATATCAATGCTCAAATGATGAAATGAATACCAATTAATTAAAGATAGATTTTAACCAACTTTTTTTATTCTTCGGAAACGCAGTGGTGCCTCAAAGGAAAAAATACACAATGAAAAACTCACCAATGAGGCACCACTGCGTTCCGACGTATTGTTGATAATTTCCTCAGTACGGAGACCTTGTTGTTTACTGTGACTTCTACTGGCTGATGATCGCCAACGAACGTGAAACAGCTGTTCCACAATGTCACTTGTGAATAATTTGGTCTCATCCATTGTTATTTTTTATTCTCTTTATGCATTTTTTTCTTTCTTATTTCCTACTTTATTAAAAAATAATATAATAATCAATAACTAAAGTCAATAACTGATCATCTGCAGTCAGAGTAGAGGAAATTAACTTTTCAAAAGAATTAGCTCAAACATTATACATTGTTGATACGTTGTCAAAATTAAGTAACGCTTAATAAAAGATGTCCCTACGAGACACACGCCTCTACTTTCACAAAAATAAATAAATACTAGAATAATTCAATTTCCACTTCTCAAAGGTATTGGTGGACCTAACTGCCTACCCATTTGCCCTTAAAGACTGAGCAGTTGGATAAACTTATCCAATCCCTCATTAAGAAAGTAAATAAATCAACGCAAGCGATTAAACTAGTATGTATTGTCGTTTCTAATAAAATTACTATTATTATTTTTGTATCTTTTAGGTATTTTTTTTCCCCAGTTCATACATAAATTTAGAACAAATCTAATTGTCACAAATCAACGGTATTCAATTCTATTCATTCATCATTCATTCCATTTTGAGAACAATTCTGTCTCGATTTTTAAATAGTAGGAATAACTTTACAAACCAATTGGACAACCATAGTAACCATTGCTACTGATTCTACTGTTAAGTCTCGAATACTTCTAGAGGACCTTGCCACCACCCTCTTAAATTTTAAAGACGACCTTTTTTTTAAGCTTTCTAACTACTTGGCCTTTCCCGAAATAAAATTTTATAAACGTCCTCTGATAAGTACTAATACTAATACAAAAGTTACGACAATGAAATGAAATAAGAAATTTTAATAATCATTTTTTTTAGTTATTAAAAAATAAATAAATAAAACAGTCGTAAACACCATATAATAAAAATATGACAAAATGGGAAAACATTGCTAAATTTATCACTTAATATTTTTTAGAGGTCTAATTATATAATACCAAATGTTGTACAGAAGACATTTATATAGATATGTATGCGTAACTACTTACATTATCTTTCGAACATTCTGAATGAAACATGGGCAAAGTTTTGCTAGACACTATATTGAGTTTTCAACTTAATTACAATATATACAAACTAATGGCTAAAAAAAAAAAGGCTATTATAATTTTCCTTAATGATCATTCATTTGCAAATGATAGGCAATTAAAGGGTTTTTTATTTCTTATCTTTTCCTCGAAAGAAAAAAAAATTCTGTAAAAGATTGCTTTTGAACTTCAACTTCACGAGAAGAAATCTGTAAAATTTTACAGGTAAACAAGAACCTATCCAAATAATATGACAAAGAAATTTATTCAAATAATGTAATTGCAAAAAGCTACAGCTGTTTCATACAACGAGCTATTCATAAACATCTCTTTATTTGGAAACGAAGCATTCGCCACTTCACACGCATAGTCGTTCATTATCGTGTTTCTGACAATAGCTTATGGTTTCCTGTTGAGTATCGTGAAGGAAAAACCAAATTGTTTATCCTTAATAAGTAACTTGTTAAAGTGAATACTAATAATTATTTAGAGAATGTTAAGTGAGTTTTTTCCCCGAATGCTCAATTTTAGAAAATGATGGTGATTATATTTCCTTGCACGATGGTTTCCTTTTCGAGTATTTCGACGGAAAAATGAGTAAATATCATTGCATTCACCATTGTTTCTCCGTCAGCCAGATTCAATCCTCTGCGGGACAAAACACACAACCAAGTTTTGTAAGATTCTACTCAAATTTCACCAGACAACTTCAAAACTACTTTACATAACTGCCATAATAAAGAAAAGAGTGACGTAGTCAGGAAAATGCATCGTCCACAAATTCTCCGGACTTCAAATCCACCTGATATTATCTCTAATTCCTTCAAAGAATAAGGAAATCCTCCAACAAGTACACGAATTGACGAACTACGTGATAGCAATGAAGAGTATAAAGATCAAACACTAATATTAGTCTATAGCAGAAATTATATATTTTATATTAATGGAGAAGTGGCAGAACAATAGTTAATTTCTAATAATAAACTCCGATCTCAATATAACTAAGCCTAACAATTTAAAAGATTTACCATTTTCATCTGACAAGACAAACATTTCGGTTTGACATGGACATATTAGTAATTAAATTTATATCTTACAATGTAATATCACAAGAAAGTAACAAAGTAAAAATAATTCAAAATACACAAAATACTTAATTTTACAAATAAAATATCTAACATCATTTAAATATCTAAATCTACATATCTATCCATTTGGTGGCAATGTACCTAGAAAATTATATTTAAGATTTCATGTTATGTTGTTATAAAATTGCTACAGCTGTAATTGATTCCTTTGTATCTTATCTTGTAATGTAGTAAATTCTAATTATTTTTACAATCTTTTATTATTGCCAACAAAAAACCGGATTGTAAATACGAGAATCAAATTTAAATCCAATTTTGAAATATCGTTTGCTTATATTGAGGCAAGAAGATGGTCAAGATTAATTATGGAAAGTTGGAATAAAGCCACTTGTATTATTCAAACTATTTTACTGTAAAAACTTCTCAATTTGATACTTCTTTTTCACTGACTCATTGTAGAATAAATTTGTAATTTTTGAATAATATTAAAATGGATTACTAGTAGTTCAAACAATTCTTTCGGACAATAATTCGTAAGTTAAAAGTTTAATACAAAAATGAGATAAATATGCAGCAGCGGCACTCATAAATTCTTATGCGTCATATTTTATTCACAAAATCTTCGATGAGCAATAGCTGTAATTCAAATTATAAATTCCAAAAAAAATTTTTACTCAAATTATGAGATAACAATGATCAAATAGGCGTGTGTTTCGTTATTCTTTCCCATTTAATTCTAGACAGACAGTTTTGTTTTCTATGTTTTGCTGGGTACTTTTTTTTTTCTTCTTTTTTTCTGTGATTAATGATTTTTTAATGAAGAGAAATGGGAGTCCAGCAAGATGGAAACATGAGTCAAGAAGCAAACACAGCGAAATAGAGAGATGAAATTTAGACAAGGATCAATGGAGCTCAACGCCCACAGTCGGCGACACCATCCTTTTTTTTTTTTTGAATATTAACGAGGAGGTAGTCGGAAACATAAATTAGAAACGCGCGCGAACTTGTTTCGTGAGGCAGACATCTCACGCACGTGGGTCGCTCTGAGTGCTTTCTATTAAGACCTGGGTGGAAAGGAGGGGGGCGACTAGTTCCGACAAACCACTACCCTGCATATTATATGACCAATGTCAGAAAGAACAACAGTTGGAGACTCTAGCGAAAATAACGTCCCCCCCCCCCCCCAGGTATAATTTCCATCTGATGGCTCTATGTTGGGTTTTATTCCATCTTCCATAATGCTTGATTCTAGTTTTTTTTTTTCGTTTTTCCGTAAAGAAACAAAACCAATAATCATTAATAAATAAATAAATATTTTTTTTATGATATCTCAATAAGTTTTACTAATTCACAGCAAGTATTCCTGAATTTTTCCTTTGAAGTTTGCAAATGCGCGGTTGCTCAAAACTGGAAACCAATACAGAAAGACCGGAAGTTTTATATTTAATGGTATGATTTAGGAGCAGAGGGTAATCGACTTAAAAAAAAAACACACCCACACACCCAAAGATTGCACTGCTGCAATTATCGAACGACTGCACAAAACCAACATTTACGAATGTGACCCCTGCACTTCCTTGTTTCAACACGTGTGATCATAGCATCAGTCAGCGACAGTATAAAGCAGAGAAATTAAAATAAATAAAAAAATAATAAAAATTATTCGTTTTGAATTCTTCTTAATAATGTGACTAACTAAATTCGATTTTTTTTCCCCTATCGCAAGCAACATAAAGAGCAGCTGCTCCAAGACTAAATCTACACTGCATCACACTTCCACAGAAGTAATCAGGAATTCTTTCTATATAAAGAAAACCTTTTCCTTCCCCTGAGGGGAGTAAAAAAAAAAACCCAACAGGATTATTAATCGTCTGACAACGAAACTCAAGATTGTTGATATTTAAGCCAATTAACTTAATTTGCATGATGAGACGCGCAACAACACTGTATATTCCAACAATGTAGTAGAATAAAGTGCTTAAAATATCAAGTTCAAGCTGTTAAATACGAAAAGTAATTGACAGAAATTACATTTCTGTAAATATCAGTATTTCACTTATTCTTTCTTTTCATTAGTTGGTGTCTTAAAATTTAAGTTAAACAAATTTTTTAGCAGCAAAGCGAAGAAAGGTGAGTAGCCAGCATCCTTTTATTGAAATTGCTCAAGGTATAAAAAAAAATGGAGGTTTTTTTTTTATAAGCATAATTAAATTTGTTTAGAATATTACAGATTTAGTCTAATATTTGTATCGAAAAGAATAGGAAAACAAACGCAGCTTTAGAATCTCGATTTATTTTTCTAACCATATATCTGCTCAAGCAACTTCAAATTAATCTCATAAAGCTGATACAGGTAATTTTAGGTTTAGTTCATTAAAAAGACAGATTCTACTCAATTTGGGACAATTGCTTTTGATACAGATGGGCTCTAGAGCTGAGGAGCTGAATGCCGTAATCACAAGATTTGTAAAGAGCCATTATCATATATAAATCCCATAATTAAATTACCAGGTAAAGCTGAAGTTTACTGATAAATTTAGATTATCCACTGTAAGTACAATAGCTAGCAAAATGGAATATTCGAAAGATGGCTTCTCAACTAGAATTTTCTTGTAATAATGGTGTGGTTGGATACAACACAGTTCATAGTTGTAAAAAGTTCAAAAAAGTTCTGAAAACACTGTCACTTAAACTAATTATTTTGTTTATCAGACAATTTCCATTTCACAATCTCAACAGACTTTCTATCATGAATGAGCTAAGACAACTTATAAGAATTTATACGAACATTCCTAAGAACGGCAAATTTCATTAAATTTAAAGGAGGCATGTTAGAAATTACTTCGAATTGAAATAGAGCATTTTTTTTCTGCATTTTCGAGTATTCAGCACCGGAACTGCTTTCAGTTTTAAAATTAAACATTTCATTTAAACAATAAAGTGATTGTACAATAAAGATAATTTAGGCTATCAAATTAAGGAAGAAGAAGAATCATTGCTCTTAAAATGTTTCTCTGAAAATTTCTGTCAACCTTATAAAACATAACTACGTGAATTTATTGATGGATAAGGAAAACAGTGAACTGTAAGCAGTTAATTGCACTTGGATGATTAATGAGGTAATAAAAACCTTGTAAGCAGTAATTCAATTAATAACTTGGGAAAAACGAGAAAATTTCGTAGAAATTTATTCATGGAGTAATTCAAAAACAAAAGGAATAAATCTTCAGTTACTAATGACAACAATAAACTTATGGTAATTTTCATTGTGAGTTTATTCATCTTCGCCCTATTCTGAAGACCTTCAGGCCTAATTCTAGCTTATTTACTTACATCAACTCTAATTAGAAGGTATTATTGTTTCTTAATTTAAAATTATATTTACCGCTTATTTCATTTTTTTAAATGCTGTAATTTCAGGGAAAGTTCAAAAATAATTTTACTTAAGAACTCATTAAAACAATTGCTAAGACACAAAATATTTATTCTGTCAAAATGAATTAACTGTCAAGCATTTCAAATATAAGAGTGATAACGCTGCAATTATTTTCCTTAAATGAATGAATTAAGTCCATTTGTTTTACTTATTTTTCTCTTTTTTACAGTGAAGTGTGTCGTATAGATTCCCATTTATCATACACCACAGTGGTGACGTTTGTCCTATAACATCTTCAATAAAGAAAAAAATACGTTTTATGATTTGGTAAATAGGAAATTCCCGAATGAAGAACAGTATTCAGCTGACTCATTTAGAACAGAAGTAGATTTATCTATTTTAACTACTTTTTTTTATTATTTTAATATTCATGCAATACCCAAAAAAATGGTAGTTAGTTAGTAAAGTAAAATAATTCTGAATTCAAAAGTTAAAAAAAAAACACACACAAAAAAAAAAAAACACAACAACAACACTTAAAATGGTTTACTGTTTAAATTACTTCGGCGAAGAAAGATGCAGTTTAGAGATTATTAATGCACATTTATTCTGTCAGGATATTTATTTGGAAAGTAAATAGCTCAACTTGTTACGATTCGTGACAGCCGCGAACGATTGGATGGATGGATGAATGAATGAATGATAAGTTGAAAGGAGTGGCAGTGGATGAGAAAGAATGATTACCACCCACTTGTGAGGGCAGGCAGCTTGTCCCAATGGCAGGTTCTTTAACAAAACATAGGACCTCACAAACAACATCTGCGGGAGGTCGGATTGGGGAAACGGGAAATACAACTCCCACTCACCTTTCATCTCACAATTGCAAACCATTTACAATCTCAATGCCTTCTAATAGCACTAATGAAATAAAACCCAGTTTTTTTCCCCCTCGTCTATTCAATGCGTAAACTTCAAACTAAAGTTTCTTTAAGACATGTGTTAAAACAAAGCAATCGAAAGTTAAAGAATCATAACAATTCAGACAAGATTTTGGATTCAAATATATTTTATAATGCTGTTACTAATTACAAACATTTTTTACACGATATGTCTTTCTGAATTTTCCAATATTGGACTATTGATAATAATACTTTTACTTATTTATTTATTTGGGAAAACTAATAATTTCTAAATTTGTTTAATAAATTATTAAAGACTAAAAATAAAGAGGAATCTTCAGATCTTTCGAAGAGATTATTTCGAATCACAGTGGAATAGGCAAGGAACGGGATGGTAGATTAAATCCAACTTTGTTATTTACAATAAAAAAAAAAAGCTGAATAAAAATTTAAAAATAGTACTGTGTGATAATGCATAACTTCTTTTGCAATAGCGCAGTTAGGAAGGGGCAAGCAAGGCAACGGCCTGGGATAAACATTGTGGAAAGCAGGTCTTACCGTATACTGAGTTACAATCTACAGTGCAACTTGGATAATTCGAAGCTGAAGGGACCACTACAAAACTTCGAATTATCCAAGACTTCGAATTAAACAAGTTACATCTTTTAACTTTAATTTCAGGTCCACTGAATGCTTGAAAAGATTATTCTGTCAATAAGTAAATATTTATTCAGAAATATCATGATATGAAAGACTTAAACACTATATGCATGTAAACAAAATAAGATTTATATTACGTAAGCTACAGTACATATTACATTCAATACAGAAAATTATAGTTTTTCAAAAAATTGTGCAATGTCTGATTGTTTTGTAGAATTCAGTCGCTTAAGGTTAGCAAAATCATCAAGCATGTTTAGTGAACGGAAAACAGCTTCACTTACGTTGGTTTGTCCTTCAATGTACCGACGAAATTCGGCGCTATCCGGTATTCGTTGGCGATTTGGCATTTCTTCTTCACACCCTTTTCCACCTCGCGAATGACGGCGACCTTTTCAGCGAACGTTAAATTCTTGTACACGCACGGTTTACTGAAAGACATGGTGACACTGACAGCAGGAAGCTCGAATGCCGTCTGAAGCGTCGCGTGTCGAATGGCATCACGTGTCGAACATTGGCGGGAAGGGGATTTCAGTTGTCATGTATCGAATTTCTTAATGATGAAACGCCGAAAAGTCGTTATGGTTCGAAATTTTTTATAAAAAACTTCGAATTATCCACGATTTTTTAACATTGATTTAATAAGAAATTCAAGGGACTAAGAGAATTAACCACGAATTAACCACGATTTCGAATTATCTAAATTGCACTGCATTATTATTTGAAGATAGGATCAACTGTTTTTATTTTTTGGATCAGGTCCTGTAGTGGCTCTAGAAAATCTTTCCCTGAAACAGAATTTTGCAATCACTCGCCCTGGATGACAAAAAGAAAAACAAAATGTTTCTCTCAGAATATTTTTATAATATCATTATAAATACAGTTAAAACATAAATAAGTTACTGTTTTATTTAATAACCTCACCCAAGAATTGATGATGATTAAGCTAATATGATCACGGAAAATTTTTTTTTACTCTACATTATTTATAACCTACGACATATACTACATATTGTGTAGTTCTTACTTTTAGAGGCTTTAAATCTAGTTTATTCTTAATTACTACTCAATTAATTTACTGTTTTGCTGTGGTTAATATATAACTTTACTCTTTATTCCTAGATAGAGCTACCCAGGTCTTAATATCTATATCTTACATAAATAGTCATGATTACTCTGTAGAATAGCCTGTAAAAATACTCTTCTTTTCTTTATCAAATTTCTTTTTCCATGGTGGCTTAATGTAGTTAACCTCACTAAAAACTAGACATTTAAAAGTGAATAGGACATTTTCATTCCGTGTGAGTACGTTCGTGCTCTTGTGCATGAACTGTCATGAGACAATGTGCTCAGACAGATGAAAGCATCCTACTCACTTCTGAATTTTAAAAGAGGTCAACTGCTTTGTCTTTCAAAGTAACTGGAATCACAAGACACGGAACTTCAAAATATCTCATTTATAATACACATTTTTGTAAAATATGGCAAAATAGAAAAGTGGGAAAAGTTAAAATTAAATATGAAACGCAATGTCCTTAATGCCAATTTCGAATTTCAACATGTAGATTTTCAAAAGCAAATACAATCCCATAACAATTGGACCCCAGATTCTCAGAATAAACAAAAAATATTTGTTTTATTTTATTTAGTAAACCTGCTTTATTTTACGAATGATAGCTATGTCTGATCTTAAATATTTTGTATTAATTACTTCTGTCAAAAACACTCTGTGACAAAAAAAAAAAATCGAGGTACTTGGAAAAATAAGTGTGATCATGATGAAACACGACATGTGCAAAGAGGATGGAAAGAAAACACTGTGCCAGGACACTATGAGAGCAACGCAGCTGTTTATTTCGCAACAACAGGTCAAGAATCGGAACAAGTTAGTAGGTTGTGGAGCCTCCTCTTCCAGCGATACATCCGGATATACGATGTGGCATTGACGCAAATAAACGTCTAATGATGTCCTGTAGATTCATCCAAATGTCTTGGAGTTGCTGGGCTAGTTCGCCCACATTGCGGGGTGACTGTAATCGCCGTCCCAATGTCCCAGACATGTTCTATAAGTGATAGGTCTGGTGATCTGGCAGGCCAAGGAAATGGAAAACCACGTAGACACTCTCTAAGAGATATTCGACGTATGCGGTCGGGCATTATTACGGTCGGCTGCTGAAAACGGCTCTTGGAAGACCTCAGCATAGGTCGCAAGATGTCCTGGACGTAACGTTGTGTTGTGACAGTACTCCGAAGGACAACTAAGGGGGACCGGGTGTCATATGAAATGGCTAGATAGAACGATATGTCTAACCTTGTCTATGTCATTAGTAATTTTTTTTACTTTAGTTTCTTTTCCTTTGTGTCCAAATACATTTTTTTTATTACAATATCATTACAAGTTCTTTTTTAAACTCGTTTTCAATTGATTTTTCAAAGATAACAGCACTTTTACGGCAATGTGAAATGGGTTATGTTTGATACCAAGCTCCTCACTTATGGTTCAGTTTATATCAATCAACGAGAAGTTCATCTCCTACTACAGCTTCAGCTTTCTAAGTTACTCTACTACTAGTATAATTATTGATTTATGTTATTGTAATCATTATGTGACGTACTACTTTAAATAGCACGAATCTATTAATAAATTATCAGCATCCTAAGGTAATTAGTTTTTTTATTTACTCGATCATTGACTGGACATGATTAAGAAACTTTTCGTTCTAAAATTTGTTTTCTTTACAAAGCGAAGTAAAGCGTAGCAAAGGCTAATCCCTAAATATAGACAAAATCTACAGTACATCTACTTATCACGGCATTAAAATACTACCAATTAAGCAATCAGTACTTTCTAATTAAATTTAGAAATTGAATCGATTCGAATATACTAGTTATTAACTGGCTAAAATTTAAATGAAACACTCAATTCAGATTTTTTTAAAATGTACGAGATATATTTTGAGCTACAGATGTTGCTTTTTTATTTGTGAGTGAGGCTTATTAGATCATATATTATTTTTTTGAGGAAAGTAGGATATAAGTTCTTCAAATTTCTTGCATTCTATATAAAATAAGTTTACGGCCGATGGAGAGAAAGAAGTGTTATTACTTTTGACCTAGCTGTCCTTACTAATTTGCCATAAATTTCATAGAATGTTTCTGCTTTTATTTATTAGTAAGATTTAATTCCAAACATTACTGGGAAAAGAGTAATTAAAATTGAGAAAATCTAATAAAACTGTTTAATTTTAAATTTTCAACTAACAAGTAAGCTGAATTACAACTAAACCATCTTTTTTTATAAGATTTTTTCGTACAGTTTTTTTTTTTTTAAAACAAAGTTATATCTGAAGACATGAAGTCTTTGACATTCTACTGATTTGGAAGACTCTATAAAATAAAAAAAGACATAGTCTTGATTCAGCCAATTTCACTTAACTACTTAATTCTGAAAATATTATACAGCAAAACCTCGGTTAACCGAACTCGGGTTATCCGAAATACCTTTAAATGAATAATTCATATGCTACAAACTATTAAATATAGAATATTGTATATTGATGTAGCCTACTGTAATCCTAAAAAAATTAACTTTAACTTGAATAAAGAACATAAGTGTAGCATACAAAGAGATTTTTGAATTCGTTTGACCTTCAAAACCTTTCAAAAATACATACTGTAATTACAATACAAAATATTTAATATTTAATTTATTTAAAATAATTAACCGAAAAAAATTGTTATCCGAAACGGCTGCCCCCCCCCCCTACTTCGGTTAACCGGGGTTTTACTGTATTAGGAAATGACTATTTTTTTACAATACATGTTAGGAAGACTAATTTCATTTAATTTTTTTTTAGTTTTTTAATTATACACAAAATAAAGTTTTGTTTATCTCAGTAAATTAATGAAATGCTAACTACAGGCTGGAATGGAAAGTAATAGAAAAGTACATATTTTATTTAAATTTATTTGTCAAAGTGCATGAACACGTTTGAATATGAGACAATGTTCGGCAGACTTACATTTACTATCTAATGATGACATGAATGCATTGCTGTGTATTTTTCACCCGGGGTATATGTAAAGAATGATCCAAGACTCTCTACTGTCACGAAATAAAATAAAAAAATAAAAAATTATAAAAAATTTTTATAACCTCTGATCCTGATCTTGAAGGCATCACATGAAGTTAACAAATGCAGTTGGCTAAAGATGAAGCAATTCTTTACCCTCTTAACAAAAGATGCTTTCTTCTTCTTCTTTTCTGGCGCTACAACCCTGGGTGGGTTTTGGCCTCTCGGACAACACCTCTCCACTTCGATCTGTCCATCGCTTTACTTTTCCATCCTCTAATTCCCATCACAACAAGGTCTGTGGACACATTGTCCAACCATCTTGTTTTGGGTCGCCCTTTCTTCCTTCTCGAATACAGCCTTCCTTTCAACATTTTCTTGGGCATCCGAGTCTCTGCCATTCTCTCTAAGTGTCCCAGCCAATTTATTCTTTGTGCTTTTATGAACTTCACCAGATCTTGTCCTTCAATCAGGTCATTGAGCTCGTGGTTGTAGCGTATCCTCCATCTATCTTCTTCTTTGACAGGTCCAAATATGCGTCGTAAAATTTTCCGTTCGAAACATCTCAAAGCATTTTCATCACACTGTGTTAGTGTCCATGTCTCTGAGCCATACGTAACCACTGGGCGGATCAATGTCCTGTAAATCTTCAACTTAGTAGCTCGTGAGATAAGTTGATTCCTAAACATCTGAACATTAGCATAATATGCTCTGTTTCCAGCTTGTATTCTGTCTTTTATACAACTGCTCATTTCGCACTGGCTATTAATAAGGACTCCTAGGTACCTGAATTGGTTCACACTTTCGAAAATCTTGCTGCCTATATTTACATTTGGAGAGGCTCTTCTAACATTCGAGGTGGACATTACCATGTACTTAGTCTTACTCTCGTTTACCAATAGTCCCATTTCTTCAGCTTCCTTTTCCATTTCTGTAAATACTTTTTTAAGTGTTGAAGTATCTCTTGATACAATAACAACATCATCTGCGTAGGCACATATCTGACTAGATTTGAAAACGATTGTACCTTTCTGATCCACTCTACCGATAGCTTTGTGCAGTGCGAGATTAAAAAGCACTGCTGATAGGCCATCTCCTTGTCTTACACCCATATTAACATCAAATTTATTTTGGGTGTAAAGCTGGTGATTCTGATAAAGATTGGGCCCCAAATGTATGCTATGTATCATGTGTTAGGCTTCTCAGTGAATGGAAAAATGGTACGCATCATATGCCGTTTTCAGTCCCTATGATTTGGAGGGAACAGAAGGACCATTCAACTGACTGTTATTTCTGCTTAACTAACGTTAAAGGAATTTCGTCCAAAACAAAATATACAGTTAAGTATCCCAATTTGGCATCTACAATGAGACCTGTGCTACGTAGTGAAGAGTATCCTGTATCATAGTGTCCAGATTTCATGACCGTCAGTGATAACTCCGACTCCGACCCAGCTCCTACTGAAGACGAAAGAAAGGGAAGCAAGGGAAAGAGGGAAGTGACCCTACATTTGAAGCAAGTAGTTCATCAGAACCTCAATTTTTATCTCAAGAAGATCTTAATGATCTTATACGGGATTTAAATTTGTCTAAACAGTCGGCTGAACTGTCAACTTCCAGTCTCAAAGGTTGGAATCTACTCCAAAAAGATACACGGATATGAGTTTATCGTAGTCGCGATAGTGATTTCAGTCACTACTTCTCTAAAGAAGGCCATGTAGTTTTTTGTTATAATGTTTGTTCAATAATGGAGGCTCATGGACATCAACAATAGCCAGATGAGTGGCGAGTGTTCATAGACTCGTCGAAAGTTAGTTTGAAGGCTATACTACTGCATAACGGGAATGAATTACCATCAACACCTGACGCGCATGCCAGTGATATGAAAATATGAAATTGTTGTTAGAAAAAAATTCAGTATACTAAATACTACAAAATAAAGCCAAAAATCATCATCTACAACTTTTTTAGTATATTTATTACTTAGTGTTTCGTGAGTACTAATTGTTTTAAAACTTTCAACACGGCCACAAAAAAACTCTGCCTGATGGAAAAAATCTGAGAATATATTTGAACTCAGCATGGAAAGATAGTTAGATTCCGTTTATTTAGTCCTTGTGAAAGAAAAAAAAGGTTTTTTTTTTGTAGATCAATGTCATCAAGCAGAGAATTATCCCCATCCATTTTGATGTATTTCCGGCCAGACCGATTTGTATGAAAGCGGTTTACACGTGAAATACTATGACATGAATCTATTATAGACCATTTGTGAGTGCTTCAATTGAATAACACAGTCGTTTCTTGGGGTAGATAAATAACAATGTACCTTATATGAACATCACTTTCTCATACTGTTCCAAATTGAAGATCTTTTCGCCAGTTTACTTAACTGCAGAAAATGTTAATAGTAATTGTTATTCTCAAAAAAGTTGAGAGCAAACGCCAAATTTCTGCAGACATTTAAACGTTTCCAGTTATCGCGAGGAACCTTAAATGCTACTTAATATGCCATTTGGCTCCCACCAATTCAATATTTGGTAGCGGATTAATAGCGGATACAATTTGTTAATCCGCTATTAGATGTCTCTACATATTGGTACATCAGCAACCTGAGTTCCATCATTCTCTTCACGGATGAGACAATCTTCACTATTATGGAAATAAGGATAAGGACTGTTTCACGTAGGCCTACATACTTATAAACTCCCAGAGTTAATAATCGTATTAATGCCTTTTCTCTCCAAACTTGTCATGTGACTTCTTCATTCCCAGGCGTCTCATAGCGAATCTACGCCAGATTTTTAAAAGATCATATACCAAATTGTAGGAGGAATGCTTTAAGATACCTTTCCAGAAGTATTTCTTTTTGTCAGTATGAATACATATCTTGAATTGTTTGTTCCGTAAGCAGCATTAACCATCAAAATCGTTACACTTCCTACATTAAACAGATTTAATCAAACAGCAGATGTTTGATTCTAATACACTGAAACTGTTTTTCTACCATCACGAAACTTAGGCTATTCTTTGCCCCTTTAGAAATGAAGCTCAGTAAATGAATAAACCTGACAAGCTAGGTGCGTTCCTGTTTCTGATCAGAGCAAGATGTAAGTTATGTCAAAGTTGAGGGAAGGCAGGTTTAAAAAAAAGTTTCAAAGTAAAGTGCCTGAAGATTTTCCATCGTATCCTGGATCACCATACATAAATTCTCCCAGCATTTGCGGGATAGAAATTTGAGTTTATTTGCAGTTCTACTAGAAAATCTTACAGAATACTTATGACTTCCAGAAAAATGCTAGTAGTAGAGAAAATATGCAATGCTATAAAAAAGCTTACATGTTTATGTGAAAAAAAAAAAAGTGTGCAAGATTTTCCTTCGCATCCCAATTTTTCAAGATGCCACAGCCTGAGCTTTTGATTCATAACATAGCTTTATGGGAGATATTTGAGAATAAATTTTGCTTTAGTAAAGTATATTACAAATAAGGTAGAATCATTAACAACTAATTTTTTTTCTAGATTTTTTTTTAACGTGTTTTAATCGATTTTTACACTTTGGGCTATGTATGTTTATTCTTAGACTGCTAGGGAAACTTTTTCAGATAGTTTAGAAAAAAAAGCTTCGTCAAATTATTTGATGTCTTTAATGATGTAATTCTTTAAATTTCCTGGAGACGTAAGGAAAATAAACATGGCATCGTAAAAAATAAATGAAAACACCGTTAAATAAATAAACAAAAAGAAGCATACAAACTAAAAAATGAATCATTAAATTGAGCTACATAAATCATAGCTTCTGACAAAAAATCAATATGTCCATTTCTCTTTCTCTCTTTCAAAAAAAAAAAAAATAAATAAATAAAAAAAAAGTTATTCTGAGTAAAGTAAATGCTGGAGATGGTTCGCTTCAAATTTTTATTAAATACCTTAGTGTTCCTGTTAAAAACATAATTCTCCTCTAAACCTAAAATTTTACTTTATTTTGTATTATTATTCAATGTAACAGTAGTAAAGATTCCTCCAATATACAGAAATTTTAATACTCATGTACAGTAACCTATGGGGCCGGTAGATAAGTGGTAATGACCTTCACTGTGGCCTGGAGGAGCCGGGTTCAATGTCGGCAGAGGTCGGGTATTTTTTTTTTTCCAGCTGAATTTCCTTCCAGACAGATTCTAAGGCTATCGTATTTATTTAGTTGGCTAGTTTTTTTTTTAATATTCAAATAAATAAAGCTGGAAATGAAATTTATGATCGAAGTGGTGTGAAGGATAGAAGTTCGCCTAAAAGTTGGTATTCTTGCAGAATAATTTTTTATTAAAAATTACTATCTTAATGAAACATTCATAAGAAAAGAAAGTGTTAAGTTTTTCGTAAATGGTAGCAGTTGGCACAAATCTGGTAAATGGATAGCTGACAGATTTTGAGCGAGCTTGAGAAATTTCCCTACATGAAAACAAAAGAATGCAAAATAAATCTGTTCACCTTAGAACTTCAGCTAAAGAGAGATGCTTTCAGTAAGATGAAATACTGAAGTAGTACTGAATTTATTTTGCGACACCCATCTTGCTATCTAGCCACAAATTGGGAAACTACATTAGCCCAGGCTAATAACATGCAGGAAATGATTGGTATGCACAAGCTCTTACCATCTCACAACAATGGTTTGATATTTCTTCGCATCCAACGAACACCTTTACAGTTTACAGTCTCTTGAGAGACTTCAGACACAATAAAAATTATTACTTATACAAATCTATCATAACTAATTAAAGAATCAGGCAAGTCCATATAGACGGCAAGTTAATTTAGTTCACCAATGATGTACGAGTAGAAGTATTGATAAGCATTTGATCTGTACACAATTGCTTGTACACGCTATTTTTGGTGTGAAAACGAGTCAAAGAAAGTGTGAATGAGTGAGAAAAGAGAATTTGACATACTACAGGACATCGTCTGATTGAAGTACTCGAATTTACAGGGTTTTTTTTTTCAAAAAAAAACAATCCAACGAGTGCATATACACTGGTAAACATCAAATTCAACTCGAATGGTAATTCAATTTTGTGAAATGAGCTTTATGCATATTTATGTATTTGCAGCATCGAAATTGGAATAGATATTTAAAATTGATAATAAAAATACATAATTTCTTTTTAAGTAAACTACTTATTGCCCATTATTTTCTTTGGTTCGCTGTAATGCCATCGGTGTCTTTTGAATTAATGTTTACACTAGTTATTACTGTGTATAATCAAGTCATATTAAATCTATTTTTTATAATTATATCAAATTTATCACTCATTTTCATGTTAGAAATATGAAATACTTCGGGTAAAAAAAAAAAACCTGATATAAAACGTCTCTTTCGAAGTCGCACAATTTCAAAGCTTTGATGACATTGGATAGTTTACGTTAATTTCGTAAAATTTAAATTCTAACCATAGGATATGAGGATATTATTCAGATCACACTGACAGGTTTTCAATTAGTACATTAAATTACAGATCAATACAAAAGGGATACAGATCTGCTTGAGAAACGTCATTGTTCAATAAGTAAGTATAAGCTGAGTATACTGGGCCAGTCGGAATGAAGAGAGTTATGAAAATCGGAACAGTACTGTACGATTCCCAGTGCAAATACCAAAAATAGCTCAGTAAATTTTTATTTAGTTATGTGCGTTCTTGTTTTCTTTTTGTGTAATAATGTTCTAACGCAATTAAATTTCATTTCTATATAGGCACTTCGTGTTCCCAGCTCATTAAAATCTTGTCACATGTTAACTAATGATACTGGAAAAATAATTATTACCGAAACAGAAATTACGTTGATTTTAATTTTAAAATTAAATCCACCTATTCAATGACTACCAGATGGGTTCCAGGAAATAAGATAATCTGATCGTGATGCTAGTCAAATAAACTATATTACTATTACCCCCCCCCCCCCCCCAAAAAAAAGATAAGTCTTAGCTATTCATTGCAGTGATTCAATATCAGGTACAAAATGAGCCTTACTAATAAAATTGTCCCATTTTAAAATTAATAGAATTCAACATTCATTGAAGTTTTGAAAAATAAGGAATAACAGTCAAGGACGAAAAAAGACAGCATAAGTTATATGGGAAATAGCCGTCTAAGGAGCGCATAACCAAAGGTGTTGAACATTCCCCTTAGTACCTTGAGGAAAAGAGTTCATCACTAATTGGAAGACATCTTAAAAGTGCAAACAAGACATTCTAAGCTCAGGGCATCGGGGGAGTTAAGACAGCTGAATGTTTGTTCATTAGCATCGGGTAAGAAATGAGGGTGGGTTTTTAGCTGCAGGTCAAATTAACATTTCAACGGCAAAATCTGACTTGTATAGTTTTAGTTCAAATTCATGTTTAAATTCCGGCAATTTTCATACGATTTCCTGAGCAAAATCATTCTGGAATAAATCTACATTAATGTTACTAAGTTTGACTGTAGAAAGCTTTTATAATAATCATTCACAGTTTTCGAAGAAACTACCTATTGCAAGAGACTTTAATACCATAAAAAAAAAAAAAAAAAAAAAAAAAAAACTTTATATGATCTGGGCAATTAAAGGACTTAGTGAAAAAAAGAGAGATAATTCACATTTCCAAAATAATTGTTTAATGAAAAAACTGAATGTTAATAACTTCAATTATTATATTATTATATATAATTGATCCACTAAAGCTGAGGGTAGATGTCAGCCTTACAGCTGTGTTGTAAGGAAAGCTGATTTTAATTTTTTTTGTAATATAATGTAGTCTAATTTACAGTCTAAAAGCTGTATATTTTACAGCTTCTGTTGATTAGCATATTTTATTTTAAATTATTTATTGACAGTTTTGTCCATAGAACTTATCAACAAATATCAAAATCAAGTCATATGTATATAACGAGATTAAATTTTTAAATATGAAATCTGATATAGTTGGATGCTTTGTTTGTTTTTGTTTAGCTATCATGCCATAACATTTGAATTACAGACATATATTCTACACAAGGCGCACATTATACAAATACAAGCTGATAATCCAAACGTGACTTGAAAACAGCCAAAGTAAGTTCTAGAGCCCCTAGAAAAAGTGAATCTGGTGTCCTGAGAAATTCCGATTTTCCAGTCTCTAGAGCTAATTTAGACTATGTCTCTCGATCTTAACTGGATGTTTCATGTGATTACTTTTCTAATTTATGTAGCAAGTTTTGAGAAATTAAAAAGGTTAGAAATAATAAAGATATTCTCTGTTTGTATGTTGTTGAATGAGTTTATACTTTCCCATTACTGTTATTAAGAAGTAAAGAAAAAGAAAAAGGAAATACAAAAATGTTTGATTATGAGGTTGATGCATCGTTAAAAACATATTTGAATCGGATGATATTTCTATTAATAAAGTCATTAAAGCTAATTACCTGATCGTTAAAAAAATGAATAAAAAATTATTTTTATTGCCAACATGATTCATTAAAAGCTGCACAACAGGCTTTGTGCAAATACTTGTTATTCTACTATTTTTCAGACTTTCTTTTAATAAAATTGACTTTGATGGTAGGAACGAAAACATTTAATAACGGAATGAACTACGTTATTAATAAAAACATAGTGTTATTTCTATTCACTTTTATCAAACGTGAAATAATGTAAACCTTAGTGTTATTCAAACAATAAAAGGATAAAAGAAATTTCTACTTCTTAAAAAGCATTTCTAAAAGAATGGATTGCAAGGTAAGAAAATAAGTTCATTTAAAGTTATTAGAGATATACATATAAATATATTTCAAGATTCCTTTAAATAAGAAGTTAATGATTGTTTCAGTCTCTATTTATGATTTTAAAAGTACTGATGTTATCATTTATTTATCAAATGGCATTCTTCTTTTATATTTGAATGGATTTTTTAAACCCTTTTTCTGAACCCTTTTATTTCTATTTAAATGTCTGCTTACTAATTTCCATGAGTCTGCTTAAAGATCTACTTCTAGACGAGAACTGAACTGATAGCGAAGGTCCTACCAAAAAAAAAAAAAATTCAAAACGATTTCGGTACGTGTCTGTTCGATAAAGTTTCTGACGGAAGTTAGAGCAGGCAATGATTCATGATTTATTTAAAACTGTAGTTGATCTTGAGATAACTGTCACCTCTCTTAACAACAACGTACAATACATGTTCACATTGGATTTATGATAAAAATTTATGAGTCAACCCTCCCTCTTAAGGTGGCCAGTTTATGGGTCAACCCTTCTTCGATTTCAAAATAATATATTATTTAATAATATCGCTAAAAAAATTTAAAAATAATAATGAATAATTTACTCATTAAACAATTAAAATATAAATGTATTTTTTTTTTTTTTTTTTTTTTTGCAGAATAGTAACTGCGCTACTGAACACAATGGCTTTAAATATAAAGTTTATTTAATAAGTTGGTACAATAAACGTAATGTTTTATACTAAGTATGCATTGTACTTTCAAAAAAGTATAATTTTAAAAGTTAATTCTAAAATAAAAGTAGGGAAGTAAGGAACATACATATAATTCATTAGCTTTTTATAGTACTATTTTTCCGGACTGACTCAATTGTTCAGAATCAGCTGACAAGATGCTTAGATATTTTTATTATCTTAATTATTCACACATTCAAAAGTTAATTTCTAACATTGGTTTTCTCCTTCTGATTTTTAATTTTTAAAAATAACTTGAAAAATTGTATATAGACAAATGGAGGATCAGGAAAAAAACACTTACAGTAGACTCTCGATATCTCGAACTTGATATAAATCGAAAAATTATTTTTCCCCTTGATATTACATATTCATCTAATGTTAATTTTAATTCTTATGTCGAAGAGTTTTCACTCAAAACCTTGTTATGTCGAATATTTTTCGAAGTAAAAAATGAATTTTTCAGGAACAATCGCCGTTCAGTTGTGTCGAAGCAAATAGAGGTATTTTTTCAAGAGTATCTTACACCCTTCATTATCTCTCTGAGAGGTAAAGGACGATTCCGATAAATCCATCTGGTCGATAACTCCATTTGGGAAAGGAGGGTGCGAGTGTGCGCTACTATGTCTCGCCAGTCATTTGTTACATTGTTGCTTAGGCGTGTTGTTCTAAATTGTTCAGAATTTACTGCGTATGGTTAAGTTAGTCGGCGAAAAACGTTAGGGAAGTTATAAAACGTGTCAGTGAATCGCCAGGCCACGATGCTGGATTTTTTTAAGAAATTCTAGCAATGTAAGTTCATTGTATTTTACTAATTCTTTTCAATTTAATGTAATTATTTTCGACTATTTTTAAAAATTAAAATTATCATTGCTATATTTAGACTTATTGTCAACTGTCATTACGTATTTATACTTATTCTCATCTATCAAGACTCTAATTTTTAGAATATTATTCAGTATCTTGTGTTTTTACATGAAATTTTATGTTTTGGTTAAGACCTTGTTATCTCGAAAACTCTCTATCTCGAATTTTTTTTAGCGTCCCTTCAACTTCGACATATCGAGAGTCTACTGTATCACAAACCCCTCTCACAAAAGTTCCACTGTAGACTAGGCAAGGCCTTGGGTGTGAGGGGGGCTGAGCCTCCCAGCATTCTCAACCAACGAGACTAGTTGAAGCGTTATGGTATTCCGATGGCCTTTAACCCTTCGTTAAAGAAACCAGATACTATTTGACAAAAATGGTGAACCCTAGGATCCATATGAAAGACCAACAACCGTGGAAAAAAATTCCTGACCACCGCCGAGAATTGAACCCGGCTCCTCCAGTCAGAAGTCCAGCGCCTAAACGACTGTACTATCGGATCTATTTTCCCCCTCCTCACCTCTTACCGAAACAAAGTGCTATAACCGCTACTTACGTGGCTTGAGAATTTAGTTTGATACGTTCCTATATATATGTGAAATCTTTATTTATTCTGATGATTGTTTGTTTTCATCAAACTTTCTTTTGAATAATAGACTTTTAGATTATAGTATGTAAGCTCTGTAGAAGGCAACGCAAGACAGACACCTCAGACATTTTTTTTTTTTTTTTAATAATCGTTGAATATTTCCTGTAGACTAAATGAACAATTATTCTAAGTCGTAATTTCTCTAGGGCATTATGAAAATTCCATTAAAAGTTGTCAACATCAGATGTCCTATTAAATTTATAATAACATTTTTGATTAAAGATTGTTTAAACTAATGATAGATAATTATTTGATAGTTATTTTATTCTCAACAGATTAACATTATACCCTCTATCCCCTTCTCAATCTGTTCCCTTATCTAAAATTATTATTTTTTTAATCAATTCTTTTGTAAGCCTTCTTCACTAACCTAATATTATTGCTTTAATATTTTTAAATATTTTATGTTAATTCTAGCAGATTATGATTTTGTCGATTTACAGCTACACAAATTGATAAACAAAAATTGAGAGATTGGAATTCAATTATCATGAGTGAGAATCCGAAAGAATAAAAATTGAATCCAAAATTTGATCTAGAATTCTAGATTCTCTAGATCCTAGGTGGATTGACAAAATCTAGACATGTTTTGAATTTCTTAATTTTTCTGTACTACTTAATCTTTCAAAACAACTGAAAGAAACGAATGATTCATTTTAAGTTAAAAATACTCATAAACACACAATAATTAACAAATTAAATATAATTATGTTTTAACTAAAATTTCTCATTATTATCCCTCATCTAATGCCCAGTTTGCCGTTTCGGCGTGGTGTTGTGCGCAAGGCGGCGACTTCGCATGAGGCAGATGCATCGGAACCTGGGTTCGAATCCCGGCGTCGGCATGGAGTTTGAAAAATTTCCTTTCCTGTGTTTATCTGCTTCTTCATCTTTCTCTTCAGGTCTGAATTCATTCCTTAATGATTTCCTGAGAAAAGCAATCATCTTTCCCTTGGAATTCTATGTATTCTTCTAGGGGTTCGCCATATTGGGAACACTAGAGATCCGTAGAACACGGACCTTCGGAAACTTAAGGTACTTAGGTGCGAACCTTAACATAACAACAACAATGCCCAGTTGCTGTTCGGATGATCAGACGAATGTCAAAGCAACTGCCTGCCATGCTGCTGATACGACTGAACCTGGTTCGAATCCCGGCGTGGACTTAGACGTTTTCTCCTTTGATGTACGTTTCTCTTCCTTTAAAAATTAATAGGGTTTATACAATAGGCCTAAAAAAAGCCACAGTGCTAGTGAGGTGTACCGATGGCCTTTATAAAATTTTACAAAAAATTCCCTGTTTTGCATATTACAAAATAACGCGCTATTCACGGGATAACCCTGTAGTAGGGATAACCCTTGTGATAGAGATTCAATTCCTAAGCAAACAAATGATAAGTAATTTATTCAACAATTTTTGATAAAAAAAAGTAAGTCTTATTTTTAAACAAATTCAAGCTTCGCAACAGGTTAAGCTCGTTTCTATAGAATTACGCACTGGAAAGAGACCCGTGTTCCTCAAAGACCTCTGTTTTATTAACGAGTCAGAGGTTGGAAAGAGAACATTCAGATGAAAGTCTCAAAGTTTCAAAGGAAAGACATCAATACATGATGAGACTCATGTTAGCACTGCCATTGCACCAAATGAATTTGTAATGTACGATCTTAAATTTAATCCTGATATTACGTATTAATGTTATCAGACTAAAGTCACAAAGGTATGTAATTTTTTTGAAAACTACTTCATTTAAAATAGTTAAAATTCATTAAAAAAAAAAAAAAAACCTTGATGACAGCTCAGAGTATGTGACAAAAGTTGAGATTACCACTTCAGCTCTCTTTTAGTAATGGAATAATAATGAAATAGATTAAATGAACAGAGTATATAAACGTGCAAATACAAAACAGACTCTAAAAACAAAATCCTCCACCTCTAAAATCTAAGAAATTAGGAGGGGGGGAAATCAGTCCAAAATCAAACTCTACTAAGGATAAAAAAAAAATAAAAAAAAACCCTCATGTATTATAGCTTGAATAAACTATTAATGCAGAGCAAAATAATAAAAAAAGGCACTTCTTATTCCTCTGTGGATAAAAATGAAACTTATACTATAATATTTTACTTAAAACTTTTAAGATCTTAGAGTTAACCGAATAGTAAAAGGGGAAAGAGACAGACCAAGAATAATCTACGAAAGTGGATGGAACAAGAACTAAAGGATGGTAGAAAGAGACGGCAACAAAAAAGTCAGATTGAAGACTGTATATAGGTACTCCTCACTTTACGACCTATGTGCTTAACGACCACTCGTACTTACGACCTCCGCCCTTGAAGGTACAACTTCTATTTCACCGTCGTCAACTCCCTTACCTGGACCCTCTGCAGCTCCAGATAACCACATAAACAAATGATAATACGTACATATGCATGTCTTTTAATGAATAAATTTGAAGCTTGTTGCGTAATTTTTATAATTTTACAACGATCCTATATTCCCGGCGCAAGCTTATCGACCAATTCGCTTAACGACGTAATCGTCGGAACGGAACTAGGTCGTAAATTGAGGAGTACCTGTATAAGAAAAATATTTCTTATTTCACCAATAAAAAAAAAAAAAAAAAGTGTTGCAGTTACTTCTCCCTTCCCCTATCCGTTCAAAAATTGTGAAACATCTAAAGAGATTTTCTACCGTAATCCCTTGAATTCTAGACCCTCCATTTTCGTCGCTCTGAAGAAGGTGGGGAAAAAAAAATCTTTTCTAATCTGCACACTCAAGAGGTGTCAGATGATATCTTCAAGTCCTCTACAAAACTTTAATTTGCGATGAGAAAGGAAGACACGAGAAAAAGAGAAAGTTTAAATCCGTATTAACGACTGAAAATAAATAAATGAATAAATAAATTTATCTATCTATATATCAATATAAGAAAACATTGGGGTGGGGTGGGGGGTTCTGCCCGCTACTCCTCCGAAACCATAAGACACAGAAATACAAATAAGGTGTCAAATCAAAAAAATAACAAACATCGATAAACTCCTTTTACAATCTATATTTAATCACTATATTTCGTTTTCTTTAAGCAAGAGAACTTCTTCAGGTGATGGAGGACAGGAAAAATTATCCGTCTTCCTCAAAATTCGTTATATATTTAGAATTTTATTTTTAACAACCTGTAGATATACTGTAACAATCTTTAATAATTTGTATACATACTGTCCGTGAATGCAATAATTACAATAACTTGTTCAAAATAATAATAAATAAATCTGTAAAAGATTTTAGAGTCATAGACATTTATAAAAATTTCTGTGTTTTTAATACATTTTTTAAACCTACTAAAAGTAAATTCACTTACTTTTAAGAATTTATCCTTATTTATGCATGGAAAACTGTTTATAATGCACGATTCGATCATGAGCCTTTCTTTCTCATCTATAATATGAAATAAAATTTCAACTATCGTGCCACCTAATCTCACCACATACACAAGAAGGTCACGTGACTGAGAAAATGACCTCGGAATAACAGGTCACATGATCACTAAAAGTTTTGCTAGTAAATAAATAAATAAATTCACTACATCTACAATAGAGCATCAACTATTATATATCAAAATAATAAAAAAAATAATAATAAAAAAACTCGTTATTAAAATGATAATATTGGTCCCAAACCAAAGAGTAAAAATTAACTTATCACTATCTTACCAAAAAGTAAGAAATGGTTTCAAGTGGAGATGAAAGCAAATACAGCAAAAAAACAAACAAAACAAAACAATATATTCTCAAATCCTATATGTTTGAAATAAATTATAACATCTTTGCCTATAAATCTTTTCTTTAATGTCCTTAAACAATATTTCGTTTCTTATAAACAAGAAACTTCAAAAAAATTTTCTTTCCTTGAAAGAAACCTGATGAAGTTCCTTGTTTATAAGAAACGAAATATTGTTTAAGGATATTAAAGAAGAAGATTTTTAGGCAAAGATGTTACAACAATATATTCAACAAAAAAACTTACATTTTTCTCCTTTATTTTTGCTAAAATAAAAAAAATAAAAGAAGATCTCTTCTGAAGGCGACATCAAATGCAGTTCAGAGTATAGGAATACTCGTCTTTAAAAGACATCTTTTGATTTTGTTATTACTGTTTGAGTAAAGAAACCTCCCGCGATCCCAAGGACCACGTAGGCCTGTAGTAGGATACTTTAACACAATATTAAACAGGACTTACTCGATTCCAATATAATACAGGATCTAAGTGATGTATTTTACATCAGAAAACAAGGACATCACTGAAATGCAGACATTGGATTTTTGGCAAAATTCCATATTAGACTTAGTACATTAGTTTTGACCAATTTCGATATATAAGTTACAGTTCTTCATTTTACATACATCTTTTAGATCACCAGGTCCCTTTTGCGCATTCACAATTGCCAATTTTAACGAAGCTGATATTTGCTACCTAATCGGGATTATTTGATCTAGAATCATTTGTACTTCTCTCTATCGGATTTAGTATAATTAATAACATTCTAGAAGTTTCCCGGTTTCTTTTTACAGTCTTTGTTTTAGGCGTAGAAGCAAAATAACTAATGTTATCTTCCCCGCCCAATAAAAAAATATAAAAAATAAAAGATAAATCATAATCAATCTTTAAGCGGCTTTTAAAAGTCAAAGAAAAATAATCTTTAAAAAAAAGAAAAAAAAAAAAAAAGCCACTGGCACTCACTAACTCTCAACTAAAAATAGCTTATTTTTATGCAGATGTGTTTAGTTTTGCGTAAAACATCCTAAATTCATTACATAGAAGCGTAATAAAAAATTATAAAAATAAGAAAAATAAAACGAGTTGCTAAATCCCAATTTCTAAAAAGCCACGTTAACCACACTTTGTAAGAAGGTTTTGAGGAGTCTGAAGGATTGAACAAATTAACTTCAGACAGAAAAATATCTGTAAAAGTATCATTTCTTTATCAAAAAATTAAAAGCAGGGGTTTTATATAATTTCAACGAAATATTTTAAAGTTGATTTGGAGCTCATTATTTTTGAGATTAACTCAGTAATTAATGGCAAAACTCAATTAATAATCACGATGTCGTTTATTGATTTAATAGTGAACATTTTCCAAAGCTATTAATTTTATTTAATGAAATTGTATCGGAAATATTAATTAAACAACAATGTAAAGCCTAATTAAAGGAAACTGTGATTACAATATTCTTCTGACCCCCGCGCCTCCGCCCCCCAAAACAATATTCAGTATTCCTTTTTTTGAACATAAACTCTTCTATAGCTTCAAGATCAGGCCTTCAAGCAGGCATGAAATGCAATTTTTTGTTTTTTAATTAAGCAATAACTCTTTATAAAAGATAATTATCTTGAACTATTACAGTTTCCAGAATTAAATTAAAACGAATAGAGATAATCTATAATATAAAAGGGAAATGTGTGTGTGTCAGTTAGAAATGTTTAGTGTACTTCCCAACATGCTACAAACTTGAAATTTGGCATGTGGAATACTATAGACAATGTAAAAAGTATAAAAATAATCTCTTTTAATTGGGGGGCGGGGGATGAGAATGACCATGAAGTGTGTGGCAGCCACCCGCAATACACCTGAGGTAAGTCGTCTACAATGCTTTCCTCTGCCATTTCGAAGTGATCTTACAATTTCAATTTCTTTCTCATCCACATCATTGTAATTTAGAATATAAAATTAATTGGTAACGATCACGTGATTTTTTACCAACTGCGAAAGGCTTCATGTGATAGGGGTGTGGAAAAGGCCACAAAGGGCTGGGAAGTCGTATATTCTCCGATCTCGATATTACTTTGCTAAATAACTAAAGCGTTTTTCTTATGCAACATATGCAAGGCTTCCAGAGCGAAGCGACGGTAGCCAGTTAGTTTTATGCATTCTTTATAATCTGTGCTAAAAAGCATAAATTAAATCCAGCTAAAGATGAAAACTGAGGTTGTATAATAAAGAGACTTTCTGATCAGACTGTAAATGATCGAAGAATGTCTTCCAATTCAGATTGTGATCAAAAACGATTGTTACTGATTCCCAACAGATTCCTCTTAAAAAAACACTAAGATAGGACCTTTTTTATTTCCACCTTCGGTTAATGAAGTCTTCTGATCACATATTATATTACCTTATATAAATGACGCCTACTTTACCATTTATTTCTAATTTTTGTTTTCTGATGGAAGATTTCCTGAAGCGCAGGGTCGCTTTCAAGCCCTCTGACAATGTAAACAGATTTCCGAGTAACAGAAATATCGAAAACAAACATTTTTAAATAAAAAAAACCCATCCAGAATAAGAATGGGGGATCATTAAGAACGACTTCAAGTAATGCTTCCATTTGTAAATAGCTGAATTTTAACTTCATCAAAATACATATATTTTTTAATCCTCTGATTGCACAGTTTGCATTTATTAAGTTAATCTTCACTTTTCTTTTTTAATACAATTTAAGCTTCAGGTTCCATTTTTCTCTTCAGGTTCATTTTCCCTCGGAGAATTCTAGACTTAAAGATTTTGCATTTAAAGCAGAATGTTGGAAAAAAAAATTTCCTACAGTTTAAAACCACAAATCCACCTCCGATGTACCCTATTATTAATCAGTCTAATGAGGAGGGCTCTGCTGCTGTTTCTGGATTGCCAGTGGCAGAAGGGGAGGTACAGGAAGAAGAGAAGGGGGAATTTTATTCTTCCAAATAATCATTTATTTGAAAATATAATCACCATCAAATAATAGATTACTGGGTTGTTTGCTTTTTTTCCCCAGAACGGCAAGATTTAATGTACTGATAAAATGAAAACCGAATCATTAATATTCTGTTATACTTCAATTATTCTTATTTAAGTATATATTTTTTTTTATTGTCTTAATTATAAAACAATGCCATCGCAAGGATGTTTCTTTAAAAAATGTGTAAATTTCAAAAGTTAGCGGAAATCCTTGACAATATCTAACATAAATGAACAATAAACTTTCACTGAAAATGTGTAGCTGAACTGAAAATCCGAAAGAAGCTAATTACCCAGCTTCCTGCATCCACTGACGAATACTAATTTTCAAGTCCATCTGCATCAATCCGAAGGTCTCAGTAAATCCTAGATATTATTTTTAGTTTTATTACGAAATATATTTACATTTCTGTAAATGTGTAATTTCTGTATTGTACCCAGCAGGAATCTTGAATGACAAGAAATACCGAAGATCAAATCATCCAGCCAAAAAATAAAAATTCCTTCATTTTTGTCTCCTTTTTTCTTCCTTTAATTGGATACAATAGATTGTTACAACCCCATCAGCATCCTCCTCGACACGCAAACACAACAAAGAAAAGAAAAATTAACAACAATAACAAAAAAATGCCAAAATAAAGTCAGTGACATGATGAATAATTTTATAGCAATTTGAGCAAAATAAAACACTTGCTATAAATAAATTCCAAGTTAAATAACGAAGTGAACAAGCAAACTTATTTTTTTTTTCCAATATAATTTCATAATTTTGAAAATATTTTAAATATCGAATAATACATTTAATTAGTGTGCTGACACACACACTACTTTTATTTTTAGAAAAATTATACAAATCTGAAAAGAGGTTAGATTTAAGAGACAGATTTAATCATTCTTCAAATAAAGTAAAAACAATTTCCTAAGATGTCGTCATCATTTCAATGATATCCGTTTCTTTACCATAAAACTTTTTTTTCCCCATCTTGTTAACAGATTTTTTTTTCTTTAATTAATGAAATAAACTGAGAAGCAGGACTTCGTTATATACTTTATCCAATAACCAAACACGGGGATAAGTTATTATTAATCATATGAAAAGATTTAGTTTTCAATCTAATCAACTTTGGCAAACTTAATAATAACAATAATAATTGTAAAAAAATTTCAAGCTGCTTTTTTGTTTTTGTCCCACTGACTCCAATATTATTATTAAAATAACTTGAATGATTAAAACAAACAAATCAAAAAAACCATACTAAAAGTTCTGAAAGCCTACTTTTTTTTTTTTTAACCTGTCCTTAATTTGAAAAATAAATTTAACGTGCTGTGAACAGTTCCGTAGGAAAAGGTGTTGCTGGCGTCGAATGACGCAGCAATTTATTTTTCTTGCTTTTTGTTGTGAGTGGGACCACTGCCACATTGACAGGGGTTCTCACTAAGAAGATCTTGCCTTTCTGATTCTGTTGGAGTGAGTCAGGGTTGGGCTGATAAGTCCGTTGCAGGACGAAATGGCCGTTCCCAACTCCTCCCCATAATCTAAAATCAGAAAGGCAATTTTTTCTTCCTTTTTTTTTAAAGTCGTTAAGACGATACTAAGGAAATATCTGGCTTTATTTTAAAACAAGGTAATTAATGCTTTTAGATAGTGTCAAAAGCAAAGCGGTCCCATAATATGCACAATTGGATAAACAAAATAATTAAAAGCAAGAGCATATAAATGCAAGACCGTTCCTTTATATTTTACAGGCAAGCTGTAGCCTAGGGGCCGCTAATACAATGCTTAGTGCATCATTTGGATACCGGTATGTTAAAGAATTTATGAAACAATATGTTTGTAAATATTAACAATGACGTCCTGTTATTATTATTTAATAACAGGATTAAATATTATTATTTAATTATTACTACTGTGTTATTATTACTATTATTACTGCTTATAAGCAGTATTATTACTGTGTTAATTGCTATCATTATTACTAACACTGCTAAGGAAAACGTTAATTTGGAGGGTCAGGGAGGGGTCCTACAAGTCTGATTTTTTTTACGTTGTCACCTACTTTTGGATGCTGAACACAATGGTGAAGGTTTCATTCTAATATCTCTAACCGTTTGGTCGCTACTGAGTGTGACCTACAGACAACACAAAAGCAAGAGCGGTTCCCTATGTTAACTGTAACATGGGACCGCTAATCACAGCATCTGATTATAAACATTAAAATTTTTCCAGTGTCTGAAATAATAATAATAATAATAATTCAATCAACATTATTTATTTAAGTTGCTTAATCTATTTAAATTTAATCACATCAAAGTGGATTAGCTAGAAGGCTTAACATGTCTTGTTAGACATCAGTGTTTCGTTTCTATGGAATATGAATCTGCGCTGATTTTTCGACAATTGATCCATGAGGAAAAGTTTTCAAGTAGAAAAGTTAGATCGTTTCTACTTTTTAAATATGCATACCAAGTTCCAAGAAGATCCGCTCGGCGATTCCAAAATTATTACGAGGGCGGAGACAGTCACAAGACAGATTGATTTGATGAGTAAGAAAGTTTCCTTTAGTAAGTAAACAAATCATTACTTAAAGGAAAAGAACTTGGAAATGAATGACAAAATAATAAGAAGAAAAAGAATTAACATTAACCAGTAATAACATTTTTCGGTATCAGATTCAATTCAAGATGGCATCAAGCCTTAGTTAAAAAAAATGGAAGTTCTCGAAAGTGCTCACGTGAAAGTGAGCACTTGTTAAATTACTACGAAAAGAGATTAATTAGAAGAGAGATAATTGATATAATAAGGGTGACTGGGAATAGTGAGAACTCTTAACTGGCAGGTGATCCATAAATAACTTTTCAAACCTTAAGATAGTAGCAGTTTTTGTTTTGTTTCATTGTTTTTTTATCATCAAAGAGAATCTAATGAAGTGTTTGTCCTTCTCTTAAAGCATTAGAACGAACACCTTGTGTTTTCCACCGAAATCACATGAGTTTCATCTTCCAGGTGAAAAACACACGGAAGTGAGATCAGCTCATACTTCTTATTTTTTCCTACAAAATTTGGAATTATTATTAATAAAAAAATAAAAAAAAATTATCTGAGCTCGATCTTATAATAGAAGTGCAATGAATACTAAATAATGAAAGTCTAAAGAAACCGTCACTGCTAGCAAACTTCATTGCTGTCAAATGTTTGGTAAGCCTAACGTTTCTGATGTAAATATAGCTCAAATTTTATTATAAGGCTGCGATAATTTAAAAAACTCTTTTCCTTATTTATTTTTTTATATAAATCAGACAATGTGAAATCACCACTTTCATTAGAACTTTTCACAGAATTTGCGAAAGGAAAGTTAAATTTTTACAAGAATTAATTTTGTAGGTGTTAACACATTAAAGAAATCAGTTTTGGTTAAAAAGATGAGATTTTGAAAAATTACATTTCTGCACTGAGGACTGGCTTGAAACAGTGTTTAGAAATAAGATAAAAAGAAACATCAAACATTTGCTATATAAAGAACAATATAAATAATAATGCCAAGTGTTGTGTTTTTGCTAAAATTTAAAACTCGAGATCACTATTTCATCCATAAATTCAATTAATACAAATGCTTCTCGAATTAAATAAAGGTTTATTTTAATTGCTTGAAGGTCAAAAATCCATAATCTATTAATATTTGGCAAGAAGCTTCCTAACAATAATTCTCTGAAAATGAAAAATGTTTATTTACCTTTTTTTAATTTGATCCTATGTTTCGGGCACTTTCTGAACTAATACATTCACATATTTATATTGTGTTACGAAAATATTCTTAGTTAAGGTGGGAAAAAGAATGGAACCTCCAAGAATAAATTAAAAAGCAAGAAAAAGCATCGGCAAATTACCGAGAAACAGCTGTTCGGAGATGTCGCTTTGCACTGATAAACACTAGGTCCATTTTTAATGTATTCTTAATAAAATATTCTTAGGTACGACGTTTTTAGCATTAAACAAATAATAAAGAATTTTAACAATATTTTCACGAATTTTCATTGTATGATAAAAAAATTGGAGTGGAAAAAAACCCCCACCAATTTCTTCTAAAAACGTCCGCTACTCAAATTTTTTCCCCTCAAATTTCCGTCTCAAAACGAGTGGAAGAGCGGTTTCGGAAATAACTGTGTTTTTAGCACATGTAAATGAAAAGTATCAGTACATACTTATCAGTTTAATTCCACACACAGTAAAGAATTAAAATATATATATATATATATATATATATTAAAAATTAAACAATGATTATTATTCGAAAATGTACATTAAAGGAAGAAGATGGCTCTTTTTAAATAAATTTTTCGCCCTTTTAACTTACTGTCTTCTATTGTAATATACTTAATAATTGTAATTCTCTTAAGAATAAAGTTTTTCTGGATGAAGTTCAAACAACTAATCTATTAATTTGAATGTTGAATCTAAAGATATGTAGTAAAGATTATAAATACAAATAACGCATGAAGGATAGTAATTGAAAATAATGTATTGGCTTAAAACCAAAAAGTCATTAAAATTAGACATATCCTTTCAATATCTACCGAATCTTCTGACGAAACTAATAGTTTGTGTGTGGAATCATAAAACACTGGATTTTGTTTCTTGATGGTTCCTTAACTCTAAATTTTCCTATGTTTTGTAAATTTCTAATTTCATTTACGATGATTTTGTAAAATCGATTAAACCTATAATTGTAATTTGACCACGTATTCTTTAGGGAGGTAATATTAAAAATACAGTAGAACCTCATTATAACGGACGTCGCTTATAACGGACAGTTTTAAAAAAAAATGTGATAATAATAAAGGATGCTTATTTTTATCTGACGAGTTTTAAATTTCCAACCATATGTGTTTGAAAATGTGTTTGCATATTATGAACGCTTACGGCACCTCCGTCAGTTATTAACCGAAGTAATAAGCAGCAAACAAACCCAGCAGAAAATACATTATTTTTTTTCAAACCAATGAATGTAAGAAATCAACATGAACCAGGACCTTCTTGTTCTAAAGATTAATGCAGTGTATACGTACACATCTTTTTCAATTCAACCTCCTATGTTGAAGGCTGTTTTTTATTTGATATGTAATAAACACTTTTTATAGCTAACTATTGTACTTTCATTGATGTACACCCTGCTGCATTACACCGCTATAAGAATTATTTGTTATAAACCGGACTTTCATTAAAACGGACAACCTTCAGCCCCTATTAGTCCGTTATAATGAGGTTCTACTGTACCACGATTTTCCTTAACATGCGCTTTTCCATTCGGGAGTTTTACAAGTTTGGATCACAAAATTATAGAAAGGAGTCTTAATAATTGAGAAAAGCTTAAATTATTATTGGAGCCTGAGGGATTCCCAACCAATGTAATTTTATATATTTATAAACATATAATATATATAAAAAGATATGTATTTCAAATCGATTTGAAGAATGGGAAGGGATGTCAGTTCTCTTCAGCCTTCATTATGTTATTTTCTGCATAATTCGTCACAATTCTTTTTTAATAAAGAGTTACTAAAGTTTACAAAATAATTTATAATAATAATAATATGTGCTTTGGTCCTTGACCCGCCATATTGTCTTAGCTGGGGAAACCCATGGTTTGAAACTTTTTCGATTATAATAATAATAACATTAAACGTATAACAATTTATAAGTAGCTCATTTTTTTAAATCCTTATTTTTGATTAATCTGTAATTAACATGATAATTTATTAACAGGTATTAACATATTTTTTCGTAGTCTAATTATTTCGAAGAAATTAATTAAACATTCATTAAAAAAAAAAAAAAACATACCATTAAAATAACTTCTTTACTAACAAAGTTAACTTTGAATTTAACTACAAACTACATATTTTTGCTTGTTTTCAAGAAAAATCTAAGCAGTTGTATATATTGTATACTTTTCATAATTTCTTTTACAAAATTTACCTGATATTTTGTAAAAAGATAAATAAAATAATTATATATTGTAAAATCTATTTGCTGAAATTATTGTAAACAATGAAAATTAATAAAGTGATGTATCTAATTAAATTTTAAAGACTTTAATTAGTTCAGATTTTTTTAAACAAATTCAAGATACAAATATGTAAATTATATAATCACTTCTAATATTTAAACAATTTATATATCCCCTATTTATGTATTTCTTTACTTTCGAATGTCCACGAAAGTAATTTTCAAGATTTCAGTGCGACATCTTTCTTCAGAAACAATTTTCAAATATAAGTTACCCAAATGATCCTGTGAATTGATAAATATCATTCTAAGATTAGATTATTTTCACTTATCTCAATATCTATGACTTTGAAAATACCTCAAACTCTATTAAATATTTGAAAATACTGTATGATTATATATATATATATATACTTAATATATATATATATATATTTATATTTATATATATTTATATATATTTATATATATTTATATTTATATATATATTTATATATATATATATATATA
>JAFIDM010009631.1:45397679-45432945 GCA_023159025.1 Thereuonema tuberculata | reverse complement strand
TTAATAATGTTTGAAGAAATATTATTAATCTGGGAAAAAAAATATCTTTTTATTGTTAAATCATTATTTGTTCATGAGTCATGTGGATGAAAAATTAGATAACATTATATATCAAATGCAAATATTAAATTCATTCATTTCTATTATAAATTAATTTTAATAGTACATTTCAATGCTATAAAAGTTCACTTCTCTCTTATGAACAATTCCAGTACAGTTAATGAGTTTGTAGTATGATGGAGAAGAAATAAAAGAGATAAAGAATAGATTGTAATCATTCAATTACAAAATAGAAGATCGATTGCAGCTTTTAAAAGATAAGGGGAGGGGGATATAATGGCAACTGGCATGGCGGCTGAGTGCCTTATGGTTCTATTATCCCTTTTATCTCCATCTCTTCTCCCAACTGGCCCTAAGCCAATGGCAGAGCTGCCTAAGCAAAGCGCACCGCCTCAGGCGACACCCTCAGGGCCATGGGGAGGAGGGGAGTGTCCACCAATCAGCCACTACCATTAGCAAAGAGCAGATCAAAGCAACGCAGATAAATTATCGACATTTTCCGGAGAAACGTCGATATTTTCACGAAGGTTTTATTTTCCGTTTTATGACACAGAATCCACTCAAAAGATGGTTAAATACATCATCATTCAATGTTCTATTGCTCTTAACAATAATGATTACCTTAAAATAAATAAAAAAAAAAAAAAAGAGATAATAATAAAACCATAATTATAGTTCTAACTATTGAAAATTCTCGCATAAGCATCCTTGTGATTGGGAGGAGTTGAGAACGAATAGTGAATGCTATTTCGGGAGCAGATATCAGTTAAAAATCTCATGATAGTTAAAATTAGAAAAGTATGTTGCCTAATTGGCAATAATTCTAAATAAAACAGAAATTAAAATCAAAAATCTTAAAAAATTATAATATAACACTGCATTTTTATTAATTGTTGAAATATCTGATTATCATTATACGGCATTATTAAAGATGTTTTTTTTTGTTTGTTTTTTTTGTTTTGTTTTTTTCCAATTAGTGTTAAAAGCAAATTTTACTTGACAAAATTACGTACATTGTTGAGTTTAACAAATGCAATAAACATTATATACTAAAAAACAAAACAAAATAGCTCTATTTTTTTATTTGTAAATTGAATCTTCTTAACAATGAATAGTCTATTATAAAAAAATAGACTACAATGTATTCGTTTTCTATAGTGTATAAATTAAGCTATTAACTTGAAAAGTAATTCCAATCATGTAAATATTATGAAAAATTAACACTAACTCTATTAAGAGACGCAGCCCTTTATGAAATTTGTTAAATAAACAAATATAATTATATATGCACCGTTTCAAATATTGATGAGTAACGCATTAATATAGTAACAGCGACGAATCAATTTATTAAGTTAAATTGATCGATAAGCCTAATGAAAATTACACAGACAATAAATAAATAATAATAATAACTAATGTATTCATTTTATTTTAGCAGTTTTATATATATATATATATGTGTGTGTGTGTGTGTGTGTGCTTACAGTCATTATTTGAATCTTAATAAAAGTTAAATTTTTCTAACTATATTTAGTTTTATTACAGCAGTTACTATTATTATTATTTTTTTTTAAATAATTCAACCAATGACACCTCTATTAAATTTAGGGGAAAAAATGAAATATATGACTATTTCATTTTTGCGGTCTCTCTGTTATAATGATTTTTAAGAATTGGTTTAACTTAGCATTTTAGTATCAAACACGAAACGAAATATATAGGAGACCCATTAGAAATAGTGCACACGAAGACAGTAAATACAGTAATCAAGCATTACCTATACAATTGAAAGCAATAAAGTAGGTGTAAGTTATAAAACCAGAAAGCCTATTTAAAACATTAATTATGAAAGATATCAGTTTTCGATTAAATATTGAAATGTTTTATAATCTGACAGAGGCTTAATTTAAAACATGAAGCGATGTATTTAAATTTAAAAGGGTGATGTCGGAATCGACTGATCTTTTAGCGATATGCAAAGTGCATGTTTCCAAATCACATCCGAAACAAGAACTCTGAAGTGGACCCAACCGCAAATGGGAAAGGGGTAGGGATTCGAACCCTTTTTGTGGTTGTAGTGCAATACATTAGCATTGGGCATTGGCTTCCATTCCCTCCTGGTGCATTTAGAACGAATTCAATAGAAGCATTTGGATCAATCAAAACTACCAGGACACACTCAAAATAATCAATCGTTGGAAAATAAAAGAACTTCGTTTTTAGAAGAAACAAGACCATTATTATTAATTCCGATGTAGAATACTAGAGACGAATATATTATTTTTAAAAAGGAATCTCTTTTGATTTTTTTTTTAAATCACACATTTAAAATGATATTGATATTTATTTATTTTTTAAATAAATTAAATCATTGTTGGAGGCAGCTTTTCTACATTATATAAGGGTGGAAGAAAAAAAAAAGCCGAAAATAACTTAATAGTTGAATTTTTCCCATACAAAACATTACGTGATCTGGGACATATTACATCAATTTATTTAATTATCAAAATCTCATGATTACATAAAAATATTTTCTCTCTTCTTAACTATTAAGGAATAGAATTTGATCGTCGTCATTTCATTTCTAAATTGAGATAGTAAAAGATTGAGATATAATCATCAATTGTTAAGTAAGGAATTAAACGTCGAATGAGAAGAAGAAATTAATATAAATAAGATCAATATTCGGACAACACTAAGCAACAGTAGTTATTATTTCAAATCCATTCATATATATTTTTAAACAAAATATTTGTGAAGTAGGACTTCTCTCTATTCAATAAATAAATAAATAAATAAATAAATAAATAAATAAATAAATATATCCAGTAGAACCTCATTATAACGGACTAATAGGGGCTGAAGGTGTCCGTTTTAATGAAAGTCCGGTTTATAACAAATAATTCTTATAGAGGTGTAATGCAGCAGGGTGTACATCAATGAAAGTACAATAGTTAGCTATAAAAAGTGTTTATTACATATCAAATAAAAAACAGCCTTCAACATAGGAGGTTGAATTGAAAAAGATGTGTACGTATACACTGCATTAATCTTTAGAACAAGAAGGTCCTGGTTCATGTTGATTTCTTACATTCATTGGTTTGAAAAAAAATAATTTATTTTCTGCTGGGTTTGTTTGCTGCTTATTTCTTCAGTTAATAACTGACGGAGGTACCGTAAGTGTTCATAATATGCAAACACATTTTCAAACACATGTGCTTGGAAATGAAAAACTCGTCAGATAAAAATAAGCATCCTTTATTATTATTACTTTTTTTTTTTTAAACTGTCCGTTATAAGCGACGTCCGTTATAATGAGGTTCTACTGTATGTATATATCCATTTTATGAATTAGGCTTTAAGACTTTGTAACTTATATTTACACGAATCATGGAATTTATAATATACAACCTAACTCAAAATATCATATAAAATAGCCTACATTTGCTTTTTATTAATTAGTTGCAGCTATTCATTGCAAGATTTACTGAGCAAAGGAAATATGAAATAAGCTATGATACAAAAAATCAAAAACAACCAAACAACCAAAACATGTAATGCTAATCTAACTTTCAAAGATTTTATTTATTTACTAAATCGTTGATTGTTTCACTGAATTTATCAATAGGCTTATATATTCAAGTTTTGAACCTTAAAGCAGCAATAAATACTATTCAAAGTGCAAAATAACGAATTTAGTAGAATCTAATTTGTAAAAATATTAATATTATATTTCAATCATAATTTAATTTCACTTATTTTAAATCTTTCTGCCGAAATAAAACGAAAATATGAAACAGAAACGAATGAACGTTCAGAAAAAATTTAAAATATATTAAGTTTATTTTTTTTTGAAGAAAATATTTATTGTATTATTATTGTTAAAAAGCAACTAAAAGAAATTTTTGTTCAGTTATCTTAATAAAGGAAAGACAGAAAAGGCAAAGACTGTTTTTAAACCGAGCAATAATAAAATCCTTAACCAATATCAAGATAAGCACATTTTCATATTATTTTCATATTAAAAAATGATTAATATGATTATTAAAGAAAAATGGGCTTCGTTCGATTGTTAAAATGAGGGATTCATCCATTGCTTACATCTAACCATTACAATATGACTGTTCATTTTTAATTTTTCTTAAATAAATTATCAAATTGAAAAGTTTACGAAGTTTTTGAAAATAAAAAAAAATGTTTGTCATTATTAGACGATAGTCTACTAATTTTTTATAATTTATAAAACTATTGAAAATGCACTAACAATCGAATTTGAATTTCATAGTCAATAAAGCGAGAACAAAATTAATAGAAAATATGTAATTTTCTGATTTTAAAGAATTCAATAAATAATAAAATTTTGCTTTTTATTATATTTTTTTTTTTTATTTCACGAAATTAAGTAACCGATAAATTCAAATGATATTTTGGTTGAATCGCTTCTTACTCTTTTGTTAAATCACAAAATTTTCTTCTTTTAGTACGACAAAAATGCAATTCTTTGGGAGTTTTATTAACGTTTCTAATTAAAAATCATCTAAGAAAATCAATTTCATTCATTTAAAAACAGTACTTCAAGGTTTTAACGGAAATAGCATATCTTTAAAATCTGTAACTAACCTCTGATATTGGCGCAGCTTAGCCGCAGCTGCTTTTGCGCCATTAAACACCAACCAACCAACCAACCAACCTCTGATATAGTGACTTTAAAATTGATTTACATTGACTGCGATAGGGAATCGCCTAGAATTAAATATTTAAAAAGCTTCAAAACAACCTTCAAAGAGAAAACTAAATCGAACGCTTGAGGAATAGAAAAGACTGGGATTTGAAAAAGAATGTTGAGATATTGTAACAGTTTACATGTAAATATTTTTAGAAATCATTTATTTATCTGTATTTTATTCATTGCAATCTTTAAGGTGATTTATTTGAAATCGTTCGTTTTCTATTTCCTAATTATTGCTGTTCTGTTTATTTTTACATTCTTTTCCGTTACAGACGTTTAATTAGTTAATTCATTTAAATTCATTATGTTCTTGTCCAATCACTATGTATATTTTTTTAATTAATCTTCCAATGAAATCCAACTTTGTAAAATCTATAAAAACCCATGTTTAATAAATGTTTCTGTTTAATAAATCAATTCAGTTCAGTTCAGACTCGTTGTTTCTTTGCTCCTACAAGACTCTCCCACGTTACACCATACAATATTGCATTTTTCTCCTGATATCTGATCTGATTAAAAACATGTAGGCTTATACAGACTATAGATTATTTTATTCCATAAATTGAGAAAATACATTTACATAAATATTAATAATAAATTCACTTTACCGATTAGAGAAATCATAATCATATATTACAACTTTAAAATTAATATCTATAAAATCATTAATAAGGATCTAAATAGCACTGCTGTATAAAAATCCTCTGATAATAAATAAGTTTTTATTAATGTAAATTTCAAAATTAGCCATGGAATAATAGTTTAACAAAGAATTATCACTATATAAGATAGATATCTCCTGCATTATCCAATTGTTGAAAGTCACCTTTTCAAAAACGCTTTATGCAATGACGTAAATATCATAAGACCGTTTATAATATTTAAAAAAAAGTTGTTTTTTTTGTTTGATGAAATCAACGATCATTCAGTATGACATTCAGCGATGGGTATAATTAATCAAAAAGGACTTAAGGTTCCAATATAACTTTGCATTTTCACCGTAGTTGTCGTATTACATTTCATTAAAATGCCAATTCATTGCTGTACTGATACATATGGACAGATCATGTAAACTGCTCGTAGAACTTCAATGGAACGTGCTAAATGGAGGAAGAACGATGTCAATCATAATTCCGACCTAAATAAATATCCGGGAAAAATACTGAAAAGTAAGTCTTTTTCAATAACTTATTTTAATTTGGAAACAGTTTCATTTTAAAAGCGAATTATTATATTCCAAAGGATATTAATATACATATTAAAAAAAAAAAGATAAACGATGAAACAAATTAATAGTGTTTGACAATGAATAAGCAGCTTTAAATTTTCCTCATTCGTACATGATGACGTTCGCTGTTATCTGATATAGAGAGCTGTGAAGTGCTGCCCTCAAGAGAGCAACACAGGAACCAAACAACTCTGTTGCGCAGCCAATTACTCACTAATATTAGATTGTTCAAGTTGACGTATTTTACTAATTGCTATAATGTGTACAATTAATTATTAATGCCTGAAAATCTGGTTAAGAAACTGCAAATAACATTATACTTTTGTTAGAGAAAACTCACTGAACAGTGGCATACTAAGATTCAATAGTTAAGAGGTATAAACCCCTTACTCTTAACTAAAAAAAATAAATTTGACAACAAAATTTATTCAATATTTACACTTATAAGAACTTATAATAAAATGTGATTATTTCAAGAGACAAAATTCTAGCGATCCTTCAACCATTCTAAATTCCCTATTTTTCTTCTTGTGTGTGTGTGTGTGTGTGTGTGAATAGGACGTTCTTCTGTTTGTAGTTGTTTAAAAGCTTGTTATTTTTTTTGTAATACTTGTATCCCCTCTCCAATACTTCGAAGTTGATAGTAGAGAATTCATTCCAATTTAGAGAGCATTTAAGAATTAAGGACTTTATCATTAGGACATTTAACTGTATCTGACATCTTCATTGAATATTTTCTTTCCTAATAGACTAGTATAGATAGAGTTTAATCTGCAGCAAATCTATTAAATAAAATAAGTAAATCTGTTTGAGAAATACAGACTTTCTTATCATTCACTGTAAAAGTCACAAAGTTTAGAATATAACTGACATGAAAAAACAAAACAAAAACAAAACAACAATAATTTTTATCAACAATGCCGGCCTTAGGTCGAGGCAACCTGGGACAGCCGCCTTGGGGGTCCTGCCTTGCCAGCCACGTGGGCTAAGAAATGTTTCATATTCTTCTTTACTTTATCTCGTCTTGGACGCTTCAAAATTTTTTTTTTTAGAATCAATATAAAAAGCTCTTTTCAGAGCAAAGAAATTTTACGAAAAAGACCAAATTGTTATAACTAAACAGAAAGATTTCTAATATCACACCAAATTTAAATGTAAAGACTACATTTAATATGAAAAAGAAAAGACGTGTAATCTTTTCGAAAATTTGCTTTTTCATATTAAATGTAGTCTTTACATTTAAATTTGGTGTGATGTTAGAAATATTTAATAGTAGAATTAGGAGACGAGATCTACTAAAAAAATATGGGAACTTTATATAAACAGAAAGATAACTTAGATGTGTGTTTAAAAAAATGCATTAGCATTTCCCATTATTTTTTATCTATTTACTTTCAACTACTTTTTGACTGCTTAGTATTACAATGTCAATTGCAACAAAGCTCTCTATTAAACAATGCAGCTACTGAAAATGACACGATTTATTATTGTTATTATAATTTATTTATTTGGTTTTGCTTCCAGAAAGGGAAAACAAAGCACCAAATTACAAAATAGTAGCTCAATAAATCTTCAGGAATGTAATACCTGTAGAATATAGTTTCTGGTATTTTTCATGCTTGATCTCCCAAGTAGAATTGTCCGTTTATAGAATAACTTGATTCTAAAGCTTCCGAGTTTCGCGTATTACAATAAAAGTTTATGCTTTGTATTTCATTCTAATCCATTCTTTAGTTTGGAGATTGAAAAATTAGAAAGAGAGATTATATTTGGAATCTTTAACATTTGTAAAATTTTATTCATGAAACAAGAGAGATTTGAAAGTATCGTAAATTTCATTTTCAGAATAAATGTTACAACAAAGATTAACGTAACTTTCATTTTGATGATTATTTACATTCATTTCAAAACTAGTCTTAATTCTTATTCAATTCATTTAATTTCATACCTCATTTAAAGACAGAATCTATACACTGAATAATGTTAGTCAATTGAAGTTCATTTTGCCTGTACTTTCGCTGAATCTTGATTCAATTGGTTTTTTTTTTGTTTTTGTTTTTTTGCCCCAAATCTTATCACTTTCTCTATTACCACTCACCGAGAAAGTAAAATCAAAAAATTGTCGGAAAACAAATGGAATATACATAAAAACCGAAAAACAAAAAATTCAGATTCAGATATGCGTTCGGGAGGTTCCATAAAGTCGAAAAATCCTAATCTTGGAGAAAGTTTTTATATAAAAAATGTTTAAAAAGTTAAAAACGTTTAAAATTAAAAAAAAAAAAAAAACAGAACGAAAAACAACTAATTATGTTCGTCCTTGCTAGGTAAAAAAAAAAAAATGCAATGCAATTTTATTTATTTTTGGACTTGTCAGAACCTGAAGACAGTTTCCAAAAGTAAATAAAATACGTATTGTCGATTAAAAATAAAATAATGGGAAAAAGAATGTTTGGAATTTTTCTTGATGCTTCTACCAAGAAACCAATGAGAAAATAAGATTCTCCAAATTTTTTGTGTAAGATTTTAATTTTGTATTTTTTTATAGGCTACAATATGATAATAATAATAATACATATATATATATATATGTTTATATCAGTGGTTCTTAACCTTTCCTTTACCAAGGAAACCTTTTTAAATATCTTTGATTGTCGCCGACCCCTAAGACTATCTATATTCATAAGCGAGTATAAGTAACTTACGAAGCATATTTTATTTCTTTCTATTTTAACTGTAAAAGCTCTTAATATTCATTCAAGTGTTCGCGGACTACAAGTTAAGAACCTCTGTTGTGTATCTTACCCTAATATATAAAACATTGATATTTTTTCTTAAAGCTTGATTTATAGTTATTTATGTGTAATTTTGATGACAACTTTGTTAACAAATAATTCTAAGAGTTACCTTATCAAATTCTCACTTAATCTTAAATTTTTGTTCTTCATACCATTGCCGAATATTTAACTACACGAACATTTGAACACCAACGAACAACTGTAAGCTTTTAGAAATATTCGATTCATTCGGAGCAAATGATCAGCTCAGCTATTGGACAAATCAAGGACAACGTTTTAATCTAATAAATATCAGCAACTGACTACAGAGCTGTTGATGACAGTCTGATACTCAGGAGGTCTGTATTTTCATGGCATAATCACAACGTGTACTGTTGAATTAACTGATAAGATTTTATTGCTGATGATCTGAAACGTTTTATTAAAATGAGAAAAGTGTTTTGTCAAACAAGTGCTCTTCAAACTTTTAGAAACCTGCATTTTAAATATCAATCGTTCTCATCACAGTCTTGCGGAATCTATTTTCCCCCATAACAGGACTACGTAAAAGTTATTATTCTTATTTATATTACTTATCTATCTCAATGCTCCGGATTTTCTGGAGTCATTCGTCTTCTCAAGGAACAGCTAATACTTTAAATTTATTCTCTTAGATATGCCACATAGTAAAAATAGCAGTCTTTGTTCTGGGCAATAAATCGGAAGGAGAAAGAAGAGAAGAAACACCCAAATCTTATAAGGATCAACAAAATATGTCAAACATGCTACTTAACCAGTCGATGGCGCCTTATGGAAGTAATTGAAAGATTATACTGATGATCATAACTCAATATTAGTTCTGTCTGATAAAGACAAAAGTAAATATCGAATAAAGACGGATTCGTATAAAGGATAGCACTACAATTTTATTTTATTTTTAAAAAAGAATTTAATTGTTAGAAAATCAACTATGATGACGTATGTCCAGTTTCATAAAAGAAAAGTTGACATTAATTAGGTATAAAAAAAAATCTACTTGGAGAGTAGCAAAACACCCTTCCAAATTAAAAAAATAAATATGAAGACAACGAAAGTTCTACTGAAACAATCGCTCATTAAAAAACTAATTAACTGCAAAAAAAAAAAAAAAAATCATTAGAAAATAAATAAATGAATAATGATTTCATATAAAAATAACAGTAAGAAAATGTCATCAATGGATCATAAATCTTCCGACTTTACAAGTGTCCAATTAAAGGATCCGAATCACCAAGTATGGAAAGCAAGCTGCCACCACAAGCAACAAGCCCTGCTGTCACTTCCGGAAGAAATTACTCATGACAAGACAAATGACTGTCCTCACTTAAATCACTGCTTATTTTTATACAAAGACAGAAGAATATTTACAAATCCAAAATGTTATCGAGAACTTTCAAGGTTAGCTTCTACATAAAAAAAAAAAAAAAAATACAATAGCTGCTTATAAAATGTAACAGATTAATGTGTCCAATCAGTTAGACACTAATGACAAAACAGATATCTAATTAATTAACACATCCGTTAATTAGCATATAATAAGACAGCAAAATTTAATAAACAATACTAGATTATATTTAATGTGCTATAAATCACGGGATAACTAACAACAATCTATTTATAGTTGTTCGGGACAATAAAAATGTTGTTGTATGTCTTGGATAAGATGAATTGGCAGGTGTCTCAATTACAGACCAGATTCATATTCGAGGTATTAAGCAAAACACATGCAAAGAAAATATATTTCCTTTGCATGTGTTTTACTGAATAGTACGAATATCTAAGACCGTCATTCGAGGATAGCTTTCTTTTCGGTCCGATGGACATTGTGCATCTTCCAAGAAGGATTAAACACTTGATTATGAAAATCATGTAAAGAGGTGAATCACTCCTAGTAGGGCAGGCAGCGGTAGTTAAAACGCTTCAAGTCATGTTTAAGGAATTTTCAACCATCACTCCTCCCAGTGTTTTTGTTTTTTTACTCTCTCCTTCCAAGGAGATAAAAATACACATGGTTGGGAAGACAGATGATTTACAGTGCTATGTACACATTCTCTATGTTAGGCCACACTTATTTAAAGGATAAGTTAGAGGATTTACTTTTTAAACCTTTACAATTATCAGAATCAGTCAATCTATATAACTTTACCTATAAGTAAAACTTATTATTGCTGTAAATATGCAAAGTGAAATAATGAGAAAGCAACGTAATAGCAATTATTATTTCTAAAATAATAATCTAGAAATCCTTATGTAAATCGTAATATATATATAAAACTGTACATAAATTTAATAATCAGCTTCTCAATGTTGTCTGAACTGAATGCTGTCGTTTCAGAGACTATGTCATTTCTTTTAAGCCTTTGTTTTCTTAGCTTAATATTACTGCTTTGATCGGAAAAGAAAAACTAACTAAGATATTACAAGAATTAGTTTTAAAATTAGACAAGGCGTTTCAATGTAAAAATAGAACCTAAATAAGGAGATAAAAATAATTGTCGTAATAACATCTCATTTTTTTACGATTCAATCCCTAGTGAACAGGTGCTACTTCAATTTCTTAATTATTTTAATGATCCTGTTTTATTTACATTTTAATTGAAATTTTCTAGAGGGACTTGATACAGCAATATTTTCTGGGACATTTAAATTCATCAGCTATCAAATAAGTTCTTGAATATCAATTTAAAAATGTTAAAATCACATTTTCAGCTGCAATTTTTAAGGAAAGATTTTCTTGCATTTGAAAATTGTCGCAAACACTTTATGGAAACTTTTACGATTTCCAGACACTTAAAAGCAAAGAATTTTGAATGCAGTAGGATTCATTAATAACAATAAACAACTTAGAAAAACTTCCAATAAAAAAATATTGTTCTTTGCCAAACATTAAAAATAATCTAATTTATTAGAGCAAGAGATTTTTCTAGTTAATATTTTTCACACTCTTTTGATGAAAAATTGGCTCTTGTTTAAAAAGGCGATTATTTTTCATATTATTACGGATATTTTTCAATCGCATAGTAAAGATTGTGCATGAGAGGATCAGAGGGAGGGAGGATGGAAATCAAAATAATCATGGTCATATTTTAAAAATAAGTATCATATGAAATTTAAAAGAAATCCGTCTAGTCATTTGAGTGAGGATTTCGAGGGTCATTTTTAAAGAGGGTGGGAACCAAAACAAATACGCCTAGGTTTAAAGTTGGACTAAAAACCAGTAGTATCCAATTTTATGGAAATGCTTCACCTACAAACAGACAGATGGACAAACAAAGAAAGAGACACAGTAAGACATTGCAATCAATCATTGTATTTCATTTTCATAACACTTCATAATACTAACTATTCGCTTGTTAATTAAACTTACATATTTCATGTGGTAAGCTACAAAGCTCTTTATTGATGATACACACATTAATTCGTATGTGAAATTATAATTTTGTTAAAAAAAACAAACAAACCCGCAAAGAGTCTAGTGTCAGCACTTAAATGCCCTTGAGTCACGAAGATGAATAATTCGTCGCAGGTTATAAATTTTGGGCAAAACTGGAAAAATAATTAAATTGATTATTTTTTTCCCCCAACACTATAAATTACCAATTCTATTATTGTCTCTTGAAATCATATATTCAAAAAAAATAATAAAAAAAAAGATGATCATCAAACATACACAAAAATGCAATAAAATATGATATCTTCAACAATATTCTTCATAACAAAAAAAACCAGTTAAGCGATTGGAAAATGAAAAAAAAAAAAGGAATTAACTGCTGTTGCTAAATGGCATTTAGCTCTTCAAAAAATAATAATTGCATGAATAGCAACCTTTTACTCCACTCAATATCGGCAATACCTAGATACTTCTATATTTTTAGAATTAAAAAAAAAATAAAAAAAACTTTTTTGAAGTTCAAAAGAACACGGAAGTGAATTTTACAATATCAAGCAAATGTCAGTAATCGCAAGCTAGAATGTTAATTTTTCAATCCTTAAAATTTTTGTTTACCATTTTTATCTGGCTATTTACATTCTTAAAGTGAGATAGATAGATAGGACTATTTTCTTTTTTTTTTTTTTTTTTTAATTTTTGGTTTCAGAACTTCAAAAATAAAATGACAAAGATAAAAAAAAAAAAATAAGTAAATAAGTAACCACAAAACTATAAAAGTAAGATGAAACCTATTCATGTCAGACTATAATGTGCATCAACTACTATATACTACCAGAGTATTAGATAGGGATATTTAATAAACTACAATTCATATATATTTGCCTTGTTACTCTGTGTTTATAACTTTTTCTTATATAAATTTACTTCTTATTAATATATATATATATATATATAAAACAAACTTACTGGACATCTTTGTAGACAGTCGTCTGTAATTCGGAAATGATCTGTGAAATTTGCTTATGAGTTCTTGTACCAAAGAAGATTTTCGGGACTCTTTAATTAAAAAAAAAATAAAAATAAATAATAAAATACACAAGATTACATTACATACATACATATAAACATACAAATAAAAATTATACTTCTTATTCCTTTTTATAAAACAAAAACAAACAAATGATTTAAGTAAATAAGCCGTCTTTCCATAAGCATGTTAAAATTAAACAAAAAAATGTTTTAAAGCATACAAATGGAATGACTGTACTTATTAACTGAAGTCTTCCTTTCACATATATTGTATAGGCCTATATATATTCTACTAAATTGTATAATTTATTGAAATGCGTTTTGTAAACTATTGCAATATATTGTTTGAAAGCCTCAATCTTTTCTTATATCTTTTTTTTTTCACTCTGTAAAACCCATTATATTAATTTGCCTAGTTTATTAGTAAGTATTATTTTATCATTATTATTATTATTAATTGACCATTCCTTGACTTCTTTTAGGTAGCTATAATAGATTTTATTTTTGACCTTTTGGAATCTTGTTAAAATAGTGTCAAAATAATGTGTGTGTGTTTTCTCTCTTTCTTTGCTAAATGTGACAAAATAAAAAGTAGACTACATTTCACATCAAACTTTATTTTAGAATAAGACTTAAAATTTACTTTAATTCGATTTCACAACAAAATACTGATTTGTTACCAATCAGCAGTCCTTCACCATTATTTAAAACTTTTAAATATTTTATTGTTGTTTTTTTTTGTAGTTACTTTTTATCTTCTATTATTTTTTATTATTACAACAGACAGACGATGACTCCTTTTATGATTTCCTTTTTGGAAGGAACTAACAATTTGTTTTCTAATATCAATAGATTATTTGACGTAAATAATGATTATCTTAATATTAGATGTTTTAAGCAACATAATGGAGTTTACCTATCAGTATTATCTGGTAAATTTAATGTTCATTCATAATATTAGTGTACCACTGTAATAAAAAATGTAAAGATATAATACTGAAATGAATTGTTATTTTACTGTTTTGTTTTGTTTTTTTTATTTCCAGAAACAGGATATCTAGGTTACTGACACAAGCAACAGCTATTAAATATACTAGAATTTTAATTACCCATGATAATACCGCAATGCAGTAAAAATTACAAGTAAGACTCAAAAAAACATATCGAAAATAATAATTACCAACAAAACTGTAATAACCTACCAAGGTCGTAAATTAACAAATTTTCGATCATACATGGGCAGTAAAATGTCGGAGCACGTGACAGCAACTATAAATTCTGCTGACACTTTCTACGCTGTTTATCGATAAGAACAATAATTTGCCACTTTTCCATCAGGCCGGATGGGATGCACGAATGTTAACAATAATTTCAAAGCATTTAACTCTTCTGGACAAAGTAGTTTAAATATTACTTCTTAAGCTGAAAATTACAGCCTAACTAAAAACATCTTTATTTCTGATAAAGGCTTCGTGTATTATTTCTTTTTCTCATTTAAGCATCCATGAAATTTTCTTGTTTAAAAGAAATAAACCTATTTGTTTCAGTAATCTCAAAGGAATTCTTATTAAATGGTTTATTTTGTCATAAGATCGATAGCATCTTTCGCAAAAATAATCGACACTTAAAGCACAATGATAAATCGAAAGTAATGCAACAATTATTAAGTAGAAATATGCATTTTGTATAAATCCGTGCAATATCATGAGCACTTCAGTGACAATGACAACAATCATTATTATTTTAATAATTATTAACATCAATATTTTGGGGAACAAGTGGATAAAATTTTAAATTTTTTAATGAAAACAAGAGCCTGAGAGAAGAGAAATAAAGATAATTTTAGAATGCTAAAATGACTTATAAATACATTTCATTAGAAATGCGACAAAAAAAAAAAAGTCCAATTGATGACTTAATGTTGAAACTAATTCAATCAGCAGAAGCTTGAATTAGTCCTAAATGATTATGGGGAAAACGTCATTTGCCTGATTTTGTTTAATCGACAACAGAATGCAGTAAAATCATTGTTGATCTTACTGGAAAACAACGCCTCCTTTATTGGATTGGATGGAATTCGGTACTACTGAATGCTCACTAACATAACAATACACTATTCAGGCACAATCTGATTTATTTTTTTTCTTCTTACTTTTCTAAACTCGAATGATACTTCTATCTGCTCCGCAAGATTCCATTATCAAAAGTCGGACAAAAGATCACTGATATCACCTGAAGTGACATAATTTATTACTTATGTGACTTCTGATTCAGAGGAGTTAGCAGAGGAGGTTTGAGAGTTCAGTCGTAATACGATTAAAACTGAATTTTTCAGAAGGTCTTCGAAGGTCCAAATTTTTGCAAACAGTTTCTTACATTAAATTTTAATACATTTCAAATAAAATTATTTAAAAAATATTAATTGTAGCTAATTCTTATATTTAAAAAAATACAAATACCTAAAACTCGAAATTTATTAATTAAAAAAAAAAATGCTAATTATTATCAGATATTTGGTCCACTAAACGCCTACCTCAACTTTCTGAACAGTTCACAGATGATAAGCTAAGCATAGTAGACAGAAACATCTGGTTATAAACATATAACGTAGTCACATTATTTTGAGTTTGTGTATTTTTTTTTCTTTTTTGGCTATCCTTTAAATAAATGAAATCAATTTTTCAATACGTTTCAGTCATTATGATTTTCATGGAAAATTTTTAACCGAAAACCATTCGTTTATTTTCATGAAATGCTTTCTTTTGTATAATGTATATATAATGAAAGACCATGGTTATAAGATATAAAATTAGAAAAACAAAATGGATTGAAAATATAGCTGGTAAATTTGATTCATGTTGTCAGTAAATTGTAACAACTGCAAAGAACGATTCTGGGAATATTACTTTCATATTTGTAATGGGAAGGACCACTCCAATGACAGAAGCAGAAAGCTTCCAATCATGTTGCTGACATAGCCAAGCAGAGGGGAAGGGGGTTCATTAATTCACCCAACCATCCTCCAATACCCTCCCCTCTTTCATCAAATGAATTGTAGCACAGTAAGTAACGAATGCCTCCTCCCTCCCAATCAAAAGCCACGGACAAAGGGCATTTTCAAAAGTGGGATAGGGGAACCCAATCCAGGTGGTGAAATAGTATGAGATGACTACCCTATTTAATTGAAAATTTATCCATGGATATAGCATCACAACGCGCGCACAGTTTCAGGGTAAGGTTTCTAACATAGATTTTAAGCCTCCTCCATTTCAGGAGTAATTTTATTTAACTACTTTTAATTATTTCAACAAATAAACATAACATGAACAATTAGTAAAACATTATTGACAATTATTTGCCTTTCAAATAAAAGGATAAAAAATAAAAAAAAAAAAACAGAAAACAAATCACAAAATTCTTGTTAATACTATACAATTCTGAATACTAACAAGAATTGTAGTAGAAAATTAAATGTATAAAATAGATGCATGTACTGTATGCAGTTGAGTGTTCATAACTAAAGAATTTAATTATTAGCAGATTTATCAACAATTTGGAGAAAATGTGTTTTTATTTATTTATTTACTCATTTTTATTTTTTGATTTATTAGTGCATTAATTTTCAACTACTTGAAAACTGCAAATAAAATCCATGAATCGTATGATTAAAATATATCAGTTCAAAGTGTTTTTAATCACCACTGGCATGACTTCTAGTTTCAATTAATAATCGCTGATAAGATTGGCCAATTTTAAATATCTCTAATATATTTTTTTTATTGATAATTTTAATGACAGCATATATCACGTTTTATATGCAGCAATTAAATGTTAGTATAGACTACAAAGTGATATCACTCAATTTGATACCAATTAAACGAGTTCAGGTCAGATTGTAACAAATGACAAAGCAAGAAGATCTCGCACAAACCACCAGATAATTGGTAGAGATCAGAGGAGTTCCTCGAATCTTCAATTACCATTAACTTTTTTGAAGGCCAACAAATCACCCACATTCACCCACTCATTCTGTTTAGGCGTTAACTCTCTCTATATAGTAAACCAGCCACTATCAAGTCTCTGTACAAGCATTTCCTGCAGTGCAATTGGTGGAGATCGGGTTTACGACTGTGGTTCTTCCCATTTCCTCTTCGGAAGAGATCCCATCAACAGAAGTCATCATTACGAACACAAGACAAGAATATAACAAAAGAAACACAATGACTGACTCCCCCTACACTAGTCCTTTCATTAACCGATAAAAAGATAATATGAGAAGATCGGAAGCGTTTTCTCTCATTGATCTCTACCTTATCAATAGAAACGCCAAAGAACTATAAGCAATTGTTGACGTTTGCAAGCAAATAGCGTCTCTGACAATGTCATCAGTCATTATCATTCTTCAACAATCTAATCCCTTTAAATAGTAATCAATTAAATAACATGAAAAAAGTATTGGCTATTTAATTATAAATGTTCTGGTTTGGTAAAATATATATTTTCACGTCGATCTGTTGTTTAATTAGATTTAAAATTTAGTCGCCAAGAGATATTTGAGTTGTATTTTATCAATAAAAAGTATTAGTTAGACATTAAATTCAAACACAAACAATAATTATATAGGTTATACATTTTTTAATTTCAACTCAATTAATTTTAAAGTTAAACTGATTAGTATTCCCTTAACTATTTTTATCCTATCAACTGTTATTACTATTTATGATATTAAGGCAGATTTAATATAAGTACAGTACTATATGTTTGATAACTTGTTTAGTTAGCTGAAAGAGTTAATATTGAATAGATTTAAAAAAAACAACAACTTGCATCTGAAAATTTACTAGGATGCCCTATTTGTTTTACAAATTGTTACTAATGTACTAATCATATTTATAAAAAATAAATAAATAGCAAGAATTACTGCTCATGCAAACATATTTCTACATCAGGTCAGTTTATTAATTTGCGAGATAAATGTAATTAGATTTAACTACTTCTGATACTTTGTCTCTAATTTGATTAAGGATTTTTAGTTTCCCTAAAGACAAAAGCAATTTGAAAACCTTCATCAAACGTCAGCACTAATCTACAATTCATACGTTCAATCACTAATCTATCTATAATATAATCATGATGAGTAAAATATAATTTGACTAAATAAGTTTCTGCGAATTAGACTGACCCTGAAATGACCCAGTGTTAAGGCCTCCTCGTTCCCTTGACTTCACTCTAGTTATTATTGTTATTTTATTTCAAAGGCAATCTGAATTATAAGACCTTGTTCTCCTTACCAATTCCCTTACTGTCTTTTCTTCTTAGTCAGAAAATAGAAAACTTTTATAATTTCTTCTCTACTTCACATGGGCTTACATAAATTAATAATTGTACTGAGGGAAAAGGACGAGCTACATTACATACAATTCGGAAAAACGTTTAAATTTTCTATTTCAGTGTTGCAATCCTCTAACATTACATTCTTAATTTAAATGCTAAGAATAAATATACAGTTGCAGTTTAACTTAATTTATCGGTTAAAACAATAAAAACAGCTTGAAGTAAATCAGAATTAGCTTAGAAAAAGAAAAGAGAAGGTCGGTGAAAGTCTGTGTGTACCAGCTTCACTGTATCACACGAATTTAATAATAAATTTATTAAAAAAAATAAAAGCATTGGGAAATATTAGTTTCGATTTTAAATAACCATTAATGTCATTCATTTTAGTCCCTTATTCTTGTATAGATTGTTTCGCTTTTTGTTTGCAGACAATTTACTTAAATGATATCCCCATTTCCTTCCGCCTCCTAAGTTTATCTTTGTTAAAATTTCCTGTCTAATAATTGGCGGAAATCAAATTAAAATTTCATTATGCAATAAACAAAATAAAATAAATAAATAAGTTGACATTCATGGTCTTCAAGTAAGTGCAAGCAAAATGTTTACATGCTGTAATTTACATTTCTTCGTAAACTTTGAAACGGGACTATTTTGTTTGTAGCATCACGTAACATTGCAAATTCTTACAACTTCTTAATGAAAGAAGTATGTTCAGTATTAAATATTCAAAGTACCACTATGCTTATGCCAAAACATTCCAACCCCCCCCCCCCCCAAAAAGTGACATATTTGTTTCAGCCATAAATAAAATTCAGTTTCTAATAGTTTTTTGCAAATAAAAATTTAAAACTATTCGGTTAATATCTCGACTTGAATAATAAGATGACGAATATAATTTAGAAAACGATTCGAAATTATGATTTGTGAAATTATTATTAGCATTCTAATAATGACTTTTACTTAAAAAAAAAACACACACACACACAATGTAATAAACGTTAATTTTGAATTAGTAGCCAAATCCTACCTCCTAGGAGGCTGCGGTCGAACAGAAGAACAGGAGGAGGTCGAAATTTGAGTAGCAGCCGTTGGAGATGCAAGAGTCGGCGTTGACGTAGTCGGATACTTTGCAGTTGACTTCCCGGCAGAGTAGATCGATGTAGGATCACCCGCCTAGAAATAGAACATTGTAAATATGAACGACAAAAAAAAAAATTATTTATAGACTAATTGCAAAAAAAAATGGGGAAACAATATTCGGTTCGGAATATCTTAAACATAAATATCTTACATTATATTTAAGAAATTGTTTTATATGTAGATCCAATTCATAGAAGACGATGTTCTTTGTCAATAAATATCAGTAACATTGATTTTTTTTTTTTTTTTTTTTTTTTTTATGTTCTTCTGAAGTATTAACCATGGCTTAAAGTTACAAAATTAAACAACTGAATTTCGATGTTTCTGAGTGCTTTACTTCGATCTGTTCTGAAAAAATAATGTGAAAAATAACGACATTAATTTTCCTACGTAGTTTCAATGAAATAGCATAAACAAGGAGTTAATCATTCACAAAATGAACAAAAAAAATGAACTATTACAATTCAGGATTACTTATTGTAAGTCAAAATGTAAGCAGAAACATAATGGAAAACAGACATAAAATAGTAAAGTAACAAAAAATCGAAAAAAGACAAAAAAACAAAATAAAAAAAAACAAAACTAACGTTTCAGCTCTAAAGCCGAACTTCAAATCAATTACCGTATATACGCCGAGGCTCTTATTGTCGCCGGTCTCTAATAAGCGCCGGTCTGCAGAGGGGACACGGCCAAATAGTAGCCGCTCTCTAACAGTAGCCGGGTCTTTGATATTTGCCTACTAATACTAGTGTAAGCGTCCGTTTCTTTATAGTCGTGCGTAATATCTTACAGTACATTGCCTTACAAAATGCCGCCGAAACGGTCATTTGACATTGCCTTTAAGATTCGCGCGGTGGAATATGCGAAAGAAACTTCCGGTGAGGCTGCCGCTCGTCAACAACGAAGCCGTCATTGCGGATTCGGACGACGAATGGCAGCGAAAGGTACAGAAAGACATTGCCATTTATCTTTAACAGTCTTATGTAGCTTGTGAAATTCAAATAAATTAGTTGCTTGTAATATTAGCCGGTATTTATGTGTAAAAATATTGTGTTCTGAAGGTTTTTCTTAATAATGGCCGGCCTCTAATAACAGCCGGTCTCTATTAAGCGCCGGAAGCCGAGGCTGGTTTTGCAAATAAACGCCGGGGGCCTCTATTGGAGCATGTACGGTATGTTATTCCTACGCTTTAACCGCCATCAACTGAGCTATTACCCTGATTCTACACTACTGTTCATTGAAACTGCCACTCCAATTAAGATGTGAGGTAATAAAGAGAAATTAAAGGTATACGTACCTTACGGTACACGACTGAACATATTTTAAGTGTTCATGCTCCCAAACACACAATACCGAGCGTACCCTCTCACGAGTTAATAGAGTTTTTGCCATAACGTGATTCATATACGGGAAACGCAAATGTCACGTGAACGAATACGGTAACCACAATAGCGGGCTCTGTCATGAAGAGAGTTTTTGCCATAACGTGTCAGTAGACACGGTAAGGTAATAAACAAGATGGAAGACATACTTCAGATAGCTGCATTAGGAGGCATTAATTTTGTTTGTTTGAGGATCTAGAGTTACACAATATCCTGAGAGAAAGAAACATTCAGGTTCGAGCAGAGGAAAATTCAAGGTTGAGTTTAAATGAAATGAATGATGAGGATTGTCGATTGTATTTCCGTTTCGAAAAAAACGATATACAGCGACTAGCAGATGGCTTAAATTTATCAGCAATAATTGAAAATGAATTGAAAATGAAATGAAACTTCGCGCAAGAGTATCAAGTCATCATTCATGTTAAATCTAATTCTCTAAGGTTTATCGGAACTCATGTTTCCTACCGTAAAGAGATACGCTATTCGAGGAAAGTTAACTTATCACGTTAACGGTATTTCCTCTACGGGACAGTGACGCATGCGCAGAATACCAGTCATGTGACTTCAGCGCTACCGTTTAGAATAGCGGGCTGGGCAAAAACTCTCTAATGGTAAAACTTTGTTCACGGCATGGTATCGACAGGAATTTATCCTAGATGGTTACTTAAGGAATGATATACTGCGCTTCTACCTGGACCCAAAAGTCATTTTCAGTAGCTAAGATAGGGTCAGATCGCGTGCTATAACTACTCGTAAGTCCAATTGGTAAAAGATCTGGCGAAAGTGCAGCCCAGAGTTAAAGAGGAATGCCATGGCCACTATTTAGCTATTGTACAGTTCGGGCCACAGTCCAAGAAGTCGGGGGATATCCTATTGAAAATATTATTTTGAATGGAATGTATGGTATTAATCCAGTCTAAATTAATCCCAATAGCGTCTAATATAGTATCGTTCATGTCAGTGCTCCGAAATGTTTGACATTGCTGCAGTTGACTGCGTCGTGGCCATATAAGAATCTTATTGTCGTGGTGCCAAACGCTAACTTAGATTCACTGTAAACATTAGGCGACGACAGTTTTCAACCCAGTGTCCGGCAACTGTAATATCATTGAAATGTTAGTGCTGCGGCGTATGGGAAGTTGCAGCAATGGATGATTTGCTGCAACTCTATTCACTAATCAAGAATTCAGAAAAGGCTTGCAGTCAGCGATTATTATTCCCCACTGTTGCATTAAAAAGGGCGACTTCGCTTTACGGACAGCATAGTATCGAGAAGTTGGCGGTTAAATTTGCGATGTTTTACGCCAGAACCCGCACGTCGGTAGTCATCCCTCTTCTTTCTATATGAATGACGACATCTCGTACTAATATATCCCGCAGAAAATTACTCGATCTCGGTCAAACTCATAAACATGAACGTATGGGTCTCGTCATCCACTGTCTAGCAAGATCTGTCACTAGCAAGGCTACGTTGCTCAAGAGTCAATAATATATTTATCTATGGCATGAATGTCTATGCAGGCTGCTTTGATATAGCACAGGATGGTTCAAGTAAGTATGATTCGAAAACATCCCACACTTTTGAGCTGCTACAGTAATCGCGTCTTATACAGTTTCTTATTTATTATGGAAAGTTCAGTCTTATCAGGTCAGTTTTTACTGGCGATGCATTTTCAGCAAAAAAAGGCCTCGTGTAAATTTGAAAAGTATAACAATTTTGTAAGTTTCTAAGAAAGTTCAAATTTTTCAGTTCAGCAAAAGTTTTTCTTTTTTTATCCCCCCCCCCCCCACGCCCGGGTTCTTGGTACTTTTGCCATTGGCCTCGACAAGGGGCGAGAATTTTGAGCTTTTAACCGAATTATCGTTGCCCATAGGAGGCAGCTCACGTTGTACCCGCAGAAACAGACGAAACACAGAAGGAGAAAGTTATATCCATGCCAATGCCAGGATTAGAACTCAGGTTCCAACACATTTGCCTCAAGGCAGCTCGCCGTCCAGACTACTAGGCTATGCCGAAAAACAATATGTCAATGAAAGATTGATTGATAAAGTTCACTTTTTTCTTTATTTATTTATAAATTTACTGTCATTACAGAAATATTGTTGCGTCTGGAAAAAAAAACATAGATACAATTAGACACAATGCTACTATGGGATTTCTTTCCCAGAGTTGCACATATCAGAGTAGTTTTTTAATAAAAGTGTTGGAGCAAAGTATTCTATTATATAAAAGCGTTATTTTGTCTGTCATTGTCGTAAGACTTTACGTTTTTCCAATTTTGTGGCCAAACTATAAGATTGGTCATGTAAATGGATAAAATGTAGATCTTTTTAAGACAAACATAATGCTACAAAAATCTTTCAAAAAAAAGTTTTTGGTTTCCAAGATGGCGCCTTTTAAAGGGTCAAATTTTGTCTTTTTCTCAATTTAAATGAAAAGTCTAAAAGTTGGAAGAGAACATTATATTGAGAAAATGTTGGTATTTGAAAGTTCTATCGAACGGTAAATCAGTTTGGAATTTCTGCGTTTGGAAGATACATGCAAAAATGAAGTGTTTTTGCGGCAACCCCCCCCCGTGTGAGTGCCAACGCGCAATACAACTGAATTAAGCGGAGAAGCCCACAACGAGCTGGAAAGTCGTGTATTATCCGATCTCTATATTAATTTGCTAAATAAATAAAGGTATTTTTTTTTTTTTTTTTTAATGCTATACATGCAAGGGTTCCTGAGCGAAGCGACGGTACCCGTCTAGTTCTTAATAAAAGTATTGGAATTCAACTCCACTCGACGTCTGTGGAAATGATCAAGTAACTAGTCTGCTTTTAAAGGAACAAACTTGTTGTCTTGCTTTTTTTTGGCACACAAACAGTGGTGATATCGGTAACGATTTCAGAAAAAAAAAAAAAAAAAATAATCATCATCTTGATGAATTTTTAAAGAAAAACTAGGTTTCGTATAAAAGAAAGAAGTATTCAATTAACATAACATTCCTGTACCAATTTAGTTATTAGAATTTATAATAAAAATTTTCTAAAATTTTAAATTTGATGTATGCAAAATTTTTTAGAAACTTTTCATTCAAAATAAGTAGGCCCAAATATAAAAATTTTATCGTTATTTTCGAAACCCAGAAGCCATCTTTTTTAAAAATAAATTCTATGGCCAGAATTGAGGAGATATAATCCATGAAAAATTATTGATTCTATTCTACAATTGGTGGAAAGAAAATCAAACTTACATTATGTAATTAAAACCGAAGAGAAATAGATTGTCATTCGTGAATTGAAAAAAACAAAACAAAAAACATTCAGGGTACAATTTACATATAACAGGTCATATTAAACGTTTTGAACAAATCAATAGCATCAACAACAAACAAACGAGAAAAAGCCATAACTCAATCAAACTAGAAGATATTAAAAGGAAATTTTGTTCAGTGAAATTTGAAATAGGGGGTGAAGGAGTATTATGTATGATGATCCTAGCTATTCAACCCCCCCCCCCAAAAAAAAAAAAACCAAACCGTTATGTCCTTTTTCAAAATTGGGGGAGGGGGATTACAAACAACCGATGGCTTTTCAACTAAAAAAAAAAAAAAAAATCCAAAATTCTGGATTTCTTTCAAAATAAAATGAATATGAATAAATATAGACTGAGATACACAATACTCCGAAAATTTCTTCGTTAATAACAACAACAATATTTGATTTTTCTTTAACAGAAAACTTCGTCATGTTGAATAACTGAGGACAAGAAATCTCTTTCTTCTTCCTCAACTGAATTCGCAATGATACATTTTAAAAAATGTTTGCAATACAACAATACATAAACCGTCCGTGTTTACAATACAGGAATAGCAATTCTTATACTATTATTAAGATATAAATGAATATTTAACTTGTATACTGGCAATTCAAACACAATTTCTAAGTTACTACCGGTATCTAAAACGATGATATAGGAACTAACTATGGACTGAGTTTAATGCAAAATTTATAATCAAAACATACTATTCAGGATAAAATTAATATAATATCGAATGGTATTTCGTAAATCTAAACAACTCATTTTTACAAATTCAATATGTCATTAAATTGTCTGAATGTTATGTAAAGGTCAGCATTAGCAGCTGCTTTTATAATTTCAGAAGGTGAAAATGAAACTGAAGTTAAAAAGTTAATATGTGCTTCGAAAAGAGAAATCGCCTAGTGATTGCCGAGCTATTAAGAATTCTAGAAGATGATCTGCCAAAATCAAATGGACTAAAAGACAAAAGAATTTGAGACAATGTGTTTTGTTAACAAGTTTCAAAAATTCATATAAACATAAAACTTACTGCAATACAGAATAAGAAAATGAACAGCTTAGGAAGTTCTAAAGATATAATAAATAAATAAATAAATAAATAAATAAATAAATAAATAAATAAATAAATAAATAATCTTCTTTGGAAATATGTTTTTAACAAAAGTTCTTACAAAAATATAAGATATAACAAACCATAAGAATAAAAGAATAACTTTGTAACAGCCTATTGCAGTTTTACAGCAGACATTAAATGGTAGATTTACAAGTCAACTGGCGAATCGTTATTAGATCAAGTTGTATGTATTACATGAATCGTAAATTGTACTAGTAAATCTGGCAAGGTAGATGGCATAATCATGTGTAAATAATAAAAGGTTAGTAAAATTTGAAGAATTTAAGCAAATATAGAAGCAATGACAGTGGTTAATCATGAATAAGTGATTGTCAGAATTAATAATGAGTAAGGAATTGTTGTTTTTAACTATGTCCAGGAGTGTGTATATGATATGTGACATCTCTGTAACTATTTCATTGTTTAGAAAAACTTAAAAAAGGAAAGAAGTTAAGACTTTCCGAAAATTTGTTGCATAAATATATTTTATAATATATTTTGGTGAAGATGATGTTTATTTACTAAATAATAAGTAGAAATACAATAAGTAGAAAGGAAATTAGAAAGAAGTATGGACTTAAATCCATTTCTGTAATAAAGATCCTACTTTGCTTTCTTAGTAAAAGCAACTAGTAAAATCTATGATAATGAAGACTATTGATTGGGTTTTTTTTTATATTTTATTTTAATTCTTCCCTTTTTTCTTTTTTTTTCGCAGTTTTTGTCATCTTCTGGATAAGATGGAAAGCTGAAACTTGGCGTATCACTCTACTCAAGCTAAAGTTTGGTCGCTCAAGTTACACAGGAACATTTGCAAACCCCCCCAAAAGTTGGGTGGAAAAGGGGGAGGGGGAGAAATGGGTAGTTTATTTAAAAGGTTGATGTCTTTTTTTTTTATTTTATTTTCCAACTTCTCGATAAATAGAAAGCTAAACCATGGTCTATGTTTTGCCTGGATACTGAAGTTACCCCGTAAAATTGACGGGAGAGTCAGATTTGTATTCATTTACTCATTGTTGATTTTTCTTGTCGGAAAATGTTTGTTTGGCTGCAAAGTTCATTCCCAACATTGAATAATTTATAATTTATTACATTATTTTTAAAGCTATTCAATTATTTAAATATCCGTAATATTTCACAAAAAAGTAAATAATGCAATGTCAAAAGTTTAATGTGACCGTCTCTTAAAGAGAACAAGGTTGTCTTAGGACAAAATCTTCCTTAATATCCGTATTTTCTTACGATTTGCTATTTATTTAATATTGCTCAATAAAGGATAAGCACGAAACAAAAGAATATAATCGTAATTTGGTGATTACAAAAAACTAAGATATTACGAAATTATTCAAATTTTCCACATTTTGAGTTTAGACATAAGTAAGACCAACAAGATTTACATTACACTACAAAATAATCAAAAAAAAGTAACGGAAAATAATAAGTTCAAGTGAAATATAAAATATAAATGAAATAAAATTCAGATTCTAATACAAGTCTGAGAATTTCTTTACTTAACACTAAGCCAGAAAAGACCACGGTTGGTAATGATCAATAACTAGCAATCTCTGTAAAGTCTGTGGACGGAGTTGGATTCAGGAAACAATGTTATGGAGGGGTTAATATACCAAAAAAAAAAAAGTGTTTACGATATCCTCAAGAATTTATCGTATCCTTACATTATAGAAATCGTATCTAAATTACATAAATCCATGAGATCGTAAGTTGCCGTGTTAAAATTATAATGATAATTATTAGTTCATTGAGATCTTGATTTAAGAGAGGTTTTGCTTCTCCTGTCGATCTTTTTCATTTTGAACCAAAAATATAAATATAAAAAAAATCTTAATGCAGGGACCTAATTAGCCTAGTTTCCCATTGAGATTTACACTTGCTGAGGTTCTTGAGATGAGAGCACATCATTACTGGCTCCAAACAGCGTGAATTACATCGCTGCCTCAGTGCACGTGATGTTTGCTTAAAACATGAACCAATTATACCAGAATGAGCGACAGGTTGGAGTTTGATATGAATAATAAGTGCATACCAATCACATAACCTTTAACGTTAAACATTTTTGATGATTCTTTATTATATATACTACATTTCATACATACATTACATTTCATATGTAAGTTATATATACATATTGCTTTTAAAATTTTTCTAATATAAAATTAGGTGATCTTTAATTAATCTATATTGAAAAGGAAATTAAAGCAAAAGCTTATTTGGAATTTTATATTAGAAATTTTAGGTCATAATTCTAACCATGTTTTTACTTTACTTTTTCCAATTTACTTTATACAGTTTTCCAACTTTTGTTCCGGTTCTATAATAGTCAAAATCGCATCTTTCCTTCTGTTTAAAAATGCTTCTCACAGAGCTGTTAAACATATTGCCTCAACACAACTAGTTTATGATACAGGACATAAAAATGATAAGACCTATCCAAACAGAATAGATATTCTTTTTCACCAGCAAGGAATAAAAACAACAAAATCATTGGAAAAATTATAACGAATATCAGCGATGTTCACTTCTTTAAGTTTTAAAGAAAAAAAAATCTTAAATTCCTTAGTTATTAAGAAAAAATCTATAAATGGTTAACTTCTCCCTCATTTTACGCATTTAAATTTATTTTCTTCTAATACATATTTAAATCCAAAGCCAATGGTCATGCAAAAATAATTTCCCCTCTAAATAACGACAGTAGGTAAAAAAATTGGATAAAGGATTAGGGGCTAACTTCAAAAATTTACATTGATTATTCATTGTATACTTATTTGAAGAAAGCTGTTAAAAATAAAAAGCTAATGAATTTAGTAAATAAAAAACAAAGCTTTCTTTTATTTAAACATGTAGGTAACTTATTTTTTTTTTTTAAATCATGAAAGTTCTCTTTCATAAAACTACAACTTTTCTTAAGAGAAAACAATTCCAAACACAAACTGATCTATCTCATAATTAATTTAAATTTTAGTTTCTCTTATTTCTTTCTTTATTTATTCAGTTGCACTGAGATTCTTCTACGATAAAAGGTAGAATGCAAGTTGGTCATCGAAAATTCAGTAAAAAATTCAATTAATATAGTTTCGTAATTAAATGTTTCATAATTGAATCTATTACTGAACAATAGTAAATACAATTGTTTTAAATTAGCCAGAATTAAAATTTATGCAATTGATAAATAAATGGAAATTAAAAAAAAACAAAAATGATGTTTGTACTGAAGCGTATGATGTTTTATTTCAATTTAATACATTTCTCTAATTAAATAAAAGCCTAGAAAAACTATAAATAAAACAGAAGAATTAAATAAAAGCTTACAAAGAAGAAGGAAAAAAAAAGGTGACTTATTTTCGAATGATGAAAAGAAGAAAAAGACAAAATGAGGAGTACAAAATTGTCCATTGGTGGAATTTGAGTCTGTGGCTTTTTTATTCCCCCAAAAGCAGACTCCCAGTCTCAATACCATCCAATGAAATTAATTTCTCTGTAAAACCTCCATCGTCTGCACTTTATTGCAGTTCTTTTTACGGTCATCTGAGGGACTTCCTGCAGCAATTTCCCATTAATTAAAAAAAGAAAAAGAAAAGAAGGGAGAGGAACACTCAAATCCAATACTTCCCGAGCAAAAGAAAATAATAAAATAATAATAATAATAATAATAATAATAATAATAATAATAATAATAATAATAATAATAATAATAACAACAACAACTATCGAAAAAGTGTTAGAAAATGATGAGGTCAAAATCCTTTGTGATTTCCGAATACAAACTGACTGTCATTTGGATCACAACACACCAGACATAACAACAGTAGAAAAGACATGTGATTTTCTACTAGATGTGGCAATATCTGGAGATGCACGAATTGTTGAGAAAGAACAGGAAAAGATCACAAAATATAGGGATCTGACAATTAAAATTTCTTGATTACGGAATAAACGTAGCACTGTGGCACCTATTGTCATTGATGCCCTTCGTGCCATATCAAAGAAATTTGCAAAATACTTTATTAGTTTGGAACTTTACAATATTTCAATAACAGACCTACAAAAACATCACTGCTAGGTACAACTTATATTTTATCTGGACAATCTGGACAATTCTTAGGTCTCTGGGTCAGGCTTGAGTTGCTCAATTACTCCAATCAAAGATGTGATGTTTATATTTTTTTGTCTTTGTACTGTGTCATATGTTAATATAATAATAATAATAACTTCAGTCATTACTTTAGTTCATCTACCTATATAAAAAGAATAGTCCTGACTCACTCACTGACTCATCAACGCCCAGCCCAAACCCTTGGAACTAGAAAGCTGAAATTTTGTACAGAGGTTCCCTTTATGATGTAGACAAGGAATAAGGCCGGATTTTTCGAAATTCCCACGGTATAGAGAATAAAGAGGATTTATATTTTCGATTTAACGTTGCCTTATCGATATAAAGGTGTGTGGCGCCAACCCGCAATACCTCTGAGTTATCCCGAGATGGCCACAATTTGCTAAATAAATATATATATATATATATATATATATACATATACATTTTTTTTTTTTTTTTTTTATGCAGTGTATGCAAGGGTTTCGAAGCGAAGCGAAGGTACCCGGCGAGTCTTTGATAATTTTGAATGAGAATTTAATTTTTTTTTAAAGGAGTTTTTCTAAATAGTTTCGAAAAATTCTAGCCGAAGAAATAGATTTGCAGCATATTCCTTATTAATATAAAAAAATAATAATTAATTAATTAATTAATATAAAGTTTCGAGAAAATTTTCTTTTTGAATTCAATACTTATGTAAATTCTTTAGTAAGGCTACGGATACCTAACTGTCTTACATTCACAATCATTGTGAAATTAACAGAAAGTGGAATTTGAATAATTATAATAAAACCATAAAAAATCTTCAACGTAATCTTATTCCTCAACCATATACAAGCTCTCCAATCGCATGAGAGTTTGTACTTAAATACTTTACTTAAGCTTTTTAATTTTTTTATTTCTTCTTTTTGGTGAGTTATAAAAATTTATTCCCTCTTACTTTACTTACGAAGAATTAACTGTCATTTCGGAGCCAAACTTTACGAAGTTTTTATGTGTAGATGGGCCGGAGAGATAGGCGCGCGAAGGCGCAACGAATGACAATTAACCATTAAATTATTTCAGTCTACTTCAGAAATTGCTTATTATAAGGATTACATTTTGCAAGAAGCAAGTTATTGTCCTTTTGAAAATATTAGAACATACTAACGCAAGGGAATGAAATAAACAATATTAATTCAGCAACGAAAGAAAATTATCAACTGATTAGAATACGTTAAACTAATCATGGAACCAATAATCAATCTCTTGGTATATTTTTTTTCCCCCACTCAAAGATAATCAACAGAAGATATGAAAGAGAAAAAGAAAATGAAAGGATGAGCAATCAAATAATCATCAATAATGAAGAAATATTTGGAAACTGATCACAATAATTGAAGTGGGTCAATTCTCATTGGATTATTGGTCAAAACGTGGCTTCTACCCTCTACCCTCCTCTGTACTTTCAAATTACTCTTAACATTGATTACAATGATGACCGTAGTCTCAAGTTAATAGGATTGCAAGTCTGCGAATTTCCTTTTTTTTTTTCCACCTGCTGCAATGGGCTGGTAATGATTACATGACAATTAAGTGCCAATTACAAATAGAACTGATCCTAGCCAACTAAGATAGTAAATAGGAAGAAAAATACCTTCTTGAATTTCTTCGAAGTCGGTTTGAAATCATCATCATCGTCATCATCCAAAGTAATCACTTCATGCTTGGAAACTACATTCTCTATTTGGCTTTCGGTAGATGCTGTAGAAGTACTATCCGTTATTGTAGAAATTGTTGAACCACCTGAAGAAAATCGAGATTAAGTTAAAGAAATGGTCCAAGTGCATGACAATGTTGTCAAAATTATTTCCTAAAACTTTTTATTAGCAAATTATTTAGTTGAAATGTAACTGATCTGGTAGATCTGCAATAATGAATAGTTAAATAAGTGTGTGATGGAAATACAAATCCTATTAGGACAATAAAAAACATTAACCTTAATCTTATACATATATATATATATATATATAATTATGAAGAATAATTATATATATAAGAGGATAGTAGAAAACATTAGAAAGAATTTAGTTTAACAATAATTACTAAAAAAAAAAAAAACTAAAAAAACATTATTGTATACAACTTGTTTATAAGAAATGTTAATTTACTTAGGAAAAAAAAATTAAAAAGTACAAAATCTACAGCACAGTGGACGAAACCTGTACTTGATAAATACAGTTAAATAAAACTGCTAAATATACTTAAATATAGACGAGTACAACTATAAGAAACTGTATTATAATAACTTCTAATTTATCGACAGATAAAATTTGCTGATATTTTTTTACAGATTTTTAACAATGTATTTAGTAAATTACTCCAAAAAAAATTGACGAAATCAGTTGATACATTGTAATATGTATTACACTGATGCGACTACTAGAAAACCATTTTTTAAAGATTTAATGAACATCATTGCTAGATAAAGAAAGCATAAAGAATCATAAAAAGTAAATGCGAAGTTAAAAAGACTTAGCATTATTAAAACCTTTATAAACATAAAAAGATAATACCCAAACCAAAAAATAAAAAACTTTGCAATATTTACGACACTTCATAGGCGGGGTAATAATCAAGAAATTTTCAACTCTTAAAGAAAAATTAAAGAATAGTTTCTGTTGTTATCTATTCCTAAAAATAATACTAGATGAAGATTCTGTGGGAAAAAAGGGGACCAAAGTGAAAAAGAAGTCTGGATATATGATGGAAAATAACTGGAAACCAATAAACGTTGAAAACATCCGAAGTAATGTACAGTAAATATAAACAGAAATACTTAATAGCAAACTTAGCTTATACACAAAAGCAACATATATATTCCTCGCTTTTCGAATCTCGGCTTGGATATTTCTTTCTCTCTTAGGAGAACGTTGCTCTTCTTTTAAAAAATTCAAAGGTTTTTTTCAATAGTCCTAAAATGGCCCCAATGCTATTGTAATACCTCCATTGCTCTTCAAAATTTACCAATCGTTCCTTCGCTTCTACTGGAAATTTCAAGAGATGAAGAAATTTTCTTTTTTGCGCTCAGAATTCTTTTTTTTTTTTTTTTTTTGGAAGCTGCTAAAAATAAGAGAAGTTCAGGGGACGACGTTGATATGCTGGCGGAAACAACACAGAAAAAAGAAAGAAAGCCCGAAGTCAGCTCCAGGAATTGAACCCAGATGAAAGACTGCGAAGCTATCGAAAGTGACATAAAAGGGTTTCAGATCAAATTGACTATTTAAAAAAAGTGACTCAATTAAAATTAAAAATGCCATCATCCAGTAATGTATAATTTCTTCACTCCTTAATATGAACTTAAATATAAACTTTTTCAATATTTTTCTTTCTATTGTAGGCGCCCAATTATCGAATCCTTGTTACGGCGCTGGTATGAAACATTACTTTTGAGATAAATGTTTGTAAGTATCCTCTCCTTAATTAAAGATTTTCATTTTATTTATATTTTTTATTTACACAGTCAGACCTCGATATAAGATCACCCGCATATAAGGTCACTTTTCTAAAGTCCCGGCTCATTGAATAGGAATTCCTCGCATACTGTTGCAGAAACATGTAATGGAAAGAGAAATTGGAAGCGTTTATCACCGTATGAGAAAGTTGAATAAGGCCTTCTCTAATGGATAAAATTTGCTAGAGCACGATATAGAGCTAATGTGCCTATATCGTGCTTAGTACTGAAAGAAAAAGCTCTACAAATAGCCGCCGAATTAGGAGAGAACGATTTTATGACGAGCAATGGATGGATACAGAGATTTAAATTAAGACATGACTTAAATTTTAAAACAGTGTGCGGTGAAGCCGGTGATGTGGATGATAGCGTTTTAAGTGATTGGAAGAAATCCGTGTTAGATGACATTTTGAAGCGGTATGAACATTGCGATACAATCAATGTTGATGAATGTGGACTTTTTTTCCGGGTCTTTCCCGACAAAACTCTACTTTCAAGAAAGGAAAATGTATGGGGGGGGGGGGGGGGGATAAAGAAAGACTGACAATTTTTTAGGAGCTAATATGGATGGCTCTGAAAAACTGAGACCGCTAGTTATCGGAAAATTTCAAAAGCCACGTTGCTTTAAAAATGTCAAGTCTTTACCTTTGGATTATAATGCAAACAAAAAAGCATGGATGAATGCTAACATATTTGACAAAACTATACGGAGTTTCGATAGATACTTTTTGAAAAATAAGAGAAAAGTTGTTTTCATCGCAGACAGTTGCTCTGCTCATATCAACATACCTCATATCAGTTGAAATCAATTGAGCTTGTTTTCTTACCCCCAGATGTTACCAGTGTTTTGCAACCTTTGGATCAGGGAGTCATTCAAAATCTGAAATTGAACTACAGAAAGCTCCTTCTGAAAGACTTGATTTCAGCAATTGATGAGAAAAAAATTTTCACCTGTCTGTGTTTTGGTACAATTTTTTATATTCATAAAAGTTGAAGTTTGGTGTCAAACACATGCATTTCAAATTGCTTTCGACATGCTGGTTTTCAATTTTCTACAAATAGTGTGGATGAAATAACAGATGAAGATGATGAAGACGATATTCCTTTAGCTGTGTTAATACAAGATCTCAGAAATCGCGGCTGTGCTATAGAAGGGGAAAGTGAATACGTGAAAATTGATGATGAAATCGCTACCACTTCTCAAGTTTCAATTTCCGAAATTGTTTCGCAAGTTTAGATTCCAATACAGCAGAAAGTGAGGATAACGACAGTGATATTGAAAGTGAAGCGGTGACACAAGCAGAAGCGCTCAGAGTATTAATTAAATGTCGTAAGACATTTTTTTACGAGTCATGAGGGAGCTGAAGAACATTTTCAGAAATTACAAAACTTAGAAAACATTGTACAAAAGATGAAACCAAAAATCACGACAGTCCTGTATTATGGGTTATTTTAAGTAAGGTCAGTTGGTACATCAGTACTTTGCTTCAGCATACTTGTACTATTTCTAAAAACTTTATTCCGAATTAAAATTTTAAAAAATAATTTCTTTCTGATTCCTAATTTTAATTGTTTCAACTAAATTAAAAAATTATAACGTAATAAACTGATATTTTTGTACCTATTAAATTTTACAAAGAATTATACTGTATTTATATAATGCTTATTTATTGACAAATGCATATGAATCGGTTATAAGGTCACCCCGCTTATAAGGTCACTTTCGCGAAGTCCCAAGGGGTGACCTTATATCGAGGTCTGACTGTCCTTTCCTTCGATTGTTGGATAGATTTATAAAATTTATTCTACAACATTAGTTAAAATATCCCACTACAGGTATATGTGGCCCTTGGCAGATAAGGTTCCCAGTATCTCTGACCAACAAGAATATGCTGAGGTCGGATGGTCAGCCCGACGCCCGTCCGCCTTTAACTCCAGGAAAAAAAAAACAAAAACAATTGTGTCCCCACTGTAGAGAGTAGAAGCAGCATGGAAAAAATTCCCGACCTCCGCCAGTAATTGAACCCGATTCCTCCAGCGCGCAGCACAATGCCTACAACTAGGTCACTGGACCTACATTCTATATTATTACTATAGAAAATTACTAAGGTAGGTGACCCAAAGGTGGCCATAGT
>JAFIDM010009631.1:45334056-45397579 GCA_023159025.1 Thereuonema tuberculata | reverse complement strand
TTACTAAGGTAGGTGACCCAAAGGTGGCCATAGTTAAGCTTTGCTGATTTTTTATAATTTAACGGTTGCGGGAATATAAAAAAAAAGTATAGGGGCCATCACCCTCAACCTTCTCTAAACAAGACATATTGATATTTTTCTTAAAACATATTAGTTTGTTTTACCGTTATTTTATTAAAAAGTTACTTCCGGGCCAGCTTCGGAGCAGGTGAACTTAAGGTGGCCCACATATTTATTTTGTTAAAAATTATATTTTCCAGGGGTTGAAAGGACACTTAACACTTTATGACTAAATTCAGTATTTTGTAAGCTGCTAGTTTTATATGCCTAAAGTCCTAATACTAATTATGCGTACAAAATATAGAGGGAAAAAGTCTTTCAAAAAGTGCACTTAAAATTTTTGAAAGTTAAACATATTAATGAACATATAATATTCCAAAATTGCGTATTATACAAAAGTAATAATTAAAATCTGAGATAAATGGATACATGTATTTGTGTTCCCAAGGTGGCCAGGTTGGCGGGCCACTTTGTATACACATCTCAGTACATTGTTTTCACAAATAAACAATGTCATCACCATGAAATTCTTAAACTGTGACAATACGTCCTGAATGAGTTGTAACCGAACTTTAATAAAATATACAACTACTTGCATTTAACAACACTTTACACGATTAAATTTAATTTATTACTTATCAGAAAGTAAGAACAACGATGCTCAAAAACAAATGTCTTCTCAGTAATGGCCGACGTCTCGTCGAAATGGCTTAGTTTTCAGTAGCCAGCAGCGCTAGAGTGCGACAACTGTCAAGTACCAGCTGCCATTTACCGACTATTTTGTGCATTACTATATTATATAAGCAGATGGCCACCTTGTGCACTCTGGCCACCTTTGGGTCACCTACTTTACAGTAATAGTATAGAAAATATTACTAAGTGAAAAATATGATTTTATAATACAGTGAAGTTCAGCTATAACACGGTTGTTTATATCGCGAATTCGGATATAACGCGATTTGGTCTTGGACCCCTTCTATTTTGGAAAAGGTGTATAATTGTAAAATTGCAAAATTTACCATATTTGCCCAAAAAGTATGAATATCGATTAATTTTTAGAGAACTGCTCGCGATTTGCTAGTTACAATTAATACTTACTGGGTAATATAACTAATCCCAAGATGGCGGCGCTAAGCCGTAAGAAAACAGAAATATGAAGATTTTGGCTAATATAATCCATCAAAGTGTTGAAAAGGTAATGATTTATAAATATTTATAAACATAAAATTCTCTCTCATAGCTCTGAATGATGTAAGTAATCGCGAAATGACCATTAAATCGATTTGGAATCGTGTGGACAATAGGGTTCGAGTATAAGACATTTGACATCCGAAGTAAGAAAAAGCTCGGGCAGATCGCGATCTTCGAGATCTTTGGATCCGAAAGATCGCGATATAACTGAGCTTCACTGTACTTGTTAAAATGTTAAAAGAAAGAAAGAAAAAAATCAAGTAGATCAAATGAAGTACAGGACCTGAGATAGGAGCTGGACAAACGCTAACTTAAAAGTCATAAATTTTAATGAATATAATCTATAAAACTTTGAAATTAAAAAAAAAAAAAGTTTTGAGTACCTCTGATTTCTCTAACTGGGTCTAACAGTTTAATGCAGATACAATGTTATTACAAACAACAATTCCTATTTACCTTTCATTTTGATCCCTCATTAAAAAATAAAGAAATAATATATTTGATATATTATTACATTACATAATATATTAGAAACAATTTGTATTTGTGTTTTCAAGTTAATTTGAATTGATGAACTATTGGCGAGCGAGACACTACAGTTGATATTGTTTTAAAACCATGAGGAGAGATGAAGCGATGCTCTCTTTGTTTTGAACAGAAATGATAGTATCAAGGACTGCAGCGGCATTGTAAAGTCGCAGATGAACATGTAGTTTTGATGTCGTCAAGTTGAATTCGAAGATGGACAAATCGCTGATGCTTCGGCTTCACATTTTTAAGATATACTTCAATAAAAAATACTTCGATCAATGGCAGTATTGGTTTTCCCTATTTGGAACAATGTAATATTAATGCTCCTTGCATGATAATATTTAAAGCGTTAATATTATGTTTTTAGTTTCATTTGTAGGACTATGGGAAAGATTATGATCCGTATCTTGGAACCAAGCCATCGAACGTTCAACGCCATGTTTAGATTACGGATCGTATATTTTGAATTTGACGATAAAGAATGTCAGAGGAACAGATGAGAAATGCTGACTTACTGGAATTCGGATACCGATTAATGAAGAGATTAAGTAAGTTGTTTTTGTCTTTTTATATAAATCGAAGATGTGCTCATCTGAACACATTCGACTTCAATCAAGGATTTATATGTTGAGTTTACAACCGTGATTTATAGAGCCTATTGAAAGTCCAATGATAATGTTATGGATAAATTATTGCATCGAGTGATTAGCTTTAGTATTAAAATAGGAACTTTATTTTCGGCTTTAGAACTTTGGATTTTCAACTCTAAAAGCTAGAAAACTGTATGGACTCACTGTGCACCAGTTTATATGTTGAGCTAAGAAAAATTTTGTGCAAGAAAGATATTGTAAATGATTTTTGAAAAGAATTATAAATAGGAATATTTTTATTACAATTCATTTCTGCTTGTCTTATTTCGGGCTATTATCAGTGGACGTTAAATTGTGATTTGTTGGACATTTGAGTTTGTTGGACATTAAAGACTTTTAACTCTGTTAATGCTCGTAGTATATTGATATTACGACAGTTAATTTTAATTAATATAGTTTTTTTTTTCAATATTTAAGACAGAAATTAATAAGCAAGTATCAAAAAATAGATCTCTTTTCCTTCTAGAGCTTCAGTTGCTGCAAGAGCTGAGTGGCTTTTTAAAGGAACAGTCCATTTCTAAACTTTCTCCATCCTAAGCATCCCATTTACGCTAATAATTTAAGATGTGAGGATAGGGAATTTCAAAATCTTTAGAGCAAGTTCTCTCTCTCTCTCTTATTCATCTTTTTTTTTCTCCATTCCTTCAGTAGAGTTCTTCAGCCATTTACAAGTCCTAAAGGATCACTCTCTCTACCTCCTTTTTAATCTTCTCTTCGTAGTTAATTCTTTCGATCTGCTCTCCTCCATTTTCTAGCTCTTCAAATCTACAACTATTTCTGAAATTATTTCGTTTCCTTGTTTGAACTTTATCTTTCTTTCAGTTCATTTTCATCTAAAGACACTTCTTTATCCTCTTCTTCTCTCAAATGTAATAGAGATAAATTCAATTTTCTTGTTTAATTATATGTCTATTTACACTAGCTAAAGATGAAAAGTGTATCCTTACTATCCAACGCCATCCCAATCCATTGTCAACCAAACATATATTTTCTAACTGCTGGGCTATTTTAAATCTTAACCCCCATTAAACTTTTCATGAAGAGAAATTTAATTCAAATTTAATTTCTTTCTCTCATTTCTCAAATGAATAAATTTCAAAGAAACCATTCATTGTCCATTCTAATCTTCTTATTGTTTCACTATAATTACATCTATTGGAGCCTAGGATGTTGAGCCTAAGAGAAGAGGACAAGTTTCGTTCTGTTAACTTTTTTTTACAACTCTTTTAACATACAAATATATAATTTTACTTACTTTATTTATTTAATGATGAAAAATTATAAGCAATAAAGAGTTAATATTAAGACTTAATCAACTCTACTACTGGCGAAGTAATTTGTTCTCTGTATTCTTAGTTTTTTATTGTCGTTTTATTATCTTCATATAGGTCTTTCCGAAATTCCATTCTTCTTTTTTGAGTTCCATAAGATCAGCTGGCGGGATACAGGAAAAAAAAATCTCTTTTTTTATGTAAGTATAAAAGTGTAGCTGCAATAATGACAGGATTAAGTTCCTGAAGATGCAGTCATAAAAAGAATTGATTCTATTTTTATGCTATTAAAAGGGATACTTTCATGACTTGTGTTTATAAACCCTATTCATATTTTCTGTTAATTTTTTATTTTTCATGAAGCTGTTGCTATTACTTCTCCTCTCTGTTCATTTGTTCCTACATATACTGCCCTCCCACGGAGGTTTGTGTAACTAACATAAAAGATCATTGGCATTTTATTAATATATGCGGTAAATAAACACATTGGCTTTATTCGTGATACAACATACTATTAAGATTGATTAAAGCATGGAAATAAGCAAAAATTACAATTAATGTCATTGAGGAAGTGATTTTTAATTTCATGATGAATGCCCCAAGGCTGAGGATCAGAATTCCAGAGCCTCTTCTGTGTTAGTCTTATTGAAGGAATGTAGTTTTGGCAGTTTCACAACGCAACGCATGGAACTGGAGTGTTGCCCTGAGGTCTTTGATTAGTTAAAATTTTAGAGCTACTGTAGTTACTAATAGCAGACATAAGCGAGACGTAACAGCAGATGGCAGACTTTGAAAATACCTTATAAGGTATCAATGTATATCAAGTAAGAGAACGTGTCCGTTCGTACAATGTAAATAAAAAAATAAAAACAAATAAGAATTTTACAATAGGCTCGAATGGCATCCTATAAAGATGTTTTATTTTTTTTCCGCCCTCCAATCATCGTAAACGAAGAGTCGCAAAGTGGGACAAATTGCTTTCCTTTCAAGGGTTTTTAGTCTTACATCATTTATATAAGATGAGGGTTACAGTCTTAGTCTACACCTGCGGATTCCACTGGTGTTAGTAGTTTTGGCAAATAACCAATAACAGAGCAATCAACAACAACGATTCGTCCTCATTGTGAGAAAAACATTATCATCATTACTGCAGGTGCAGTGAACTTATCTATTATAAGTAAAACCATGGGTGTAAATAGGATTTTATTTCGATGTGTAGGCGCCAAGGTCCTCTCAACCGACCATCCAACCCAAAAAAAAAAAAAGTAAATAAATAAATAAAAATAAAGAAAACAGGACCTATCTACACATTTCAAGATCCTCCTCCCCCCTTTTGTCGCTGCAACCATGAGTCTCTATCCACTGCAATCCTTTTCATATCTTTATAACTTTTAAAATTCATTTCCCTTTTAAGGTCATCAAGAGACACCTTTCTAGGCCATCCCCTGCCTCGCTCTCCCAACATTTTCCTTTCTATTAAATTTATTAAAAAGCTGTTGTGCCATAGAAGGAATGTCCCATATTTTAGCTTCAGTTTTCTCGCAATCCTTATTAGCTGTCTTTTCTCTGCTATATCCTCTAGAACGGTGTCTTCAGTTTTCTTTTCCGTTTTTCCAACTGATTCTCAACATCCTTCTGCAAATCCATTTCAACTGCTCCTAATCTTTAAATATCTTGCTTTTTGAGTGTCCAGGTTGCGCTCCCATATAATGAAATACTCCAAACATAAGACTTAGCAAATTTTTCCCTTAATCTGATATCAATATGTCTAGTTCGTCATTGATCAGCAGAGTTCTTGTTGAAAGTCTATTTGGTTAAAGCAATTCTTCTCCTAATTTCCACACAACATCTATTATCCTGAGTAATAAAACTTCCCAGACAACAAAATTCAGTAATTTGATGTTATTGAGTCTGGTTTTTATTGACGAAAATGTTTTTTTTTGTTTTGTTTTTTGAATATTAATCTTCAATTTATAAACTTTTAAAATAGCTGATAACACATTAAGCAAACTGTTCATCACCTTTGCTCTGTTATGTAAATTCTCGGTAAAGAAAGTGACTAATGTATTAATAAGGTAATGATCAATAGATGCAACTATTTTACAAAGTATATTAGGGAGAGAGTTTCAATTCTTCTGTAGACTATTATCTCAGATAAAGGTAGATGAAATCTTCTATCTGCTTAACGCTTTAAGTTAAGAATAGCAGAGAAAAATTCCTAATTTAGCAGAGGAAATAAGGAGGAAAGTAGCTGGTGAAATTAAACTTCAAAATCACTGGATCTGCATTGAGCCAATACTAAAGCTAACGACCCTAACCAAATTTATACAATATCAATCTATAAATAACTTTAATATTACTCACTTGAATAAATTTACTGTTACTGCTACTATAATAAATAAATATTTTATCTACTGGCTAGATGACCCGAAGTACCCGGGAAGTAGTTTAAGGAACACTGATCTATTTGCTGGTAATGTCATTCCGAGGTTCAACTCCATGTTTTACAATTATTTTCTTCCACGTAACGGAGTATTAGAACGAAGTGTTCTATTGATCTATAAGTGGTGCTCTGTCAACGCTGATAATTCCGAACGAATTCACGGATGCGACAGTGTATTCAAATAAGACTGCAGCCAAAAAGATGGGACAGATTGTTCAAAGGGCAGCAAAATGGATGCCAGAGATAAAGATTTCTTTTTTCTATTTGCTTTAGAAGTAATCAAGCTTTCTTTCTTTTTTTTATAATTTTTTTGAGGGGTGTGGAGGGCTGGAGGAGATTTTATGGTACGAGCTCCAAATTGGAACGTTACGATGGATCTTGATGGTTACATTAGTTTGCTCGCCTGGGCACATTAAACCAATGTTCAAATACTACTTTAGCGAAAAATAAAACTGATTTTCGTTAGCTTCACTAAGAGTCTGTTTCAAGAAATTTGCAAACGACCTTATTAAAGATATTTGTGCCTCGTTCAACATCGCCGCTATCAAATGTCGAATATATAGTTGAAATTAATGGATTTTACTGCGAATACTAATTTTAATGCATTAACAAGAATTATCTTTGTTTCATTATTTTAATTTTTTCATTATTAACATTATAATAATAATTGTTATTATTTTATAGTTTTAACTGGATCCGGTAGTTTAGCCGCTGGACTGCGGACTGGAGAGCCGGATTCAATTTTTGGTCATGCTCAGGAATTTTGCCACGGTTGTTTTAACTCCGAATATGACCCTAGGGTTCACCCAGTCCTCTGTCAAATGGGTACCGGATTTCTTACTCTGGGGTAAAAGGCGGGCGGGGTCGGGCTGACCATCCGACCTCAACTGTTTCTACTGATCAAGAATCACTCGGAGCCTAAGCCTCTCGCGCATCAAAGTGCCTGCACGGCCTGTAGTGAGTGGTGCACCATTTCTATAATTTTCATGTCAACCATTTAAATAAAGTGTTTAAAGCATATTCCTACCATTGCAAAGCATATTTTATAAAGAATTGCTAAATACTATACGTGCTGTTACTAAAATACTATTTGTGATTGTGCTGTTTCTGTGTTTAATTTTCTTTCCAATTTCAGAAACTGACAGGGCGGACACTTCTGTTTCTTCTTCACCGCTTCCTTAAATCGCCAGCTATTGGGATTGTTAGTGTTAAAATCACGATTCAATCAGAGCACTTCAATTGAATGTTCCCCAATTGCAATGTCTTCTCTCTTTTTTTTTTATCCTAATGAATAACATTTAAGTAAGTAAACGTTCATTAAAATATAATTTGATGGCACTTAGTTAGTTTTCCTGTAAACTTAATAAATGCCATAAAATACTGAAGTTTTCTCACGATGGCTTTTCTTTTACTTTATTGATTTGGATTCTGCCGAAGGATATTACGACTGGTGGCGAACAAATTTAAAAAACAATTAGTGAAGAAAAGTGAAGGTTGTCAGTTTTTGATAACAGCAAAAATCATTTTTACAATCTTTCAATTCATAACATCACTCTACCAAATATTTGTTCTCTACCAAAGAATTTGGATCTAGTTTCTTTAGCAGCAGAACACAAAGCCTGGTTATTTAATATCCATATTCTTTAAGGTTATTGACGACCATGGACTGGTTGTTGGAGTTCCACCGAATCAATATATTCTGAATATAAAATGACTTCCCATTTTAATTCTTCAGACTTTCTACAGTGATGAACCAATTTTTTGGAAAATAACATGTGCTTCAATCGGGAAACTCAGGACTTAAAATCCTCGACTTTGACGGCATTTCTAGAATTCTATAAAAAAATAAATACTTTCAAAAAAATTTCAATTTGAATCAAAATGTTGAAACAAATACGGCAGAAATGGAGAGAAAAAAACAGTTTTCATGGAAGTGGAATGCCAGAGTGGAAAAAACAGCCATCTCATATAAACGAAATATAAACGTATTATTGCTGTGCAAGCAATTTAACAACTTTATAATCGTTCGTGAATCAGGTTTGAGTCTTCAAGAGTTACATAACTTCCTTCTTCCTACAATTGGACTCCACCATCTGTCCATTGCGTAGATAATCGTCTATTAAGGTTACTACTATTTTTAAGAGAATAATTTACTAAAGCTATTACCAAAGCCACAAATATAAAGGCTGATGCAAGAAATAAAATAAAATACCAAGAATATTAATAGGTTTTTCAATATAATGATACAGTGAAACTTGGATAATTCGAACTTGTTTAATTCGAAATTCTGGATAATTCGAATTTTTTGCTCGGTCCCTAGAATTCTGCATTAAAATAATGCTAAAAAATCGTGAATAATTCGAATTTTATTTTGGATAATTCGAATTTTTCGTACGATTATCCTTAAAATATTACGGTAAAAATGAGTAAAAATAATAAAATAATATTTATATATAAAAATCTTCGAGTCACATGCGCTTCCTGTGAATGATTCAATGCGGTTGTAGACTATACATTTTTAGTTTTGTGCTTGTGCTTTAAGTATTGTTTCTATGCTCTTACTATGCCATTGTCAAAAGCTAAAGCTCGTTATAAGTCATTAACATTAGCTTGAAAAGGTAGCGGTGATTAAGGAAATGGAAAAAGGTCTTAAAATCAGAAATCGCCAAGGAATTTGGATTTCCATCCAACACTTTATCGACATATTTGAAGAACAAAGATTAAAATCTTGAGCAGCAAATATGGCAATGGAAAAAATAGAAAAAGAACGAGGACCTGGCAACCCAGAGGTTGGAATCCTAAGCTAGGACACAAAGATTGCATTCAATGAAGCAATTAAAAATATCTGCCTTTTTTTTTTGAAAGTGATGAATAATTAAGCTAGTAAAAAATGTCTGATTTAATGAAAAAAATGAAGCAGTATTCTTAGATAAAGTTTATGTGTTAAATCTTCGATCGTGTTAATCTTTTTTATTTATCTCTTCTGTTTGAGAGAATACATGTAATTCGAATTTCTGGATAATTCGAACTTTTTCTCTGGTCCCTTCAGCTTCGAATTATCCAAGTTTCACTGTACTTTATTTTGACAAATAAACCATTTGAAATATAAATTTCAATTGGCTTTTTTTTTGTGTTTAATTGTTGAACTAACTTCTAATTCAGTAATGGATGTTATTGCCAATATGTTTCTGAATCTAAAAGACTGAATTTCTTTTTAATGTAACACTTGAATTAAATAGATTCAGATACTTCATCAGCAGTACGATAAGCGTAAAAAAATCGACAGATAAAGCATAAATAAGCAAGTTAATTAATTAGCAATTCTTAATTACAACATTTTGGGCAGAAGAATCCCCAATTACATCATTTATTCCTAATGAGTGTACATCATCTGTACATTAAGCCTATTGTCTTAATGTAGAGATTGAATACATTAAGCCAATAAGGACTTCTCAAGGATTTCTTAACTCATGGATTTCAGAGAATTGTTGTACGTTAGTCGGTTAAGAACAATGACAAAACATTAAATGAGAAATGGCAACTTGTGAAAAACTCTTACAGGGCTGAAAAATATAAAAACTGAAAAGACATTCAAGATAAAGTATATACCTATCAATATACATGTACAACGTATTCTAACAAGTAATTTACTTTTCTATATACTTCAAAAAAGTCATTCTCTTGTAAGAAGAAACTATTTAATACAATCAAAATCAAAAATTATTTTCAAAATAACTGAATGTAAAAGAAAATCATAATACTCTCACTACTATGTCTATAACATTCAAATGAAAAATCAAAACAAAAAATATGATATAATCAAGTAATAATTAAGAATTATCCTTCATAAGTTTGTATTTATATAAATTCTAGAAAATAATTTCATATAAATAATTCTCATATCAGCTTCGAAATGAAATAAAGTATGATACTAAAGTTTCTCTTCGAAGCTATTCAGTATTCTCTCACAATAAACTTTTTCAGGTATGTAACTGTATGTATGTATGTAACTGGTTACAGGTAAGAAACCTGATGACCGTAAAGAAAATAAATATGAAGGTAACCTTTACAAATGAGAAAGTCAAAACGTTCGTCTTTCTATGACGAAATTTCAAGTAATAATATTTGAACAAAAATCTTCATTAAAATGATCACTTGACCTTGCATTTCTAATACTGAGCATTTACCACCAATAAGAATCAAATAATTGGGTTATTCGAATTCTTATTTATTTATAGCGATTATAAAATTCTGGTTTTTTTTAAAACCATAATGAATTACTGAAATGAAAAAGAGGATTTTTATCTCTTTTTCAGAGAGAATCCTATTGCAAGAAATGCCCAAAAGAAATTTTTTTTTTCTCTCTTTCTTTTTAAGGTTTTTACCTGTGGAAGTTTGTGTCTGCCAAATGGTTCCAATGCGATCAGTGCCTTCCCTTCCGATAGCCAGAGATCGGGTTATCCATATCCGTTTGTCCGATCGACAAAGCAATAATCGCTCAATGTAGCCCCATCCTGGCCTCCTCCTCCTCCCCTCCACTTCCTCCGAGACACTGCAAACATGCAATGGTCCCCTCTTAATGAATTGTGTCTTGTGTCCTAAGGCTCGTCTCTTATTCGATAGAGGAATCAGAGTGGGTGAGTGGGTGGGGATTGTTTACATCTACTCTCCTTCCTCCACGTCAAAGCAGTGGACACATTGGCTACATAAAAACTCAACAACATACTCAAGAAATATCTACGAATTTTACGCAATGCTTACGTAATTTATTTCATGCGAAAATTTATTAGTAAGAATGGAAGAGCTTTTCTTTTTTTCTTTTCTTAAAGAAGAAAAAAAAAAAAAACAATATTCGTAGAATGTATAATCAAGAGCTATGAAGAAAATGACAAAGTAGTTCTTTGTTAGTTCTGTGTTATCATTTCTAATACTGACTTATCTTTATTTATTTTGATTTGTTGCAGCTACCTTTCACTAAATAATTAAGAGTTGAAAAGAATGTATACAGTTAGAAGTATGTTAGATTAGTAAATTTTGCTCTGATACAAATGAAAAAATATTTCTTCATTTGTTAAATTTAAGCAAAATAAAGACGAAATTTGTTTTTAATAAAAGTTACAAAAGATAAGTAAAAATAAAAATCAGAACAATATCAATCTCCTACAAACAAATACGATTTGTTCTGTGCTGTTGCAAAAATTTGATGCTAAAAATACTCTTTTTGTTTGATTTCTTACTTCTAATTCAAAAAACTGCACTGGCTAAATTATAATAACACATCAACATTTATAGATACACTTTTAGTTCAAAATACACATTTCTAGAGAAAGAGACAATATTTCGCATGGAGATAAATTTACTCTCTTGATGATAGTTTGCTTCTCTACATAACGCCACAAGCATACATCGAAGCCGTTCTTACCTCGGGATAAGGATACCTCCAAAATATTTATAAGGAATGAATAAACAAAGCATCTATGTCGTGGATGGGAAGGTAGATAACTATTGACTGGCACAGACAGAAAATAGAAACAAACGCGTTCCAATATGCTCTTCAATATTTTTATTATTTTTTTTTTAATATTTTCAATTCGGGCATGATTGTACAAATTCTATAGAAATTAAAATCAATCATTGGTAATAAGCTACTTCAGTTAGCTTTCTAAGAAAACGATGAGAAATGGAATTTGTTATAAAAAGGAACTACAATGTTGTAACTATGTTGATGGAGGAAAATACTATGCATCAAGTGTGTACTGTTAGAGAGATAATAATGGTTTTCACTTGACTTGCCATAAACTACAGGAAAGAATTAAAAAACAGAATATTAACCGATAAAATTAATGAGCGGGATTACTGAAAATTCTGGATTACTGTTAATCAAATTTTGCAATTTTGATTTTTAAAATACTGTATGTTCCTAAGTTTTTATCTTACTTATACGAAGTTTATTTAAACACGGCATTAAAATGATAAGTTTCTTAACTAAAAACAAATGCACAATAAAAACAAAATAATCATTGCGAATTTGTTTTTGCTCTTTTAGTTCAGAGATGCCACATTCAGCCAACGATTGATTCTCATCATCTCCGTATCGAAATCATATTGATTGCTGGATGATGATTGCCAAACAGAATCAAACAGTTGTTGTAGGTTGTCATAATAGAATAACATTTCATAATATTAAAACTATTTTCTTTACTTAAAAAATTTCAGTATTATTCAAATTGAGAACGAAAGGGATTTTTGAAGAAATTTATTGGACCATCGTACTCTTCGCTACCTTTATAATTCCTTGAGAATGGGTTTTTTAAAAATACGAACTAAGACGGAATTAATCAGGATTAAATAATTTCAATCATTCCGCAATTTTTTAGAGAATTTTAAATTTGATCAAATCACCAATGTTTTCTTTTATAGGTAAAAAAATATGCGGTCCATTGTTTTGACTATCTGATTGAATCACAAGGAATGGCCAAACATTATTAATCACTTTTCCTTGTTTAATACAATGTTACAATATAAAACTATTTTTTGCAAAAAAAAAAAACGATAATGCCTCAACACAAAGAAAATAGACGAGGAAATATTCAGAGGAGTATTAACGAGTTTTTTTACTTTCTTTTAATAGTCTAGTAGTCTATTTAATAAGTAATTATTAACTATCTTATAATACATTTTGAGGAAAAATATCGGGGCCTCAATCCTAACAATCCCCTTAAAATACTTGGATGAATGTAAATTGAATTTCCTATGTTTAGTAACAAAAGACAGATTAAAATATAATATTGTATATGATCATTAAAAATTCCATACAAATTACCAAGCAAACTTGAAACATTTATTTTCAGCAATCGTATAATTAACATTATGCTTTCATGAAGTTTATTGCGTTGCTAAGTTCATAGCTCTAATGCTCATCATTAACTTGCATAAACGAACATAAACAAAAATCCTAATTGAAATAAAGGAAAGATCTTAATAATGTTCAATATATGACAGCAATTGAATAACACCTCGATGCCTTCTGTTAGCTTTTTAGATACAGGATAACCCTGGTATAGATCTCACTTTTTATTTAGTATACAGTATCTATCGGGATTCGCATCTATAACATCCGGAGTCTCAACTAATGAAGTCCTTGTTTAACCACGTACAGTCTTAATCATTCGTGATCAATAGTATTTTCTATTTATGTTTGTATAATGAATTCTAAATGCCGTCAACGTCAATTGTTGACCTGCTTACTATGTTCAATATAGTGATGGAAACACAACAAATTGAGCAAACAGAACATAATAAATATGTCACAGTTGATGTTATTTGGAAGTCCATATTTAAATATAAGTACAGCATTGGCTGATACTGAACTCAGCTACTGACAATCACTTGATAGCTAATCATAGGTCAAAGCTTCAAATATCGATACTATAAATAAAATAAGTGCCGCTACAAAGCAACGGTATTAGATTGTAAGTCCAATATTTATTAAATAGGATCTAATTACAAATCTAGTTTGTTTGTTTTTTTAGTTAATTATAAAATGGATTTTTAATTTTAAGAATATTTTGTAAAAGAATGAATTGAAAATGTAAAGACTTAAAAAGTTTCTACGAATTAAAAAAAAAAAATACCAAAGCAATAAATAATATAACAAATGCTAAGACTAAAGAAAGTTAACTTATGAAATTATTCCTAAGAAATTTATTCTGATTCCTAAGGAAATGTATTGAAATCTTTTGAAGTCTTTTTTAAAACCTAGATGAACTTAAAACGAATTAAAGAATGTTCAAAATAGGACTATTGATTGGAATTTGTTTTCATTTAAATAAATCCGAATGGAATTAATGTAATTTCTTTTGTCTTTATGCGCAAAAATACTAATATTCAGCTCCTGATATTTCTACAACTATCCAAATAAATTAAATTAACTGAACTTGGGTAAATTCTTGTAAAACTGCTACCTTGGAAAAAGAAGCCATATGAAGTAAACTGAAAGAAATAGATATGGCAATTAAGAATTAGACCAACTAGGGAAAATCAGGACTAAGGAAAGAAAATGACAGAATACGCAAACTGCTCAGAACTATCTGCCAACGAAAGTGGATTAAAAATATGGTTATTATAAACCTTAGAAATCAAACCTTCAAAAAAGTAAAAACGGGTAAAGAAAAGTTGAAGTAGAGGACCTTCAGATAATATGAAGACCTGAATCAAGTGTAATTACACACGTCTTTGATATGGATTTCAAAGACATCTGTAACATAGATAAAAGAGACAGCACTTATAGTAAATTCAGAATTAGTTGTCAACGGTTTTAAAACATTTGTGATCTGTAACATTGTTAGATTAATATGAAAGTCAATATACTTTGGTATTATACTGAATCAGAATGGAAGTTTTTACTTATGTTCAAATTTTAAAAATAAAATAATTGTACTTAACCGTCTATATTATAAATAAACTACAAATCAGTGAGCATCAATTAAATAGTAGCTCGTGTGAAAATACAGGCATTTTTACTTTTACTTATTAAATCTTATTACAATCACGTGGCGTGATTGAGTATAGAATACTTACTTATCATCAACTTATATCAGAATTGATTAGTACAGGGTGTCTACAAAATCTGAATAAAAAAATTCCCTGATTTTTCCCTGATTTCATGAACAATTTCTTTTAAAATTCCCTGATAATTCCCTGATCTGTTCAACCAAAAAAAAAAAAAAAGATCTGTTCAACCAAAAAATTCCCTGATTTTAAGTAATAATTGCAAAATTCCCTGATTTTTTCCAGAATAACAAAATTCCCTGATAATTCCCGGTTTCCCTGATTCTGTAGACACCCTGTAGTATTACATCGTCTTTAATTTCTCTAAATCTCTTTAAAAAAAAAAAAAAGCCAAAAAGTTATTTTTTTCCTTGCTAAGTTTTAAATAACGAATAATGTGAATTAACATGACAGTGTAGAACTTTAAATGAAAAAAATTTCCCTTGAGGAAGGAGTTCATTTTTAATTAAAATGTTTTATTTGATTTCAATAAGCGAGTCATTTTTAAATTGAAATGATAAGGGAGGAGGAATCTTGTGCTAAAAATCTAGTGATAGATAGGGATGTCCTTTACTTTCACAAAGTTCGTAAGGTTCTGCTAATTTGATCAATATTCTAAAGCATTTTTATTCATAATTTTTCATTCAAAGTTAACGAATAAACTGTAGATTACAACTGGAGACTTTATCCAATCACATATTCATATTTTTTATTCTTCAAATGTACAGCATTCACAAGTTTTGTTAAATCATATTCACGAACATAGACATAACTTAAGCAGTTAATTATTAAAGTACAATTCCGGATAGAAAAGTAAGTTATGTTATTATAAAAAATGTATACATCATGAATCAAGTTCGTAGCTCGTTGACTAAATTTAATAAGTCTCCGTCAGAGCAGTTTAATCTAACATAGTCTAATAACGGAATAGTGTTTACGAATAATCTGCAATTATTCTACATATGCAGATATGTTCAATTATATTACTGCTATTCTCAAGACACCTTCCAAGTTAATTCTACCACTATGGTGAATATTAGGAATTGTATATGGAAAATTCTATTTATGTATTTGCTGAATTTCAGCGACATGGTTTCGAATGGATAAACTTTTTATTTATTTATTTATTTTATTTTTTTTGAGTTTTGCCAAACGTTGCGAGAAATGGATAATCTTCCTTCGGTTGAACTACATATGAATGAGCAGATCAACATAAGGCTGACGACCAGAACAATCAAACTGTTATAGCTCCAAAAGTACGGAATTGTTACTCATTAAGATCCCAGAATTACTTTAAGTCATAGGTTATATTCGTAGAAATAAAGAAAATTTCAGAATTTAAAAAACTCGACAGTATTTTTCTCCAAATGCTTCTTTCACTCAAAAGAAACAAAACAAAAAAAAATATGAATAATTCGTGAAAAAATTCACAACTACTTTATAAAAGTTTTATTAATATAGATTTTTAATCGTTACATTTTAAAAATAGATTTGTATATTTTAATATCAACAGAAAACAATTATTTTGTAATATTTTAATCTTATGATAAAAATTTTGTATAAGTCAGCAGTTTCCACAGTTCAATTTCTTTTACTTTTTTTAATTCCTCAGTTTCCAATTATGAAATGTGAAAATTTCTAAGTAAATACAAGCACATATTTTGCTGAGCCTTACACGTTCAGTACAAAAACGTAAACTCATTCTTTCCCCCAAAGTAATCCTCCACCACTGTTACAGGACAGCATTTGATTATGGATTCTTAAAACATTCTTTGGTGAAGCCAAATGCTTCCCATCCAACTTGCCAGTCTTTTTCTTTTTTGTCCTTTTTCTTTCCATTCTATTCATTCGTTCTCTTTTAAAAAGCTACAATACAGACAGGGGTAGCTAAGAGAGAGAGAGACCTTTATATCATATTGTATAGATAGAAAGATAGGAAGAGGATAGTTAAACAAAGGTCTCTACTTTGAAAGCAACCATTATAGGGTTTCCTGTTCGTCCAGAGACAACTGTACTATACGGACGACGAAACAAAAACACGGCAAGATGGTTGCACTGAGATCTGGGAGGAACAATTCAAAGACTGGGGCGGGGGATGGAAACGACCAGGGACAAGTACAAAATAGAGGGATATAAACAACTCTGAAAAACCTACAGTTATCTTTCTATAGCTTTCATACTTTTTAAATTTAAGTAGCTTTTGTATCACGGATATATAATTCAAAGGAAATATATTTCCTTAAATCGTGAATGTGTGACTTTCATATAAGTTATAACCGTGAAAAAGAAACTGAAAATACTAGTTTAATTAAAAAAAAAAAAAAATTCTAATTGCTTCGAAAAAGTTTCGGAATAGTTTTGTCATAAAAATTCAACTTCAAGTTTCGATGTGAATTGATATCAAATGGAGATTTATAATTCATTTATTTAAATTCAGATTTAAGAAAAAGTTGTATGTCTTTATCATAATCTATTTTTAAATGATCAATGACGAGATCAAGAAGCATTTTATAATCAAATTTAATTTTCTTTTTCTGGTTTTTTTTTTTTTTTTTCCCCAAAAGAGACCAATGAATTTAAACAAAATGAAAATCTTGGCTGTGTAATTAAAAAAAATAACCCGCAGAACAGCTCACAGTATGGCAATTTCGGATTTGTAACTCCATAATTTTTATGGCCATCACTGAATACATCAGCAAATAATAAGAACCTTTCTTAATACAAATAAAAAGCAGCTGTTACAAATATCTTGAATTGTGTGGGGTTGCATTCCATCATCAGAATACCAAAAATATTTTCTCAATTATTTCAATATATTCAACATTATGATTGTGATAAAATATATCAAATGCTTTATTATTAAAGGATAGCAATGCTTGGAATTTAAGTTATCAAAGTTATCGACTTTCCGTACTTATAAGAATTTGCAATTGGCATTCCCGGAAAATATTTTATTTAAAGCGAAAGATTAAATTGTTTGTTTCTGCTTTATACTTGAATTAATCCTGTAAAACTTATTTTAATTCTCCCTACTTAAAATCTGTCAGTTTATCTTTAAAATGTAGCTGCTATTTTAATACAATGCAGTGTCACTGTTATGTTAGGAATCTTTTAGAATTTATTGTTGATGTTTGTTATTTAAACAATTTAAGATATTATGGTGTTATGCTTCACATCATTCCTTTTGTTATTGTTTATTTCGGTATCAGGAGATCTTCTGATGAATAAATAATCGTTTCAATCGGAAAGAAAACGAACAAGAGTCTTAAATATTCCAAAAATCTAGATTTCTTTAAGGAATTTGATGGTAGTAAATGTCTCCCCGTGAGATTTAAGTTAGATGTTGATTTTTATTTAAAATGTACTTTGTAGTCATGACTCAATTACTTGGAAAGATTATAGTATAAATATCTTTGTCAAGTAATTCCACATTTCGAAGGTTATCCGACTTTGAAATTGAATTCAACGATTTTAAATTTCTTAAAATCAACTTTAAAAATTTTTAAATCTGAAATTAGGCTTTATCTAACTTATGTTATAATTGTATTTTTTTATTTCTTATTCTGACATTTTTCTAAAATAAATAAAATAAACTGTCATTGTTAATTCCTTCATGAACTACCTCTAATAATTTATTCTACCATAATATATTAATTATCTCAGTTAATATTTTCATTAAATGTGTTTTTTTCCAAACAAATTTAATCGACTGTTTTTGCTTTTTTTTTTTTTTTTTTTTCTAATTTTTTATGCCAATTTTAACTATGCAAGTCAACAGTTATATGTTTCCATGTTGTTGCTTTTTTTTCTTTCTTTTTTCCAATTATTGTACAATTAATTAATTAACAAACCTTAATTAATATTAATATCAATGTTATTCAATTTATTCAAAGTAGAAAAAAAATACTTCTAAAGTTACATCAGATGGTAAATTAGATGATAATAATTGGAAAACAGCAACAACAAGTCAAAATTCTGTGGAATGTGAATTAATTGCATTAAGTCTCAATAGAACTATTTTGGTGAATAGCAGATGGATACCAAGGAAAAAAAAAAGTAAATGGAAAAGGTGTCCTGATAAAGGCAAGCAGGTGGAATTCGCCAACAAAAGGTAATTGGGGTCACATGATTACAGGAGATCAGCAAATAGGAAAACACAGTCATTATTTTATTTATTAATGAAGAGAATGGACGGGTATCGCCGATGGAGGAGATAAGCTTCATATAATGATGGCTTCGCCCAACGCCAACCATGTCATCAATCAGATGAAATAAATACTCAACATTTACTAGAATTGAAAGAAATATTGCATACAGCAAAAAAAAAAAACAAACATAAGGATCTGTTAAGTAGGCAATAAATAATTCGAAGTCGGTTTTCATTTCTCATAATAATAATATTTACCTCATAAATAATCAAGTGTGAGAAAATAATAGCCTTCAACTTTGCTATTGCATTAACTAATTATTCTTTTATCTTTTCTCGAATCTATTTTTTTATCTTTGGGATACAAAGATTCTGGAAAACAAACCAAGAGTTAATACAGACGAAAATTAAATTTAAAACTTTCAACTTTTATTCTCTGAAACAGTTTCAACGTAATCGGTTTTTTTCTGTTTGTTGAAATTTTGTTGAAAATATTCGTCTAATATTCAGAATTTGCAAGATATATATATATATATCTTGCAAATAGATTATAGTAATATCCATTCTAACTATTTTACTTTCTTCACGAGTACCAAAATCGCGAAATAGCAACTTAAAAGATTTGCGAAGATTTCTAATTAACACGGAAACAAAATTCAAAATAGGAATATTTTAGAAAATTTCGGTGAATAATAATGTTTACTGTTTATATACTTCATTAGAATTCTAATTTCGCTGTTTTCATCACATCATCACTAGAATGGTTTGTACGTTGATGAAACAATAACTAGAAATATATAATTCAGTATCTATTCCAATTACAGATAGGCCTGTGATATTAGATGGGAATCAGTTCTACAAACATTATGTACTAGTCAATTATAAAAAAAGCAATTGTGGATTTTAGTTTTAAAAAAAAAAATCATCAAAATCCTTCACTCTCCAGACAAATAATCTAAGAACTTAAAGAAATTAAATTGATTCCAGGCTTCATTTCTAAAGAACGACATATTTAATATGGAAATAAATTAATATAAATCGGCACAAAAAGGTAAAGAATCAAAATAGCATCCATTGATACACATGCTGAAAGAATGGTATCTGTTTTTTTTTAGTATCTTTAATATGGAAATATCGAAGTCGCTTAAAATAAAAATAAAAAACACCACAAAATCGATTGGCTTGTAAAGAACATCCAAAATTCTTGGATGAAATATTTATTAAAAGACAAAAAAGTTTTGTTAATTCGCTATTTCACTTTTTGCGTATAAAAAAATATGTCCGAATAATTTTGCTCTGTTTCATTCTAAATAATCAGTGCTTCTAAAGAGCTAACGAAGCATAGCCAACCATGTGATCTTCACTGGGAAATCCAATTAGCATGAGAGCGTGGGTGCATTGGGTGGCGGCACTCTTTGGATCATTCATCATCTCCTTGCTTCCATCTCGAAATGTATCGGAGCCCGCGGCAAAGCAGAATTAGCTTTGAACTGGCAACGCACTCGGCTGTTCCTAATGAACGACGACTTCAAACCCAATGAAAGGGAATTTGCGTCGAACATTTCTCGATAAGGCACAAATGAGGGAGACTCGCAATTGGGACGCGCCCTTCCATCATCCAGATTATAGTTCATCTTAAGCCACTTCAACGAAGCCAGTGACGTTTATTATGTTAAATCAAAAAAAAAATTAGTAAGTATGGGAGGAAAAAAAAAAAAGAAAGCTAAAAACTGCAAAAAACAGCTCATTTAATAAATGCATTCAGTCACCTGTTCTTCTATATTATCATTTTATACATTTTTCGTTCAGCCTACATAGACTGTATATTATTAATATAATCATTCAAGTAACTAAAAATACTAAAATTTAGAATAACTGTAAAAAGCATTTTTTTCTTTATCATTTTAATTTATTTTTACCTCTGAAATTGTTTTTCAACTAATTGCTTACATTGTAATTTAACAACCTGTTCTCCATAAGGAAACTGAATCAATCACAAATGATTATATTAACTTTACTAATTATTGAAAAATGGAATAACACTTTTAATTACTAAATATCATGATTTAAACTTGTAATTTAGGGGGAAAAATATTAAACTTCTTTTAGCGCAAAACAGTCAAACCACAATGCAAACGAAAATTCTTTTAAAACAAACATTCGATCTTTCAGTGTTATTTTTATTACTACAACGTCTTCTAAAGCTGATAAATAATTATATCCAGCTTTTTGTAGCTGATGTATTCGTTGAAAGTGAAATCATTAACATTTCGACAGACAGAGAAGTGAGTTTCTTAATAGGAATTAATATAATTGAAAGGATGTATAACAGAAACTTGCAAAAATACTTAGGTTACGAAACTACAATTTAAATGCACACAATGCATGAGCAAATGTTTCCAATTTGCATCGCATTAATTATCCAAAAAATAATTATATCCGCAATAAAAAAAAAAAGTAATAAATAATACTCGGTGATTTATTATAAATAATAAAAATCTACAACGATTCGTCATTATTAAAATCCCAAAACGCAGTAAATCCCAAGGCTTAAAATTAGAACAAAAAAGGGGGTTCACATAAAATCCTTGTAGCATTTCACTTAGCATCAATCAGATAACATTGCTGAGTATTGATAAAACATTAAAAATACTTTGTTGTATTGGATCTGCTTTCTCGATCACTAATCCTTAGCGATTTTAAAGGATGGAAAAAGGAACATTCTAGTAAACAGAAAATAATTCATGCACTATACATCAAATTAATTGTAATTATACATCAAAAAGCAGTTGAATTTAAGAAGCTTTTGCAAATCAGAAATCTTAAAGCAAATAATTGCTAATAACTTTCACAATTTAAATTACATATTATTTCGTTAAGCATACAGATCCTTAGGTTTATTTAAGGACTGGATTCTTATCATAATGTTTATTCATACTGTGCAATTTCTGTTTGGATTGTTTATCATCAAGGAATTATCTGAAGAAAATGTCAATTAGAAAGCCTATAAATTACGTTCAAATGTATGTACATTTACATACAATAAAATGCTTAATTGGAAAAAAGAAATATTAAAAAAAAAAACCACACACATTAACACATTTCATATTTCGATTCTAAAATTTCTCTAAAGATTTCAATAAATGAATTTCTTTTGTGACTGCATCCATGGAGGGAAAATGGAGGGGAAAAAAAACGTAAAACCGGGCTTCATTCAGCAAGAAGATGAAAATCGGGAAAAGAATGAAAGTTTCTACAGTTCTGTACTAATATAAAAGTGGATAAGATTTTCCAATTTGCTATTATTAGAAGAAGAACAAACCTGCAGCTAGGAATGCTGCTTTAATCAAGTAAGAAAAAGAAAAAAAATAACAAAACAAAACAAAAACAACCCACTACCACTGCACCTGTTCACATTACAAAAAAAAAAAAAAAAGCATTCCGAGCATAGCTGACCATTTGTCTACTGGACATTCCATCTATTCCCTGCACGAACAAATCATATTACTAGAAACATCCAATGCTCCACTTATGATTTTATTACGATTTCAAAGGAATCTTTTGAGTGAGTAAAATGGAATCGAAGACTTAAAGAAAGCTGGGTTTCATTATTAATTATCTGAAACAACACTGATATGATAATCTTATCTTCCTTATGACTTTGGAAACTTCTTCTGAATATAAAAATAAATAAATAAATAAATAAATGAAATAAACAAGCAATTTTTGATATTTTATTATCAACATAATCTAGAATTAATGTGGAATGAGCCAATAATAACTTCAAAAACTGACATAAAATAACTGAACTAGAAAAAATGATACAAAATTTTGTTAAGGGAGTTTCCAAATAACAATGCAATTCAAAAATGATTTTACTTTGTGATAAATTGAACCGCGTGCAATTCAAGCTTATGGTCAATGCCTCCTTTTGCACTCAAGGACTGAAGGCTGGGCAGTATCTGAGCGCAGGCAATACTAGAGAACTTAATCAGAACCAAAGAAAGAAGCGAGTGGTGGCTTAGTCAACTTTCGCGAAGTGGTGGTTGGGGAGAGGAGGGTGAGCTTAAGCCCCCTCAAGCCCCGTCCGACCAATACTATTCATTAGAGGCAGAGTGCACGCTCCAATCAAATGCGTAGCCAGAGACCGACTAATAAATGCGAGGTTATAAAGGAAAAAGGTGGGTGGAGAGAGTATGTGTGGCGGTACCTTTGTCGGCTCCTGTTTCATCCCTGCCTGGTTGCCGCTTCCTCTGACCGATCACAATACCACTGGTAGCGGTTGAAATTGCATCTGCATCGGAAGCAACAGCCAATATTAACGGGAGCATTTTTACTTTGGAATGACATTTACAAATAACGCAATTAATAGTTTGCGAGAAACTTTAATAGAAAACTTTACATAATTTAAAAACAGCGCAGAAATATAGTAAATTCAAGGATTAACAGGCTCTTTGAATATGTATTAAAACTTACTTATTAAAAATTAACATCCGCACACCGAAATGAAATAATTAAATAAAAAAAGTAATTATTTAGGATACATTTGTTATTCTGTTCAATAATAATTTTTTGCAAAGAAATGCAGGCAAATTATTAAATTATTACAAATTATTTGTTAATTTTAATGATTGTACACCGATCTATGTTATGTTAAAGGCATTTTTAATAACGGATTTTATCCCATTACATTTTTTTTTTTTACCATTTTTATCTTCAATTTACAATAATAATAATAATAATAATAATAATCTTCATATTTTGTAATGTTTTACCATGACACAAAGTCGCAAAGCTTAGAGTAGCTTTAAAGATATTATTTCAAAAATATCAAAGCTCAAAGAATTTTAAATTCTACTGTGTATAAAAGAAATACGTATAACTCGCAATGAAATGAAACAAATCATTGACAAGAAATTTAACAAAATTCTTAATTGAAAAAAAAAAAAAATCTTACATTTCAATTGCAAAATATTAAACTAATAATTACTAATAATAAAAATTCTATTTTGAATTAAGTTTATTTTATTATTATTATTATTATTATTATTATACACATTTTGAAACACAAGTCAAAAATTCGCTGACTGGAGCCTTTAGTTGATACAAGTTTCAACCAGAAACCTAAGTATCCACCAGGTATCTGCGCAATATGTATGATGTTCCAAGCAGCGCTGTTTTCTGAAGTTCTGAAGATGTTGTTATTTCAGACAACTGCAATCGGTTCAAAAATTTGGTAAAATTTTTTGAGATTGTTCCAAGTGCCCCAATGATGATGGGGATCACTGTCGTGTGTTTCATCCAAAGCCGTGTTGTTTCAAAGTTTATTTACTTTTAATACTGAAATTATACAGATTAGAAATGGAAATTCCTTGCAAACAATCTTCAAAATGAACAAACACATAATTTATTTTACTCTATTACATTCATCCCGATCGTATTTAGAGACACTAAATATCTTTATTATCTACAAGTGAAGTTCGAATTTGTCTGAGAATTTTTTTTTTTTTTTTCATTACGCTGGTCCAGAATTATAGTGTTCTAACTGCACCCATTACAGTATTGAGAAAATGAACTTTGAATACTTGAAGTCATATTGCTACTGTGATTATAATGTCAATTAGTTCACACCTTGTACTTTTTCTGAGTAACTTTATTACAAGTCACTCAGAAAAAGTACAAGGTGTGAACTAATTGACATTATAACCAAAATAGCAATATGACTTCAAGTATTCAAAGTTCATTTTCTCAATACTGTAATGGGTGCAGTTAGAACACTATAATTCTGGACCAGCGATTAGAATATCAACTTTACAGTTTTCTTAAATATGAATAAATTTAAGCTTTCTAGGAAAAAAAGAATAGAACTGAGAATTAAGTAGCCTACTATATACTCCCAAACACACTTAAGATATCTGATTATTTTAGTGTTTACTATTTAAAGACATGAATTAGATTTAAAATTAACCAAATAAAATTAAAGTGACTTCAGTGATTTTATTACTTTAAAAACTAATCTTCGTCTGTATTATTGTCATTTACTCCAATTGTAATGTAAAAGAAAACTGACTTTTAATATTTGTATTCTTAATTCCATTTGATAATAAACATTTAAAAAAAATATGCGTACATAAAAATAATCAACAGACTGGAAGTTAAGAATTTATTCAACATATATTTGTATAAGTTATTCATAACAGTTCTTACAGTTATCCATAATAACCCCCCCCCCAAAAAAAACAAAAAACAAAAACAAAACAAAACAAAAAAAAAACAACCAAAACAAACTGGTTTTAAGAAGAACGAATGCTGTACAGTAAAATTCACTAAAAAAGAAAGGAAATATCTTCAATTTATTTCCTACATATTAACTTAAGCTTGGCAATACTGACTCGTTATAATAATATTTAAGAAATTAATAAATTATTAAAGTAATAAAAAATATATAGAAATAGGCCTACATAAAAAAAACAAATCTTCTGACGTAAATTGAAATGCAATAAGTAAAATCCAAAATAATAAACTGCACTACGAAAACAAAAGCTTACGGTAAGTTCAATAAAGCTGCTGCAATCAATCGTAGGCTGAGATTTACGATACATGATATTCAGTAACTCAATATTAATCGTTTTCAACAACTTTCAAAAAGCTTTAATCTCCTAGATCCTATTAGCAACCATTAAAAATTCCATTTAAAATAACTGAAAGCGATCTTACGTTCCTTATGAACAGCATTCAATGCAAGCTAAATTAACAACTTTTATAAATTTTATAGGAACTCAGTGAACTCCTTAATCTACCACAGAAATCGTTATTTAGGTTTCGGAAAATATTAAAATAGAATCTGTTTAGAGAGTTCAAAGATCACAACACCACATCCAAGGCCTTTGTATGACGAGTGACATTAGATCTTCAGTGTGGGGAAGAACGTCACAGGCCAAGTGGACATCGACCTGACATCCATTGTGTCCACCCCCATCCAACCTTGTTTACAGCAGCCTTTTAAGATCATACAAGAAAGAAGACAGGGTTATAAGCATCCAACTAATATCTTCGGCTTCCTTTGCAACACGAATAAAGAACAACTTAAAAAAAAATTCCTCGAAGCCTCTCAACTTTCCAATATAGAGAAATTGTCATTGTTGAAGATCTATTACAATAATGTTACCCACGTTGAGTGCTGAGTTGATGTACAGCCATTCCTTGACTGCAACTCAAACAAAAACTTTCTTTATGTAATGTATTCTAAAGTTAAATTGTTATTTACTGTCTTTCCAAAGGTTTAGGAATAAAGATTGTAACTGTAATAATAGGCCTAAATATTTAAATTCAAAACATTAACAGGAACTGAGTTTATCAAACCCATAAAAATGTCTTAAAAAGCATAAAGCAGGACAGCTGTTGTTGAAATACATTATTTTCACACACAAAAAAAAAACTAGTTATTATTAGAATGCTTTGAATTTCACACAAATAAGTTTAACTATTATTATAATTCAGAATATTGGAAACAAACAAAAAAAAAATAATTACACAATCATTATTTTATAGGAAATCCTTTTAAAAAAAGATTATTTTATTTCAATAAAATGGATCCGTCTAAAATACCAACTTTCTTAGTTCATACTTAGGCTTCATTTCAGTTGTTAAAATTACAAATTATTTGTTTACATTATTTACAAAGTTTGATGAAAACAACTTGAAAACTGCTCAATGGAATTTATTCATTTATTCTTTAAATATCTTTCAGATGTACATAGAATGAGTTAATTTTTAATAAGTAGAAACATTAGCGTTAATTTAAGAAAATATCTTTAAATATTAATGTCATGAGGAGGCATTCTCGAGTTTTAGAAATGCTAAAACGAATTGCGCCTCCTGATATTAAGGTGGACTTCACTGTATGTTGTCTCATTCAGTATATCATCAAATCTCTCACTAGTATCACGTACTCCACTAATGTCCAAGTAACACACGGCCAAAATAGGAGACTCATGCGTTGAACATTGAAAGTTGGGTATCTCTGAAAGTTTCTGTAGGTGTGTGGTCCTCTAATACTTCGGTCAATTCTAATTTGAAAGTCGAATCATCAGTTTTCAGTATGTAACGATAAGTGAAAGGAATGAAACGGTTAACGAAACCTCCATCAATACTTTATCATAGGACTACTTGTAATAAGAACTAATAATTTGACTATTTTTCTAAATACAGGCCACAATGACATTGATAATTCCATCTTTCTATCTCTCTGTGTAACTTATATTTGCTTTTATATAAAAGGTAATTCATTGATATAGGCGCTCGAAACTATAATATAATTGTCCCCGATATTAAAATGGAATTGTACATTTTATTTATTTAATGACAGCAACTTCAAGTTTCACAAAAAGATTTTCAATGTCTTTGAAACTGAAGTAATTATTATCAAACATGAAGAAAAAGATAAGAAAAATTAAGCTGGAACCATTCCTCTTAAAAATGTAAAGTTGTATGTTCATACTATTCGTGGAAGGAAATGAAATCCCTAACCCTTCCGCAAAAGCCAAATTGAATCTCTCTCTTCACACAAAGCCAAAGAGGTCGTAAATCACTGGCTTCAGTTGACGAATAACTGAATTTAACTTTAAAAAGATGAATCTTATCAAAATACGAGCACTTTCTAAATTTACTAATAACTTCTTTAGTAATCGCATTACCGTACTGAATTCTTTACTAGAACTAATTTAAAGAGAAAAAAATCGTATAACTTACCATGATATAATAATATGTTCATTTCACAATTTAATCGTATCTTTTTCTGTAAATTTAAGTCCATTTATATGCATTTCTAAATTAAGTTTCATGATGTATTACTGTTCAAGTTAAAAAGATTTAAGCAAGAAAGAAAGGAAAAATAAAAAGAGAATACTTATAAATACGGTAGTTATTTAAAATGACTTAAAAGTTGTATTGTAACTTTGTTTATTGATATTGCTTTTCGAATACAATTTAATTAAACTAAATATTATTCTATCTCTTATTAAAAATATATAAAATGTAAACTTAATACATTTAAAAAAAAAATGGAAATTCGAAACTCCCAATTCCCTGCCCCGCTTCCATTGTTTTATTCCAGAAAACAATGTTTTAAGAGTAATTACAAATTGCAAATCACCATCAGTTGATATAAAAGTGTTTCGATAAAACTTTCATTTGAGTTGGTCGCATTCGGATTTGCAGTTTTCTTAAAAACAAGACTAAAAATTTAAAAGTTATCAGATACAGGGTAAGTTATACACGGCTTTAGATGAAGATACGTTGCTCTCTCTAAGTACTAAATCATTTTTTTAATTCCTATATTGACAAACTGAACTAAAAACAGTTCAATATTACAAAATAATAGTCTAATTGCTGTCAAAATAAAAAATAAAAAAATACTTTGAAAAAAGAAATCAGTAAGAAGAAAGAAGAAATGTTTATTTATTTATTTAATGTAGAGGATTTACGAATTTGCTCTGAAGGAAGTCGTTATTCTTGGCAAATATTTTCTTATTTCATTCTTTTTATTTCTTTAATCATAAAAAAAGAAGTGCAAAGTTTGACAAAATGTCTTGTGTGTCTTGATTAGCTTTCTTATGTCTTTTGCAATTAATTCCATTTGCCGAGTGATGTTTGTCGCTTTGGGCTTCTGGCAGCTGTAGGAGTCCAAGCTGAGGCCGTCAAATGTCGCAGAATGGCGATACGGACGACGCCAAACTTATCCAATCAGCGTTGCTCAAAACGCCCCCGCATACAACAGAAGAGGAGGGAACCGTCCTTGTTGCTGCCTAGCAACCACCAATCACAAACAGAGAAGGACTGTTGGTTGTCACTTCCCTCTCCACCCACACATGATGTAATCCTTTCGATTCTAAAGACCATCTTCGTTAGCTAGCTTTGAAAATTTAAAATGGGATAAAAATATGTGGAGGAAAAGTACCTCAATATTTAATGACGATGATTACTTCTCAAAACCTTTGTTTAAAAATGATCATTTAAATTATAAAGAAATGTTGCCAAGCAATAATTACGGAAGGTCAATAACCCAATCGTTTTGAGAGTATAGAATAGCTCTAACAGCAGCTAACTTTGTTATTTATGAAAAATATTTGATAATTGAAAACAAAAGTTCCTGAAGCAATTTCTAACTTTACTTAAAAATGTTCCGATTTTTTTTTTTTCCTCTTTTAAAAAGTATACAAAGGAAAGCCTAACTTCAGTTTTTCATTTTTGGAAACTTGATTAAATCAACAAAAACTTACGACGAAATCCAATTAATACAAATTCAAATCAAAAGACGCACAAATGTAAAATGGATTACAAAATGAATCAGGTTGCATTGCTGGACGTCCATAGAAATGTACTGATTTATTGTTAAAGAACAACAAATAAACCAACAAAAGCGAAATAATAATAATAATAATAATAATAGAAATTTTTATCCCATTCATGCGCAAATTTCTCCACACGGAAAAATATTCAAATACAAAAAGACAGATCATCAATGTTTCTTTCTGACTAAGTTTCAAGGAAATCCTTTCACTGATTCAAAAGTCATTAGAAGGAGACACATTTACGGACAACCAATTTTTCTAATCCCATTTTCTCAGAAAAAAATAAGCTACATTTATCTTTTAATTTGCTAAATGTCTTTATTATTTTATTACTCGCTTTCTTCAAAGGGATTGCGAAATTTCCTCAATTATTTGTGACTAAAGAAACGATACATTTCGTTCGAATAGCTTAGCTTCAATGAAAACACAAGTAAATTAGGCCATCATTTTTTTATTTCTTTTCTTTCTTAGTAATTTTTGTCAGTCTGAATAAGAGATACGGATATAATAAGTCATTCTACAAAATTTTCAACTATATATAAAAATATTTTCTAAATAACAAATATTTGTATTTTTATCTAAACGTCAAAGAAGTTGTTTCAAAAAGAATGGAATGCCAGAATTTTCCTCTGAAAACAACTTAAATCTGTAACTAAAAGCGAAGAAAGCTTTTGACATATTTTAATGGGCCGTATCACATTCTAGGATTGGCTTGCTACACCCACATAAGTTAAATATCGTTGCTGTTCCCACAAAGAAGGCCAGCTTTCATGTCTGGGTTGATGCACAGCCCTACCTCAATCTTCATGCCGCCAATGATGCTTTAGAAAGACGATTCAACAGCTGCAATGGAGGTGGGGGAAGTTATTTCTTTGTCTGAATCAAACCCTATCCACCTATCTTCGCCCCCAATCCTTCCCTCCATTCTATCAGGGGTTCATTTGGAGAGCAAAACTTTGCGCACGCGTACTGTCAACGACAAACCAATCAACCCCTGAGACAGACGCTAGCTCTATCCGACGGACAAATATACACACACATCCCTCAACTGCACAATTACAAAACAACGTCCAAAGAATCCTTCTACAAAATAAAACAATTTCTAGGATATTTAATTTCTCTATAGGAAACAGATATGGTATACTACAACTGTAAGCTATAACCTACATCTATAAGATTTAATAACAGCTGATCAAACTACCGTATCTATTTAGTAAAAATAAAGGGAACAATAAACACATTTTATTTGTTTAGCATAGAAAATACTACAGTAATGTTTAACAAATGTTATTATTACTTTACAGATCTACATAGTTACAAACACGAAAACAATTTACTTCGAACATATTTACAAATAGTTCAATTTAAAATTACAGTGGAGCACCGTTTATACGTTTCTCGTTTATACGTTTTTATCATTTATACTTTGTTTTGAATGGTCCCGGCAAAATCCAATACGTAGTAACGTTAAATAATTTCATTTATACGTTTTTTTGAAATCGCAAATTTCATTTATACGTTTTTTCAAGAACTCAAGAAGAGAGAAAATGCGCATTTCAACCTTTGATTCCCATCTGCCGATTGTCCAGTCTTAGAAAATTGCACTGAAAAACCTCTGCCAAGTTTTCAACAAGCTTTGGCGGGTTTTAATACCATGCAAGAATACCTCATTAGCGGTGATTTAAATGATAAAGTTAGGATGGCCCTTTTAACTCTGCACAATGAACTTTTTTCTGTGTATTCCAAAAAACCCCTACAACCTTTTATAACAAAATATTTTGTAAATGCTGAATGAATATGAATAGTAGTACTAGATGTACATTAAATCCGTAATAAAAAGTTTTGTATTTCATTTTCATATAATATTTTAATTTACCTCTACTTTTTATTATTGGTTATTATGAAATTGTTCGTAACTTTTGTAAATTTCGTTTATACGTTTTTTCATTTATACGTTTTTTTTTCTCAGTCCCTTGAAAAACGTATAAACGATGCTCCACTGTATGTAGATTTACTAAAGATACCATTAGCGTTAGTCAGGGGTGGACAACTGGTGGCCCGCGGGCCATATGGTTATCTCCAGATGTCTGTTTCTGTGGTCCATCATAAGCATTTGAAGTGACAGAAGTATTTTCATTGAGATACATGACAAGCAATTAAACTTTAAAATAAAACACGCACTCTTGTTAGAAACTCACTTTCATCTCATGATGTATTTGGAAAACTGAAATTTGTAATTTTTCGCTGATGTCAGAAATTTAGTGGGACTGATTTTTATTTACATTGCTCTTTAGCCTTTTGACACTGACATTTAGTTCTAATTTATTAATAATTTTTTTAATTTATAAGCTATTAATTATCAATATTTGCAATTCCGTTCAAACACCAACGTTATTAATTTATCATATTAATAACTTTTTAATTATTCGAATTTGCTCTGCATTTGTGCTTAATAATACTAATTAGTTTTTATATTCCCCTATTTTATCTCTTATTTTAACAATATAGAAATATGTAATTTAGTTCCAATAATAATAATTAACGCAGTAACTACTCAATGGCTCAATTAGATCTTCTAATTTTTATTGATTATAAATTTACAGTAAACCTTCAAGATCACAGAATATTTAGAGAACAGAGAATATGGCCATTATTGTTCTAAGTGATTAAGACTTTTTTTTTTATTATAATACATGTAATTTCTATAAATAAAGTCAGCATCATCTCTCTTTATGGACTAAATTCCATGATTTTTATGTCCTCAATTATTGATTTAAATTATAATCAAATTAGTCTCTTAAGGGAAAGAATCTCTGTTTGTTTAAGGTTCATCCCTTTACTATAACAAACCGATGGTTTATGACCTCTATCGTTTATAAGAATCGCCCAAAAACATTACGTACGCACATGGTTACAACAATGGATTAAAAGTACTTTTATGTTTTGAGTAATGTCAATAATTTTATTTAATAGCGGAATTTTATCAGGAGAATAAAACAAGACCCAATTTTAATCTGGAAATTACGGCTATTTTAATTTATCTTAGTAAAGAGTAACGACATTAAATAAAACAAACGAATGTTACTTTGTGATAATTGCAAAAATATCACTCAGTAATGCAAGGTACCGGTACACTGTGAAACCCATTTGTAACTTGACAACGATGGCTTAATTTGGTTTTAAAAAAATAAAGTAAATGAAGGTTATTTTGATTATTTCTCGCCTGTCGTAACTGACCAACTATAATCCTACTACTCGACTGAAGAAATCCGAATCTGTATTTGATCCGCGGAAATTCCGTTGACCATCCATCTTCGTTTTGATATCAAAGGAATCAACCGAAGAGTTTTTTTTCACTTTGCGTTTAACTTTATAGTATTATAGATATTTCTATTTCTGGTTCGCCAAAGCACAGTGACAAGGATATTGCATCAGTACCGCCATTAGTTAGAATCACGGGCACTGAAGAAGTGCGAAAGGCTTCCATTAACCTAAATGTTTAAAGTTATAAACTTAATTCATTTATCCTTTAAATATGGTTTAACACCTTCAAAAGGTATTAAAAAAATAAAATCGTTATTAACCATTTAATTTACATTTTTTTTTTAATCAATGAAGGAATAATGTTTCTTTTATTTAACATACAGCCTATTTTTCTAAGTTACCATACATATTATAAATTGTTAATATTGTATTACAATAATATACAATATTAGCAGAAACACTAAAATGACATACATAGCTATCATTCTGTTAACATTACTATTAGCTTTCTCTCAAAACTAAGTTAATAAGAAGTCTTTCTCGTGAAGCTTAATTACAAAGTAAGAAGGTTTACTTGACAAATTATTTAATTTAAATTATACATCCGAAATCTTTAAATATATTTAAAGTTAAGTTTTTGAAATTGAAGTAATTTACGAAGGAACTAATAACCTTTCACGCGAAATATAGAAAATAAATTTAATTATAGTGGTAATATTTTTATATCATTGCTTTCCTACAAGAGAATTTATTGTTTTCAACAAACATTTAGAATTATATAAGTTAAATAAATATCCTAAAAATGTATATTTAATAAAGTAAAAATAAGTAAATAATAAGAAACAAAATCTTGCCTTAGAGATAAGAAAAGAAAAGGAATACGGTTTGTATTTAAGAAGGAACTATCATAATAGGCTATAAATGTTTGGGAAATGGCAATTAGATCATGGCATTTTTTTCCCCCCGTTTCTTTTCACCATTTTCAGAAATACGTGAGGCATTGAGTTTTAGTAAATTTCACATGAAAGAGAACGACTTGTACTTGGTATTTACTCAGTGTTATGGTCCTTACCCTCTTAAGTCTCATTTTATAGCAGATATACGTGAGCAGTCATGCGCATATTCACATGAAGAGGACAACTCCCAATGGACAAAAAGGTCTATTATGTCCCGATTGGATTTTGGCTTCAAGAACATTTTAATCTTGGGCTCCAACAGTAGGACCACAATGGCGCCCGCTTGTCCAGTCACCGCTTCTCAATATTTTGTTCCTCCGTTGGCCAGTGGTCACGAACAATGGTCATGTCTCTAAGAAGAGCATCTTATAGCTCGGTGGGTGGATGTCCCCTCTGTCCCGTTTTTGTCCCTCGTCGAGCGAGTGTATAATCTCCACGACAGACTAGATGAGCCGTGATGATTCAAAATGATTTGGAGGGGGTCATTCGAAAATGTCCTCAGGGCAAAGAATAGGAGACAAGACACTCCTGTAACCCGGGGCAGAAGGCTCGTGCAAAATGATGACAAACATCAGCCATTCCCCTCCCCGTCCGTTCTCTAAATTCATACCACCCTATCGTTACCGAAAACAACTCAACCAATGAAGTGCACTTATCATCATCGATATCAAGCATCATCAAAGAAACAACAACAAAAATCTTAATAGTTTACGATTCTAAAAATAAAACAAGGAATCTCATTTTATCTATAATCTTTAATATAAAGGCTCATTTTTAAGCTTTGAACTAACTGGAAACTCAATCGTTGCTAAAACGAATGAAAATATAGAGACTAACAGCACATCCTATTGTAAGGGCTACATCTACATAAGATCTAAACATTTGAATAGTTAATCAATACACTGCTGAAATTATATAAAGTAAAAATATTAACAATGAATTAAGAATTTAGATTAGAGAGGAAAAGTCAATAAGAACAAAGAAAAAAATTATTTTTATCATCATCTTAATTAATAAAAAAAATATTTTATAATAAACCGTCAATCACTAGAATCTACAGAAAAAAAATGATTATTATGTTCAAAGACAAAAAAGGAAAATAATTTGATCGTCTATTGAAAGTAGTAAGTGAAATAGTGAGAAAAAACGGTATTCTAATAACCAGCATGAATATTTATTACAAATTAACTTACTCAACGATTTCTTTTAAATTGCGCCATAAGCTTTTCACTAGTTTTATTTGAAATTCGTTGATTTTATTTTTGGAAGCCTTCGATCGTGACAGACGGGAAGTTGAAAGTAGTTCTGCCTCTTCATTGAGCAGACGAACACAAACCATGTCATAGCCAATTAGGGCTTCAAAGATTAATTAGTTGCAAGAGAACAAAGGCCCATTCGGACAGAAGGATGGTGCTTGGAAATGACAAAGACGGCTACCTTGAGTACAGAGAATACATATCTAAGGCACGAACAGATGTCAAAGCGTACAGTTTCTACATTCAAATTATTTACGCTTTCATTTATTTATTTTTTAAAGCTAACTTAAAAAAAACAAACAAACAAACAAACAAACGTTGTTATCAATGTTAAAATGGAATGGACATTAAACTATTGTAAATTCTGAATGAAAAAGAAGAAACACAAAGAACTTATGGTTGCATAAGATGTTAACATTAGTCAATTTATAAATTTATAAAATCTAACATAGTTAGAAGATTCAAAACATGCTTATCAATTATTCATTTATTTTTTGGATTCCTTATTCTTTTGCTTTATTTCCTCTTCACCATATTAAGAACAATGTACTTGCTGCATCAAAAAAAAACAAAAACAAAGTATTGAATAAAAAGACATTAATCAACTCTAAAACAGAATTTTACTGGTTTATTTATTCATTACTACGAACTTTATTAAAGCTTTATTTGGAGGATATTTTTAAAGCTATTTTTTTTTTTTTTTTAAATACCATTTAAGTACAAAATTTAAGTTTAGTTAGAAATTCTTGTATCATTATAATTTGTATTCTATATTTTAATAAAACTGAACCCATACTGAACTGACAACAATTACAGGCAATTTAAAAAAAAATATCAATACGATCTACTGTGACTATGTTCCTAGGACATTGCTACCATTACAAATTCCTTACTTCCTGTGCTAAATGGCCACCCACAGAAATTAACGACGCTTTCAACACTTAAGTCTTTTCAATTATGTTTACTCAAGAGAAGTTCAAGAAACAAATTTATTCCCTGGATGTGCTTTTCAAAATTCATAACACGAATTGAAAGAGAACGACATCTTTAAGGCTCTTTTGTTCTTCTGAATAAATTGGTTGCATTTCCTGTCGTGACACGATGACAACTTTATGGTTGAAATTCGCTACTTCTGAACAGAAGGAATAAAACAATATAGGAAGGGATACTAAAACTAAACAAATAAAATATAATTGCCGAAACTTAAGGAGGAGTGTTCGGAAGATTACAAATATAGATTACAGTTTATCTTCTTTTTTAAATAACAAATAGCATTCGTGAACCATCAAGATAAAATGTCCATTACAAGATTCCAGTTGTTGAACTTCTGTTTTTCAAAAAAAAAAAAAAAATAAATAACTGCAAGATATTAATATTAGTTTACTCAATATAGAGTATTTCTGTTGTAGGACTCCTGGAACCATTTCCAAAATATCTTGATTTTGAATATAATATCTTATACTTCTCAATACAAATCTGTAAATTTGACATTGGCAGAATGCCAAATTTACAAATACACGAATACAAGAACAGATCCACGAATTTGCCTTCTTCAAAATATATTAAAACTTTTTTACAATTGTTTAAAGTTGAGGTATTCGCAAATAAAAATATAAAATATATTTAAAAAAAAAAACTTCACTACCGAGGAAGTAATAGATATTGATTAAATTCAAGACTCAATTCATATAGGAAACAGTTTAAAATCCACTGACCAACAACGTAAAACCTCTTGCTTTTATTTAAAAGCTGTTACCGGTTATTTCAACTATAGTTGTAATATTGTTGGCTCCAAAAATGCATTAGTTGCAGTCACAATTTCTATTACAGCACCCAAATTATCAATTTTGTACATCACTACATGGTGATGTAATAGAAGCTTATAGAAATATTTAAAAATAATATAATACTATATATGCTTATAGAACTGTCGTGAATGGAAAACTAAGGATATTTTACTGTGAAGTGTAATTCAATCTGGATAGTGAACTGAAGATTGCAAATATACTTAAAAACATTTCTGAATCCCCGACGATACAAAAAATGTGGATCACAGCAGCTGTTTAGTCAGGAAAACAACTGTTGAGAGGCGTATTCTTTGTTGAACCCATAAAAGCGTTTACGGTTAACAAGGACAGTGATTCAACTAAAAGATTAATTATTATCTATCTGGATTGGCGGAAATAACATCCTGGAGGAGCAACTTACCTAAATTAATCTAACTAATGAGGTTCAGTGATTGCTTGAAAATTACTTTCAATGAATGTAATACTTAATTTCAGTAAAATCGCTATTTTCAATTTAGATACCAAATGTTGCTGGAGATAATGTTGGGAAAGAAAGCCATAGTGATAAACCATCTCCATCTCTTCACAGCAAAGAAATTCAATGATTCCTTATGAAGCAGAACTATAATGTTAACAATAAATTCATCTTATTACATTTCATTAAAAAAATATCTTTAATGTGTAAAATCTCATAAAAATTTTAGTAATATTTCAATTTCATTAAAAATTAATTACAATAACATTAAGCTCAATATTTTGATTTTAAAATTAAAAAACAAAACAAACAAAAAAAGCTTATTTACAAGAATACTTGTTTACAAACTGAAATTCAAATTTTCATTCATAAGAATTTTACAAAGCAGTTTGGGTCACAGCTCGACTGGCATCTATTTTATATCAAGTATTCTTAACAATAGTGTTATATAAAAGAAAAATACAGATGCACATAACTAAATATTTAGCCTATATGTATAAATTTTCTGCAACATTATCGTTCAGTATGTGAATGAATTATTCTGGGACTTTATTAGTTAACATGAATAAACATGTTTTTAAAAAGTTACTCACAAAAAAAGTTTCAGTAATACAGTGCAACTTGGATAATTCGAACGTCTTTAATTCGAAATCGTGGTTAATTCGAAGATTTCTCTTGTCCCTTGAATTTCTTATTAAATCAGTTAAAAAATCGTGGATAATTCGAAGTTCAACTTCCTTAATTCGAAGTTTTTTATAAAAAATTTCGAACCATAACGACTTTTTGGCGTTTCATCGTTAAGAAATTCGACACGTGACAACCGAAATCCCCTTCCCGCCACCGTTCGACACGTGACGTCATTCGACACGTGACGCTTCAGACGCCATTCGAGCTTCCTGCTGTCAGTGTCCCCATGTCTTTCAGTAAACCACGCGTGTACAAGAATTTAACGTTCGCTGAAATTTAAGTCTTTCATACCATGATCTTTCTGAATAAATATTTACTTATTGACAAATAATCTTTTCAAGCATTCAGCGGACCTGAAATTAAAGTTACAGGATGTAACTTGTTTAATTCGAAGTTTTGTAGTGGTCCCTTCAGCTTCGAATTATCCAAGTTGCACTGTACTATATATTAAAGACTGATTTAAAATATTACTATACCATTTTTAAGTTTCATCCTTCCTATCCTAACTAATCTTCTTCAAAAACTTGATTTAAAATGTTGTCACAAATTTATATTTGTTTAAATTGATAATTGTATTTTAATTTAATAAAATTTTCAATTTCTGGAACAAATTAGATTTAAAAAAAAAAAGCTTTCTTTTCTGTGTTCAGAAGATACCGTTTCAAAGGTTGTTCGATTTATAAGAAAACTGTAAATGTGTACATTTACAAAAAAATTGAAGCAAGTGGAATTAAAAGAATTTCTAATGCATGATGATAATAATAATAATAATAATAATAATAATAATAATAATAATAATAATACCGGATAAAACAAGAATATGTAAGATGAAGAATACATTTCATTTATTGCAAAATAATGAAAGCTTATCTAAAATTATTTCATTATAATAATTATAATTTTGAACCAGAATCTTTAATTATTGATAAATCATTATTAGTTTTTTAACTTTCTATTAAAAAAAAATACAAAAAAAATATGTTTTGTTTTGTTTTGTTTTTTTTAGAAGTTGTACCATCACTATTAATATTATTATGCTAGAATAAATTCTCAAAACAGAAAGTTTTAAAAGAGTAAATTAAAGAAATGGGGTGAAAGGAAAGTCCCTGGAAAAGTTTACGAATTTCTAAGTTAATTTTTTTTTCTGTCCCATAGATTTATGTATTACGACAGCCATCATAAAACTGTTCATGTTGAAGTATTTACTTACAAGGATTTGCTGCTGTTTTTTTTTTAATCCCAAGAAATTACATTTTACCTTATGACATAAGGATTTCGGTAAATATGTAAAGGCTTTTGTAGAAGATTTAAAAAACTGAAAGGAGAAGAACATAAATAGAACAGTAGCTTGAGACTTTTCCTTCGCCGTTGAATTTCTTCTTTAATTAAGGTGGACATAAAAGTGAGAAAAAGGAAACTTGAAAGTAACATCACGAATTGTATCGGGTGTGTCAGTGGGACATCTGCTCACATTTCTACTGCTGTGTACGAAATAGTAGACTAATATAGAATCTCCCTAATATACGAGACGAGTTATTCTGGATGAAATAGCTGTAGTTGTAATCTCTAAACTAACAAAATAACTAATCCTTACAAGTCAACTAATTCTTTGTTAATGAAGTCATTAATTAAACAGGCTGTAACTCACTAAGTTTTAAGATACACTTTCCAGAACTCCCAATAAAAGGAATTTTTAATGATAATAATGATGATGAGTCCCAAGCAGGACGAAACGGCCGTTCCCAATTCCCTCTGATAGCAGACCAGAAAAGCATTTCTGTTTATTCATTGTGCAGCCCTTGGTTTATATTGTGAAAAAGAATTTTTATTATTTTTTTTTTAATTAAAATCAATGATTTCATTCTAATATTTTTGTGAAGAGACGAGACACAATATTTATTTGCATACTTGATGAAAAATGAAGTGTACCCCAAAAATAAAAGTTTAATTTTTTTTTGTTTTGTTAAGAGAGATTATTTGAAGCTTTAACTAATTTTAAACATTCTGTCTGTCTGTTTTTCTGCAAATCACATTGTTCCTTATTCCTTCTAGAGTTACCGTTTCCTTGAAAGAGGGTGACCTAATAAAATGACAACTAAATGTAGCTTATGTATTATATTTTATCTCTACCATACTTTAAACCTGTAAGTATGTTATTGAAAATACTATTAACTCGAGGTTAACTATTTTAACGTCTTTGAAGTAAATTTTATATGGAAATTAAGGAATACAAATAAAAAAAACAGATTTTTTTCTTTGTCCAACTTTAATCAAAATATAATTTTGATGAAACACACACATATTAATAATGCTGGGAATTTTTCTCAAAATAAATTTTATCAAACCCATTAATCAAATCTTAATTTAATTACAAATTTGAAATCTCAGACAAAAATATCCAGATTCTTCTTGTAAAATATTGCTTGGATCATCTCTACTTTCTAAGGGCAATCTATTACAACCGCAGAAATCAATTTCAACAGCTTCTAAATGCGAGTTTCATAGATCTAATGAATTTTTATTTAAAAACCCCCTCGAGGCGCATCAGCAGAGGAAATCATTGTAAATAGTATCATTTTTCACCGTCTTAGTGAACCAGCAAAGCCACCTGTCAAACTTAGCCTTTTCCTAGGTCGTAAATAATTCAATTACGCCACTATACAGAGAGTGGAGGTCCTTTGTAACTGGAGAGGCTATCAGAATGTACATTAAGGAGTGAAAACAACACCTTCAGCCGCCAAATGCTATCACCTGTCCCAGCGGATTCACGTATTAAATTCCCATCGCTCTTTTCAAAGAAAGACACACACACACAGGCGGGACAGTTTTATGAGGCAGATCGTAAATCGCCGTCTATTAATTTTCGTCGCCGCCGACTCCGTAATTGAGTGCGTGCGTGAATGTAATGGGGGTGGAGGAATATCCGTAGCAGTATGATGGATGGGAAAAGAATACGATTCACTCTTTGACTACAATGCATGAGCTTAGTATGCAATTACTATGCATTCAAACTGCAACTCCCTGCCTATATTCAAATCGTCTTAAAAGTATATTAGTACGGAAAAAAAAAAGAGATAATTAGCATTAACAAAAGGTTTATTGTGTACTTAATTTCGTAAAATTATGATTTTAATTCGGGACAAACAATAACGGAAAGTTTAAAAACAGAGCAGCTCACTTTATCTGCTACTCATAAATAAATAAATAAATAAAATTACTTGAATTAATAATTTTATTATTGTTGACAAAATTCAAAAAAAAAAAAGCTTATTGCTTTCCAGATTTACTGAGTCTTTTTTTTTTTTTTTTAATAGGGGAAAAGACAATGAAAGTTTAACTGAATGAAACTATTCTAATATTACACAGTGGTTTCAAACTTTCAGAGAAACTTTCAGAGAAACTTTCAGAGAAACAATTTTCAACTAGCCGTGTTACATCAACAGCAACATTTGCGTGAAAATTAATTTCAGCTTAACATATAATTTACCTATATTTTACTTCAAAAGTATTCTTAAATCATTATAATTCGTGTTGTAATTCCATTCAGTCTTCTTGAAACTGATAAATGTTATATAAATCATGTTTTATACATTCTATTATGAAATTGAAATCTAAGGGTTTCTAATGTGAGTTTCTTCTCTTGTAAAGATAACAGCTAATATAATGAAGGAAATTCTTGATCATTTTCTTTTATCTTTGAAATCAATGACACTTTATATGTTCAATATATATAATCTTATTTATTTGTACATTTTCTATTCTGTATATTTCTGTATAACAGTAATATTCTATAACAAGAAAATCACATAAAAACGCACCCAATTAAAGGTTCTCTGAGCTATTTTTGGATCCAAAACTAGCTCAGTGAACCTTTAATTGGGTGCGTTTTTATATGCTTTTTCTCTTGTTATATATCCTTAACGCACGATAAATTTGATTATTATGAGTAATATTCTATATTTGCGATATGCACTGATTAATAGAATTTATACACAGAAAAAGCAGAACCAAATATTTTTCCAAAAACAGTGCTTTAACTTATATTAAACTGAAGTAATATGAGGCCTTTAAAAAAAAAAAAGTTAATCTTGAACTCTCTCTTTCAAAAAAAAAGTAATAACTAAATACCTAGACAATAAATAACAAAGAGGAAAGCAGAGGCCTTAAAGGGTTTCAATGATCAACGAATGAATAATTAAAGCAAACTGGCTGAGCTCTGTAGGACGAAATCTGTATATACTTCTTTCCTTAATATACATGTGTAGGCTTTATAAAACTTTTCAATTCTATGAAACTGAAACCTTTCTTTTCTTAACCTTCGTGGGCGGCCTAACCTTCTTGAATTAACAATGAATCGTTGCGAAAAGCTGTTTATTAGCAAAGTTGAACTGAAAATACAAGAAAATTCAAAATGGCGTCGGAGTAAAACCCACGCAATGAAATTGTCTCTTCTGGCAAATGTCAGATGAAGATGTAATCTCATTACTGGTGAGCAAACAGGAGACCGTTCAAATATGCATGAAGACCTAAGAGATGCGTCAGAACAACGGGCCTTGAAGCTGCATTCCACAGCGTTAGCAAGAGCTTTCTCTGCAGCACTCGCCCCACTTCTCTATTGATTAGTCCACGACAGAGATTATTTGAAGAAATTCTGTTGGTAATTTCTCTTTTTAGATCGTTTAAAAAAAATAAATGATAGTATATGCTTTTAAAAATTGGAATGTACGTTAACTGTAAATTTGAAAATAACTAAATTGTTTTTTTTATCATTTCATTTTTACACAGAAAGAACATTTTCCATTAATTTTTTTTTCTTCCGGAAATCTAAAAAGTAAGTGAAATCTTCGATACTTAAGGATTCCTTTCGAAAAAACAGTTTTAGTAACTAAGAAGTAATTAATTTCAATTAAGTTTAGTCGTAATTTAACAATAAATGATATTGAAAGTACCAACTATTTTAAGTAAAATCAAGCTTTTTCCTTTGATCATTAAAAACTGCCTAAACCTTCTACCAAAATTTATCAGAATTGCAAACAACTAATAAAAAAAAAAAAAAAAAAAAACTGACAAAATTATTCCGTTTTTCTTTTTATTTTATATTTGTTGGGAACAAACGTTTACAGCTGAACTAAATAGAAATCCAAATGGGAAAGCGTTGTGTTAGGTTTTTTTTGTTTTGATGGAAAGCTCATATTTTGAAAGCAGACAAAGAGATGGATTGCCACTGCGTGGGCAGTCTTTTCCTAAATTTGTTCCTTATTTTAGTGAATTAGGCTACTGCAGTTTTTAAATTATCCTAATTTCCCATTATTCGTATCTTATTTATTTGAATGTTTTTTGTTTTTTTTTTGCTTCAATGTTATTTTAAAAGTTCGTTTCCATTGTGAATCCAATCATGTGCTATTTTAGTTAATTATCCAACCAATCCATTTCCGTAATGACATAAATAAAAAGGTATCAGTCATCTCCTCCAACCTGACTTGACTCATCCTTTCATTAATGGAATCATTTATCTAAGTAGTTAGCTTTTTCTTATTTTTCGAGGGAAACTTAGTATTAAGTCAAATCCATACGTTTTATCTCCTTTACTGCATCTTACTCTTTACCTAAAATTTAAAATTAATAATAATGCTCCTAAATCTTACCAAAGGATTTTATTTATTTATTTTTGTAGAAATGGAACAGAGAGAGAGATCACATGACAATATTAAATTATTTCTGCCAGATCTACGCAGACCTATTATTATACATTTGCTTTAATATCACGAAGGGAATTTTCGATGAATAATTAAAACACCTCTAAAGCATCAAATCTGCCTTTGAAACCATTAACCGCACGCCTCTCATCAACCAAATTTACATTTTTCTGTAATTTCAATTTCAAACCTGTTTCCTTCGAGGTAATGAAATCATTTCGGATAGCAAATATTCCTTTTTTCTCTCTCTCTCAACTACAACTCATTACTTTTAATTTTCATTTCTAATTGTAAATAAATCCCTGGAATAAATAAATGCCAGCGAAATATTTTACAACCCAAAATTCCACACTAGTTGATAGCATTTTTTTAATTCATTTTGAAAATTTACATTTCAGCCCTACTAAATAGGCCTACCTGTGATACAGGTGCTGTGAATAGTTAAATGTAACAATTATATTTTAAGTATTACCATAATTATAATATTAAACTACAAGTCCATTGAAAATTGACTAGGAAAAACGTTAAGAAAGAGAAAATTAATATAGTTCTTTTACTTTTAAATATTCCACATTTTTTTTTTCGTTTATTATTTTTTCTATTAAAAGGATTTTTTTAATACATTATATATTATGTTATATATCATATTGTTGTTATATATTTCACAATTCAACTGGTTAAATAGTTTTAATAATTATTCTTTAATCACAAGTCAATAATGCTTTTTTGTAATTCCTCTACTATTTTCCTTTATTTATTCACAATCTTCTTTTACGAACTCAATATTCACAAAATCAAAGAAAGCTCTGAAATATTAGGTTTGAAAAAATTAAATAATTAACTTTCATTATTATTATTATTATTATTATTATTACTTAAAAAAATATTAAAAAAAGGAAAAATTGTATTTCAATTGCGAATTGAAATCAAATGTATAACAAACGGAGAGGTTACATAATTTTAAAACTTAAATCTGCTAAATGATTGTTTCATTCTAATTCAGTGTCTCTGATGAGTAAAGTAAGGCTATTCTGGATGCTTATTGAATTTTACTGAAATAATTAGCAGGCATTTAGAATTTTAGATTGGTAATTATAATTATTTATTTAGTTTTGCAAATTAAAGATATTTTCTCAGTCTAATGAGAGTTTAATTAGATATAATCTAGACTCTATGTTTTATTTTAAACAAAGATCAAACGTGGGGAGCATTAACTTAAATCATAAGAGAAAGCTGTGCATTAATTCGGTAATAGGTTTTGTTTGTTTCTCTGCAAAACCACCTTTAGTTTACAGGAAAGTCACTTTGTAGATATGAAACATGTTCAACCGATGAATCAAACATGGCTATATGGAAACATCTACATTTTCCGTAGATATTAAGTTTTTAGACGAATTTCTGAACGAATTCGGAGCTTTCCTTTCTTCGAATAATCAAAGAAATATCATATAAAATATTACTCAACATTTACTTCAAAAACATTAGCCTACCAAAAAAAAAATCAAATTAAATAAAACTATCTTTGTAATGATTTTATAAGTAATCTTATCTAAAATACTACGAGATGTAGATGCTTCACACATATTACTCCAGGTAAATCATTTAATTAAGCGCATTTCGCTGTTTTTCATAATACAATGTACTATTTTTTAATTTAATTTCGAAAGGTGCCATTCCTTTAATTTATATTTCAACTTCAAATTGCGTTGTAAATCTATTAAACTTATCACATTTTTTTTCTTGTCCTATTTGTAAGTTAAGGGATTAAACAAAATTTAATTATTCCTTAGTAATTATGCTTATCGTAATAGATAATTACAGTAGTTAATCTAAACTTACCATTTGATCTTTTCTCTATAAATAATTTTTGATTTATCATTATAGTAGCATTTTATATAACGGTTCTTGGCCGTAAGGTTCAGGCTCAAGAATATTTATTTATTTTTGTTCTAATCCTTTTTTCTCTGATACGAATTAAAGAGATAAGCTATTATAGATTTAGAGCCTTTACTACCTATTTTTACAGGACGATATGGAAACTAATTGCTCAAAAATTTATCATTTATTTCCTAAAGGGAAATATTTCTGACACGATGTCATAACAATATTGTTCTCAATATGAATCATTCAGTTTTTTTAAATTCAACAGCCTAGATCACACTACTGCCTTGGAAATTAATAGATACCATTAAGAAACGAAATCTTTTCGAAATTGGATTCATTGTTAGTTTCTAATAGAAACTAATTAAGGAATGTGATTTCAAGTTCCATGTATTCATTTCTTATAGGCCTTAGAATGATACAAAGGAAACTAATTCAATTACTAAAGTTGTTAGTGCAATTAACTTTAAATAAAATATACTTGCACATGATTACACAAACAAAACGATAACAAAATAAAACGGAATGCCACGGGTTTTAGCGGCCCCTAGTTTACAGCTTGCCTGTAAAACCGCTAGGGGACCTCTCTTGCTTTTGTCCCGTCTTTATGTCACATTCTGTAGCGGCCAAACGGTTAGGTATTCGAATGAAACCTTCACCATTGTGTTCAGCATTAAAAAGTAGGTGACAACGTAAAAAAAATCAGACTTGTAGGACCCCCTCCCTGACCTCCCAAGGCGTTTTCTGTCTTTTTTAAAAGAAAGAAAACGCCTTGGGGGGAGGGGGGTCAGGGAGTGTTCCTAGAGGTCTGATTTTTTACATGTGGTCACCTACTTTTTGATGCTGAACACAATGGTGAAGGTTTCATTCGAATATCTCTAATCGTTTGGCCGCTACAGAGTGTGCCATCCAGACAACGTAAAATCAATGTTAGCGGCCCCTAGGTTACAGCTTGCCTGTAAAACATAGTGACCGAAACCTTCACCATTGTGTTCAGCATCAAAACGTAAGTGATCACGTTTAAAAAAATCAGACCTCTAGAACCACTCCCTGATCGGAAGTTGGGGGGGGGGGTCAAAAGTGGTCGCTTCCGATAAAGTTTTGTTTATAAAAGTTTCTTTATAAAATTGTGCATATTATGGGGTCGCTTTGCTTTTGACACTGTCTAAAAGCATTAATTATCTTGTTTCATCTACTTATTTCATCCGAACAAATTCAGTTAAACACTTAAAACATTACATTTAAAAAAAAAAAAAACAACTACATTTAACACTAAAGAAATTAAGTTGAATTACATTCCATACATTAGGTGCAAAAAACAGTCACTTTACAACGATCATCAGGATTAAAACTATATTAATCGGTTAAAATCAAAAATAGGAGTATTTCGCAATTTTAGCTTTTAAACAACATATACATCCGGAATGGATGTTATCTATAAATTTCGCTTGTACATACTATTCTTAAAAATACATAATTTCCGATCATTATGTATTTTTAAGAATCTTAACAGTATTCTATCGAAATACAATTGTTTGAAATGCCCTGGGGTGTCCTCTAAGATGCTTTAATGGCATAGATATATTTTTAACCCTTGATATATTAATACAGCCTACGATTTCTTATTTCCTTTGGTACATTTTCTTGGTATTAATGCCCTTCTTGAGCATTTACTAAAATTTTCAGAATTACATCGTCGAAATTAATTTTAATTCACTTATATTTTTATATCACTGTTATTATTTTTTTTTAAAAAATCAATATAGGCTACGGTAAATCTTTCACCAAACCTATAATTACAACATTCGAAAAAAGAGGATACCAGGTGTTTCTGTGCCAGACAGTTCTATGTTAATTTACGAAATAATTCGTCAATAATAATTATTTCGGCCGTAAATAATAAAAGATCGATTTGAATTACTGCTGATATCATTTCCATAACAATTAGAGTACCGTAAGTAAGAGAAAAAAAAAACTTATCATTATATAGCTGGAAAATTCAATGTCCGCTAATTTAATTTTCGGTAGGAAATCCTTCAGATCAGTCACTGATGATGAGAATTGACGAGGGAAAGTTTCCTGAATACCAAGTGAACTTCCTTACGTGGTTTTAGAGTAGCCATACAACCTACAGGTAATGAAAGCACCGATAGGAATCCTTAAAATCTCAGTTCAATTCAAATTTGGAAATCCTACGAAGATTCGATGAGACGATCGGAAAATTAAAATTGGAAGGGAAGTGATTTCAACTGTGAGTGTTAGTTGTATTCCACGTGAAGGGACTATTGAAAGTGAAGCACTCACACGTCATATCCATATCAATGCAAACAACGAAGCTTAGATTAAAATTCATCAGCAACTCAATTAATCAAGCTTGAATTTAGTCATTCACGATGATTAACCCTAAGAAAAAGCTATAATATGTGTAATAAAATAAACAGTATTTTATATATATTTACGAAAAGTTAAAAATCCTTCTGAAATTTAATGAAACTTGAGTAAAATAAAAATGAATAAAATAATAAAAAGCAATAAAAAAATAAGGAAAAAAAGTTAAAGAAAGAAATTTTATATATTTGATTTTCTGATGTAAAGGAGACCTTCATTTTGGCTTTTTTTAAAATTACTAAATATCATTTTAGTAATATTTCAATTAAGTAAACATGACGGATAAGCAATTTCCTTTTTTCCTTTGGATATATGAAATAAGTCTAGACCTAGATAAATTTTGCTGACATTATCAAGAAATCCTTTCAAATGATTTTAGTATTTGAATCGTTGATAATCGATTTTAGGAAATGGAAAATGATAAATGTAACCTCCTACTCACATTTATGGATGAATTTAAATAAAAAAATACATTAATCGGAATTTCTTAAATTTTATTTCATGAAAATCTCATAAAATAAGAAATTTCCACTGTAATTCACGAAAAATTCGTGTTACCGGAAAAGCAAAGATGGTCGGAAGTTAGTTTAAGTATCTGTTAAAACATATCGAAATTAAAACAGAATCCACTATTGTAAAATAACAAATTTAGGAAGATAAAAAGATTAAAAAGTAATTTAGATCGAGCATTTTTCAAAAGTTACGTTCGATTATAACCCACTGTTAGAAATTGCTGATCAAAAACCTACATATCTTTGTTGTTGCTCAAAAAAAAAAAAAAAAAAAAACCAACAGCGATATAATAATGCCTGATACAGGGTTGTGTAATTTTGTTGCCTATGGAGCTCAAATAAGTCGGTTTATCTTTATCTGTAAAAGTTCTGCGAAAGTTCAATAAGAATAGAAAGATCTTAGTCAGCCCAGAAATTGATATTTTTAGCTAATGAAAGAATTAGGTTTACTGAAAAAAAAAAAAAAAAAAAAAAAAAATTTTCTTTTCATAAAATTTTTTATTTTTAAAAAAAAAAAAATTAGGTTTACTAAAAAAAAAAAAAAAAAAAAAAAAAATGTTTCTCTTCATCAAATTGTTACATTTCTAAAAATATCTATCCGAATATTTGAACAATACAAAGTCCCAGATTTGAACTAGTGTTTACAGAAGCTGAGAAGAGAAGGTAGGTTTCTAAATGAAATATCACTGCTTGCATTTAATGTTTAATTGAGTGAAAACCATAACACACTAGAACTACAATAGTAGAAGTGTATTTTGAGCAGGGGTGCACAATGAGCGGCCCACTGGTATATTTGCTGCGGCCCGGTAGTGTCAAACTTAAAATTAAATTTGAGCCTTTCCATTTCTGCCAACAAAAACATTGAAAAATATCCTAACTTGCAACAACAACTGTCTCAGACTTTACTATTGGAATTTTGGTATGAAACATAACTAGCGCATTATTTGATAATTTGAAATTTATGGAAATTACATTTATTATTATAAATGGCACTGATTAGTAAGACATTTATCTAAATTACATGTATTACCAATAAGTATTATTATAAATGACATTATCAAATTGTTAATTAGTAAGATTTAGTAAGGGTTGGAGGATGCGACGCTGTGGTCCTACATTAGAACTTTATAAAAATATTGGCCCTCAGACTTCCTAAGGTTGTGCACCCCTGATTTAGATCATAATGTACAAATGTACAAAATGCTCAGGTAGCAAAATTAAATCTGAGCATTTTATTTTGGATCTAGATTGTAATAAAACAACCAATTCAACTAGAAAAAAAAAAAAAAAATAACGTATGCAAGAAAAGAAAATATTTTGATTTCCTCTTCACAGACAACGGAAGTACTACATTGTTTTCATATGTAAGCCTAAAGGTATTCGTCTCATTTTTCTCAAATATTTGTTATCTTTGTTTTAAATAAACTTCCAGAAACATGTTTCTTTTTTTCCTTATATTCTTTCCTCCCGCATTCTAACTGTTTAGATATTGCCAAAACTGAATTGAATATTTGTCCGTCCGTAATATATTTCGTACAGGTTTTTCTATTAATAGAAACATATTTCTATTCATGTTACAGAATCTATCATCTCTTAATTACAAAATTTTAATTAAGTTATCTGATTCGAAGATTTACATTTCATAAGAAATAAATAATAAATAAAGGTGTAGTTAAATATTCAATTTTCAATTCTGACTTGGAATAACAGTGATTAAATGAATATTCTTAAGGGAATGAAATATATATATATATTTGGTAATTGTAGGACAACCTAAGCCAACTTAAATCTTTATATAAGATAAGATGAAAAATAATCCATTTCTTTAGTTCATGTACTTAAGGAATACAAAAATATTATTGAAACTAGTTAACATAAAATGTAGACCCTACTAAGAAGGGCGTTGTTATTTTGAGAATAAAAAAAATAGACCTGTTTGACATAAATTTTAGAATTTCTTCCAAAACATGTTACTACCATGCCTGATACAAAAATTTTGAGAAAAAAAAAAACCCATTGAGTTTTATTCACTAAAATTGTCTAACTAAACCTCAAAAAACATAAAAACCGAAATTGAATCACTATTTCTTTTCTTTTTTTTTTAATTTCCACACATGAACAACAACAAATACTGTTGCACAACAGACATTAACACTTCACAGTTGAAATACAGTTACAACAAATCACGGACAAAAGTCAACACTCACCATTGTTTCACACAAAAAAAGGCAAGAGTGCTACTGAATTATCCAATAGGAAGTGACTGCGTGGCTGCTTCCTCTTTGCCAAGTAGCAGTGGTTGCAAGCAGGCATCGAAATCGTCTCCTCAGACTCTCGTAATAACAATACACTAACCTGAGGCGTCGAGGTTTTCGGGATTCCTTCGGAGTCGACGGTCGTAAAAATTTCTCTAATTACCCCAAGAACAGGTGAAGGCTACACGAGTGGAAACCTATAGTTTGCCCAGATCAGATCTATCGAGTCTGACTTAGGACTATAACTCGCTCTCAAAACTGTTCATCATCGACTATAAATAAAAACTGGAAGGCTGCAATTTCTACCATATGTCCTATCAAGATTAAATTCATTATCCAAATTCGATTGTTCTTTCTCGAAGCATCTTTCGAAAAGTTAATTGCACGTTGATTAAAAGTTTCTTATAAGTTTAAATAGAATGAAAACTGGGAGGATGGTTTCAAAGTTTAAAATTTATTTTATGAGTTGAAAATAATCTTTGTTTATATTAATTCTTTAAATCTTATTATGTTTCTAAATCAGCCTCTGAAAAACATTTTGAAGAGGCCAAAGGTGAGCTTCGAGTTTTAAATTTAACTCTCTGTAGTCAAAATAAAGAAATAACAGTTCTTTCCTAAAAATGAAGAGCCGTAGTGATTATAGAAGTTTTTAAATTAATAAAAATTAATGTATATATTTTGTAGTAGTTGCAAATCCTGTGAATAAAGTATTTCTATTAATCTCTTTAATGTTGGGTATTATTGATAAGCTTAATATTGAAGGGATTAAAAATGCAGTTTACTGGTTAATTAAGTTAACTAATTAAATAATTCTGAGTTCTCATTTTCTGTTAAATATTCACTTTTCGGTGATTTGCCACGCTCAAATCTTGGCAGTTGGAGCCAGACGCCATCTTTACTAGTTTTAGATCTTTCCATTAAATAATTTCAAACAATTTAATCAGAAGTGGACTAATTGTTTTTTATTCGTCTACACCCAACTCGAGATACTGTCCCAACCTCGAAGGATTAAAGTAGTTCCTCGTCATTTCTCATTCACCTACAAAGGAATCTGCTCCGCCTCAAAGATAATGAATTATGCATATCAGTTCCATAGTACGTCAACAACAATTAGCAATGTGCGGTACCACTCGACCCCTATCTAGTTTCAGAAAGTCCCATCCAGAAGAATTTTTAAAAACAGAACATCAAATAAATTCACGAAATTCTTTCAAATTTATAATTAAAAAGCCTAAGATTTTCAATTTTTGTTGTTGTTCATGACATTGTGTTTTCATCTGAATAAACGTCAAATATTAAATAGATAATATTCACCAATGCTATTTACAGTTTTGATTCTTGTTTAGGTATCAACGGGATAACTTGTCTAATCCTTCCAATTCAATTCTTGGCAATAGAAGAAAGTAGATAAATTGGCTGCTAGCTTCTTTTATAAGTAGGTCTAACTGAATCAAATCAACTTTATTTTTCGTAAATACTAATTCAAAACTGAAAGATTTACAAAAATGTGAACAAATTTAGAATTACTGTAAACCTGAGTTCAGGGAAGCAAATGTGTGAACCTTTTTTACTGAAAAGCGAATACTAAAAGCGGATAAATTCAACTTTCGCTTCTGAATTCATTAAGGTTCTAATGGAAATATTACTAGATCAAAAATTATTAATACAACTGTATTTCAAGCTGGAATTACATTTTAATTTCCAATGGAAGTAATTTTTTACGATGGCAGAATAAAAGCTTACTAACTCTTGAGTACACCTGGACTCAATAATAATAACCATGCGATTATTTTGGTAACAGCACCTTTTATAGTCTTTACTCAATCACTCTCAAATTGCTATTTACGCCCCTAAGGAGACACGATATGCAGTAAACGATATCTCCCTAGTCTTCCAATGTTATGTTGGAAAAACAAACTTAACATCTCAGACAAAAAAAAAAAAAAAAAACCACCCGACGACCACCATCTTTTATAGACCTGAGAACTGGTGGGTGGACCTCACAGAATGATATTTCCGTTTCAGACATCCTAATAACAGGGTTAAACCCAATGTTTCCGTAATTCAAACATTTTTACGACTCTGATGCTAAGGGTTGACTTTAACCTATTAAAAAATAAACTGCATAATTACAAGACAAAGTATGTTATATTCATTTTTAATAACTTTATTTCTTTTTTTCTTTCGTCTTTTTATATCCGGAAGAAGGACTGTTCAGGGCAGAAAATGTTTTTTTTTATTGGCAAACTATTCACAAGAAATAGAATGTAGCCAGGTTTTTATATTTTACCAGCATCTGTTTCCTCACCATTTCTGCAAATAAACGAATTAAATTATATGTTACTGACTATTACCACGACATTAGGAAAATGATCCACGCAAAGAGATAGAGGAAAAATAAATCAAACATTAAAAATAAAATGTAAATTTTAAAACAACCCCACTCACACACAATGGTTATTTTTATATCATTTTTTTTCTCGTTGTATTTATACAAATATATATATATATTGCCGATTTAAAAAGCGATAATCTGAATTATCTAAGAAATACCGGTACTTCTTTAACTTGAAGTAATGTTATGAAAAAAAGAAGATACAGGCATTTACAATAAGTCTGTATTATGCTCTGATGTTAGAAAGTAATTTGACATAGGATATAAATTATCCAAATAATAACAAATCATAAATAGAGCAAGAAAATCAAAATACTTTAAAAAAAAATAAAATACAAAGCTTGATTCATATTTTATTGTTACTAATCACAATTTTGTCAAAAAACGTAATACATTGATTAAAAAAAAAAAAAAGAATATAATAAAAATAAATATAAAGAAGATAAAGTTTGATTTCACTGATTCTAGAACATAAGAAACAGAAGTGAAAATTACTGTCGTGGCCAAGAAAGAACATCAATGACTAGCCTTCTTCAAAAAAGAATGTAGAGCAACTGTCATTGACATATGATTGGATTTCTTTTGCTTTGTCATTGGTAGAAGTGCGATGGTCTTCCTTTAATTCCACTGAATAAATCACAATTAAACTGGAAGAACTCATTGAAAATCTCAATATTATAAATTGGAGAGCTTTTTTCCCCTTTTTTTGAAGCTATTTGACAACTGTACAATAAATAATGAACACTAGACAAGAAAAAAAATATATCTACGATTACAAAACACACCAAGACTTTTGCTGATATCAAAACAATCTATAATCCATTGTTATTATAATAATAATAATTTCCTTCAACATGCTTCGATGAGTCAATAGTTTAACTTCTGTTAATAGAATTGACATTCTATTTGAAGGAAAGTATTTATCTCTTTCTGTATAATAGAATTATGGTTACGATACGTTTCTGGTTGTGTTGTCAAGTAAAAAAAAAAAAAAAAAGATTAATTATTACAAATTTTTCATTATTAGATCTCCAAGGATATATTACAAAAAAGATTATTTTAATTAGTGAAGATTTGAATTTATATTGGAATAGGAACAAATAAGTTTCCATCAATGCAGATATAAACTAAAATAAATTTATTGAAAATAAGTTATTCTTAACTGATATCGCTTGTGAATGTTTATTTCAATAATAAAAACATTTTTGAAAGTTACTAATTGAATACTTAGCGAGAATAAAACTATGCACTAAAACAATGTTAGAAACGATTTACAGATCCCATTGTTTAGGTCTATTCCGGTGATTCCCAACTTTTTTTGTTTGGAAGAACCCTTCAAATATTTCGCAAAATCTCGGACAACCCCTACTTGACTGACACATACTAGGTGCGACAAGGATGAATTAAAAATAGATGTGTAAAGCACTAGGCTTAATAAAATAATTAACTCAAAATTTTGAATAAATTATTACAAGAATATTTATTGCCTATTTCTATTTACTAATCACTGTTAATAAAAAAAAAAAAAATGACAAACATTTTCACTTTACATCTCTCTAGCTTAATGGTTATAAACAAATACTGCATATCTTAATGAATATACGTTAATATAATAGATCATATTAAAACTTTATTAATTTTAATTTTTTTTCCCTCAATTACAAAAAAAAAAAAAAAAAAAGGTGATGAGTTGTATCCCCCTTTTTTTTTTTTTTAAGCAAACTTTTGCAAATTCTCGAGAAACCCCGGACACGGGCTCAAGGGAACCCTAATTAAGAAGCACTGGTATTCATTAAAAAAAATATTTTCTAATACCAGCAACTATTCTCTTTCCCATTTGGACACTGAATTTATCCGTAGAGATACATATAATTAATTTAATATGAACGGATTAAAGGGAAAAAAAAATGTTGAGAAGAAATTAATGGCTGAAAAAACGGAAAGAAGTCAAGTGTAGTACATCTATTTCTGGTCTGCTTCCTTAGGTTTCACAAGTAACGGGGAAGAGAAATATCAGCCGTTCTGTGTGGGTGGGAAGGGTCAGTTACTGAGGGCGACCTCGTGGCGGCATGCGGGAAGGTGAAACCAATGCGGGGGGTCCTCTTCAGGGATCAAAAAGAGTCGAGGTGGGGCCTATACACGAAGCCGCAGAATAGAGAAAACGTGATGTCCCATGCAGACAATGGCAATCGTAGGCGAAAAACTGCCGACACGTTCTTTGAGGTAAAAAGGCCTCCCAACATCTAAAACAACTGAACTGAATTTATTACAAAATAACTATACGTGATCATTTTCAGTGGAAAGAAAAAAAAAAAAAAGACAAAAAAGCCTTCATATTTTTTTTTATTATTACTAATTAGGTATTACGAAATGAATAAATTTTTAATATACACTAAGGAAAATGCTGTACATAAATGATTTCCAGACGTATATAATTTTTATATACGGTAGAAATCAACCACTACCATCGTTCAAAATGAAAACCTTATAAAATGGCAGTACGCACACACACACAGAAAGGGAGGGAAAGGTTGGGAATTCAGTACAGCGGTAACTTGATATTAAAAAGGTCAGTAATACCTATCGACCGTCGCGATAATTCAGAGTAGGAAACGACTTCAACAGATATTAAGGAAACGAACTCGAAAACACGAAAAACAAATCACTGTCCGTTCGAAGTCAAGAGAAACACCTGAAGATGATCCCTTTCACATATTTTGCAATTTGCCGGTCCTTTCGATCGGAAGGACGGTAACTGGAGCCGCCGAACAGTGGACGCCAACCTTAGGGATTGGAAGACAGCAAGCCACTTCCTGCATTGAATTCACTAGCCTATCTGAAGCGATTCAGTGCTATTTTTCTAAACAAAAATTTTACAATTTCTCCTTCCAGGAAAAATCATATTTTAATTCAGTTTGCTTGACTGTGCCTAGAAACAAAGTCACACTTGTAAAAGGCTTAAAATATTACTACACTGTTAATAATAACTGTTCTACACAATAAAAATGTAGTTAAAAATAGTAAAAATTTTCAATGCATTTGAATTTATAAGATAAGTTTACCAGCTGCCTTTATAATATATTTGCTAAAATGATTAAATGTTCGAGTTATTACATCAATGATTGAAAATCTGATAAGAAATAATCAGAAAAATACTACAATTTTTTGTAGACTTGATAAAAATATCTGTAGCAATTAGGCTACATAAATGAATTCTATCGAATTAGCAAGGGTGTTTCTTCAACTTTAAACAAACGCCTGTTTTTCTCCTAAGGCCTAAGTTGACTGTCCTCTTCATTAATATAAAACCCCGACCTCTCCTAGAGGCCAATCAACGTAGTCAATAAGACGGTCTAGGGCATTGTTGACTAAAGAAGCAGCAACCAAATCCCTAATTGTGTTCTTTCTAATATTCCTTGGTGGCCAACATTTAATTAAGTCTTGTGCTGTTTATTTATTTGCTTATTTGCTGGCGAACAAATGAAAATTTTCAAAATTTTCATATTGTTGACTTACACATGGGGAAAGTGTCACACTTTGATCTTGGCCTTTCCATACGTTATTTATGTTGTAAGAAATTGTTTTACTTGCTCTATTTGCACTTCAGACGTCAACAGAAACTAACTCAAATCCAAAGAACAATAACAATATGAAAGGGGGGAAAAAAACACACACAAAAAAAAAAAAAACCCAACAAAATTTAAATCCAAACAGCCTATAGCAAATAATAATTTATAATAGAAAAACAGAGATTATAGTTATATGATTATGAAAATTAAAAAAAAAAATATTAAATAAAACTGCTATATTAGCTCGCAAAAAAAAAATAATAATAATAAAATAAATTAAAAACATGTTTTGCAATTTTTTTATTTTTATTTTTTGCGAGCTAATTTAGCTGATAAATTGTTTTGCAATTTTTTATTTTATTTTATCAGTTTTAATGAAACTCTCATTTAATTAAACTACAAACAATTTTTTTTCCTCCTTTTTGTTCAACTATTAAAAATTTTAAATTCTTTCATACCAAACTATGTTTTATGCTTCACCTAATTCCAAGTAAACTAATGTAAAGTTTATTCTAAATTGTAATAATAATTCTATTTACAGGAACCTGCAAAACAAATGTATTTATGTCTACTGATTTTATTAAATCAAAAACATTTTAAAACTAAGACTAATATGGTAAATTGTTTATTCAATGTCTAAACATAACATATTTTTTACTTGAAAAACGACGAAGTAATTTTTTTTACAAGTATTAGGATGAGTAATAGCTTGATAATGAAGCGTGTTTTAGCTCGATCCAATGTTTGAGTCCTAAGTTGGCCTAATGTTGTTTGGAAAATAGACAAATTCTGTGGAGTACATCGTCTGTTTCTCTGAATAGCAACAGCGGAAATGTTTTACTCCGATTCACTTCATGATAGAAGCCAGGGTGTTCAGTAAATCAACGGGAATAAACCATCAAAATTGTGAAGCTCATTCATGACTTAATATTTCGCCTACATAGTATCCGGTTATATTTCTAGTTCTAGATAAATAAGATCTGTTCTATATACAGAACTACATATTTATATACTACATATATACTATTTAGCTCAAAATGTTTGCATTTACACAAATTCACAAAGAAATCTGTGAAAGTGCTATATTTAAATCGTTAGTTTGGTTTTATTAGAATTCCTACGTACTTGGTAGGTAGGCTTTAAATTTTTAGTTTCTCACTGAATTAACTCATATACTAGCTGTTATTGGTCAATTAAAACAATGCTATTATGATAAAACTTGTAGCTGTGATTGCTGCGGATAGAATTTCGAATTATAGGTTCAAATAAAACTGCTAAACAAAAACTGCTAAAGGTTCTGTTTTTAAACGTAATTCAAAATATTAATTAATATTAATAAGAAAGTGGACAACTCGGATACGCTCCGTAATTCATTATCAAACAGTTCATTTCTCAAGCAAATATCTAAAAACTATGTAAACAAGAAATTCTCCAACCACGTAACTTCGTTTGATTTACAAAATATTTCACAACTTATTTGCTCTTTTTTATTAATAAGCATAAAAGATAGGACTAATTTATTTTCATAGCTTCTTAAAACTAACCTACCATGCTTACATTAATTTGCTTACTCAAATCAAAGCCCGAAATTTAATGATGAATACCTTTGATAATTAAATAAGATAAGAAAAAGCTGCTTGTCGTAAAATTTAAGCTGGTAATTGGTATTCGTCAACTGAGTGCCGCAAAGGATGATGGGATTTAAGATTACGTTTTTAGGAAAAAAAAAAAAAAGGTAAATAAATGATACACACTGCCCTTAATCAAATACGAGTCTATCAATAGACTATATTTTTCAGCTTTGAACCAAGTTTTTGATAAGCTCATAAATACTTCAGCACAAGGATTAAAAATGCATTTATGTAATTTACAAGGAAATAAAAAGGAGGGCGAGTAGTGTTTATTTCTTCTGAGGAGTTATTTTTTTGTAATCTTTTCTGCAAGGAAAACAATCAAAATAAATAAGCTTTCTGATTTCTGAAACGATAATTAAAATTTACAGGAGCCTGCAAGGCAATAGTAGATTTACTGATTTCATTAAATACAATAAAAAAGTTAATTTGTACCTTTGAGATTGACAGTGTAAATATACCAAGAAAACTGCTTATTACTTGTGTCAACATAAGCATAGGAATGGTTTCATTTTGTTTCAGTTCCCTACTTGTTCCGTGGGTCAAATTGTTTTCCATGTAATTATCTGGGACGTTAGTTCAATCGTCAGGTGTTAAACACCTTTTGCAGCTAATTGATATTCTCACATCATCCGTTAGACCAGCAAATTGTTGAGTTAATTTTTTCCGTAGTTCCGAAGCAAAGTCATAAAAAAAAAAAAAAGCTCTAATTCTGTTCGGATAAAATGACAGTTATTACTTAATAAATGCGAAATTAAAGCAAAATTACAGTCGATGGTAAATAGCTGTTTCTTTTTTTCTCTCCTCTCTAAGAAGAAACAGCATTTCATCACACCTGTCCACGACAACAACAATAGAAGAGTTTATTGGAAGATTTTACCGAATTTTTTTATATTCAATCGTGAATTTCTACCACTCCCCTTCCCGAAAAAAAAAAGAGGATATTTTATAATTCCTTATCATGTATAAAGTAGCATTCCTTATAAAAAAATTTCATTTCATATTAAATTACGATATATATATTTATTTATTTTTTAAAAATGCTAACTCTAAGTAAACTGCAAAGTTAGTACTAATTTTTAAAAAATGGCGGCAATGGTTTCGCTTTTGAATCTTCAAAAAACAACTCGTCTTTTAAAGATATATCGTAATTTATTGGTTGTATAAATGTTGATTCCTAAAATTTATAAACTGCAATTTTACATAAATAGACTACAAGTTATTTATTTGTGTCTACAATGAATTTCAAAAGTAAATTGTTTGACTGAATTTGCAATTTACGGTTTAACAACAAATAACTTATTTTAATCTTTGCACTAAAGTGAATAACAGCCAAAGTCACTTGATTGAACTACTTTCTAAATTTCCACACTTCTGTAGCATTAATCGTTTTGAAATTTTATTAAGCTCTTCGACGAAATCAGTGTAAATTCTAATAAAACCTAGCAGATTTTTCTTTGTCGTTGCTGCTAACGGAATTAATGCTAAACTTAAAAAACAAATAATGTATTTTAAACGCGATTAAAGATATTGTTTACAATTTTTTAATTAAGACTTACCTAATTCAAATTCTGCTTCTAAGGCTTCAATTCGAGCTTTTTCTGTAAATAAATAAAGCAAGGATTATTAATATTTATATTCAAATAAACTAGATTAAATAAATAAAAACAAAGTTATTATAAACAAAAGGGTAGTAAGTTAAGTTGACTAAATTTTAATAGAAATAAATAAAGAGGGAGAAATTCAAATTGTTTATATTTTTATAGTTCGGTATCATTTTTGTATGTAAAAATTATCATAAAAATATTCCAAAATTAGATGAAATTTAATATCAAACACGCCATTCTTATTAGGAACATCATTTCTGACATTCGTATGAACCAAAGCCTGAAGGTAAAATGAAATTTATTCAATTCTTCTATTAACATATTATTCACCGGCGTTTTAAAAAATACTTACTAAATACACAACAGTACAAGATTCGAACAGTAATCCTAAATTCGAAAAAATTTTCATCAAAGAAATGAACTGGAAGGCAGTGTAGGCCGCCATCATGCGCTATTTCATCGTTCTTAAAAATCGAGCCGAGCAATCCTTATCTTGAATGTCTTATCGAACCAAGATAGTTTCCTCACTAGAAGCAGAGGCAGGTTTTTTTTTTCGTCTCCCTCTCTCTTTCTTATCCTTCCGGATTTTATCACTCTTTTAAGGAAACGAAAGCGGTTGAATTAAGAAGTACAGTCAGGAAATTGAAAATCTTTCAAAAATATATCTATCAATCCCTTATCTACATAAATATATAATGCATAATTCATGAAAACCCAAAGATCGATATCTTTACTCTCGAAATTCTGCGAAAATTTACATAACGCGGCAGAAAAATGATAAAAAGATTAATTCATTTTGAAATCGAACATTATAACTGATTTATTTTACCTATTCTTTTTTACAATTTCCTTTCACATTTGATGAATTTAGTTTGAAATACTTTACAGAATATACCAAGGAATTATACTAAAACAAAAAGTAAGATTTAGTAAATATGAAAAAATAAAAATTATTTATTTAAAAAAAAAAAAAATGTCCAAAAAACCAAAACAATTATTCAAGTTCAGTTACTTATTTACTACAATCATAATTAGAACAATTATTACGAAACATGGTTTATTTTTAAAATGAGAAATCGAACACAATGAAGACTTGGGTTTGGAATAAATTAAATCGGAAAATAAGATTGAAAATATATATATTTAACATGTGAAATTATTAATTATAATTTATCATTTATAATTTAATATAGTAAGCTAGTCTAAGACAAGAACAACTGATAACTTAGAGGCTAATATTTAAATAAGAGGCAAAAATATATCTCGCTTTCCATTATCATTGGTTTCATTTATTATTAGATAAACTGAAACAGACTTTTGTTATTTATAATTAAACACTTTGAAATTATAAAGTAAACGAAATGTGAACCTAAATATCGAAGTGCAAGGTATTCTAACTGACTATTCTTATTATAATTTAACCCTATTTGAAATAATATTTATTCTTTTAGCAAACTTTCAAGAACTGACGAGAGAGAAGAAAAAAAAGCTGTAATCTACATATTAATTCAGATCTAGAAACTTTAGAATATAAAGCAACGTTAAAATTCCTTTACAATTTCCATTTCATAAAGTGACTGAACGCAATCACTGTTTCCTAAAAATATTTAATATTATGTTTTAATAAAAATGGCAAAAAACAAAGAAACAAACAATAACACAGTAATATTAGTTGCGTACTGATACTAAAGATAGCCCATTTGATAGACATTTGAGAAAAACCTGCCCAGATATTCCAGTTCAGTAATCAGCTTAGAAAAATATTATCAGGTGAATATATAGCAAAAAACCTATTAATATAATTTGGTAAAGATATTACAATTTTCTTAGTAAATAAATTTCTTCGAAAATCACAATCTGTTAACAATTAAAATTAAAATCACTAAAAAGATCAAAACTTATTCCGATCAATTTTTTTATTTATTTTTGTATATTAACTACATTAATTTGTTAATATATTTTCTTAAAACTTTGCAAATATTTATAATACAAAAACAACGAGCATTTCTGTAGTTTAGATTAACAGTAATCTGCTTATTAATATTTTTGTGTACAAACAACAGACGTCTTACGAAAATGCAGAATTAAAAGTGAAAACACCAGAACACTTTATTTATTTATTTATTTATTTAATTTATTTGATTCTTTTATTTAGTTATTTATTTTAGGTTCTAGTCATAATAACAAATTCCTCTTCCCGAAATAACATCAAGATGTTATACGAGAAAGTCGTTTATCCAATACATGCAACTAATTCCAATTTGGATAAACAAAAATTTCGGATAAGCGACGACTGCAAATAATGGAGAATCCGTAAAAAAAAAAAAAAAACCAACCTTATTTTTGATGTCAGTCATGAAATTAATTAATAATATGTATATTCGTACTTGCCTATCTCAAGATGCGGAGTATTCACGCGACATTTAAACTATTTATCAAACTCGGAAGTCTTAAAAATTAAATTTGATATAAAATGTAAATACAGACTATACATTTTTTTTTCTACAGAGTTTAAGCAATTATAATTGCTGTGCCAACTTTCGAAAAAATGCAAGAACTAAAAGTAGTTGTTCTTCAACCATCATTCCAGTTCCTCGATTTATCGTGATAATTAAAGGCATCCAACAGAATTAAATATTCTTTTTTGACCCCTAGAAGTCTCATTTATTCTTCTTCTCACCTAGAAGTCAATTTATTGCAAATCAGTAGGAAATTAACAATAAATAATATCCATCCACCCTTAACTTTTCAGCTTCCTAAGATAAATGTGTTTGACTAAGTTTTAATGCCTAACAGGAAAAACACTCTTTAGAGTTATCTTTATCAAAGATGGACATTCATTTTTCGATGTTGAAAATCTGTTATTCTAAAACATTTTTTTCTTTTCATCTTCCCATACATATTAATGGTGTTACAAACATTGGACTAATCCTGTCATATTCTTTAGGCAGCTAAGCATTCCATAGAAAAATCTGCAGAATTAAACGTTAAACTTTTTTTTTAGTAACGTTCATTTTAAATATCTATTGTTGCATTGTTTCTAATACACCAGTATAATAATGAATAATAATATTAAGGTAAGTTATATATTTTATATCTATTGTGATTCTCTATAAAGGCGATAAGGTACGCCAATCTTATACTACAACTTGGATAAAAAATAATGAATGTTTGTATGACATTATTTATTTATTTACAAGAAGAAGTATAATGGACAACAGAATAGTGATCATAAAGACATTTTGTTTAACAAAATCAAAAAAAAAAAAAAATACTTTATTGAAAGTTTAAAAGAACTCTTCAAATACAGGACGAAAATAATGTATTTTCGCAATGAATCAGAAAAAAAAAAATAAGTTCTGCTTACAAATCTTGATGAATTCCTCTAAATTATTAATAGCAAGGATAACATATCTATCAGATATGTTTGTACAGTCTTATTGTTCATATCTGAAATGAACTCATGCGATGATATGAACATGAATTCTCGTCATAATCTCTCATACTACATCAACGGGATAGTATCAGTACATCTCATTTTTATTTAATTACAAATTAAAATTAGATGAAATGTAATAAACACTTTAACGTAAGGAATGTTAGCTAAACAAAGTGATCTCGATATATACAGTAGAGTCCCGATTATCCGTGTTAATGTGGACCAACACTAACTCGGATAACCGAAAATTGCAAATAAAATAAATCGTCTAGGTCTAAATGTATATTTTAACAAATACAAAAGTTATACAGATACACCACATGCAATTCATATTGAAAGAGTTCTTTTACTTAAAAAAGTCCTTTAATTGTTTTTTGTTTTACTTTAATTTGGCGTATTTCTGCAGCAATGTTTCGTCATTTTTTTTAAGGATAACCCAGGATTTGTTGGTGTCGAAACCATTCCCCGATTCCAGGTAGGGGGTCATATGACTAGATGGATGAAGATTAATTTGCGAAAAAAAAAAAAAA